>JACAXG010000033.1:2297899-2676379 GCA_018881555.1 Amblyornis subalaris
CGGCGCGGAGCTGCGGCGGCGCGGAGCTGCGGCGGCGCGGAGCTGCGGCGGCGCGGAGCTGCGGCGGCGCGGAGCTGCGGCGGCGCGGAGCTGCGGCGGCGCGGAAGGTGGAGCGGCCAACCTGGGCGAGCCGCGCTCCTCCCGCGGGGCGGCCGGGCTCCAAGCCCGCGGCTTTCGCCTGCAGGCGCGGTGCGCGCACGCACACGCACGCTCGTTCGCACGCACATACATACGCACGCACGCACATACGCACACACGCACCCGGCACGGGCGCGGAGCGCACGCGCCTGCCGGCCCGCGGCCAATCAGCACGTCGGGGGCAGTTCCGCGGGCGCGCGCGCGGCCTCCCGCAGGCGTGCGCGCCCGCTCTTCCAGCCAATCACGGGAGGGATGGGAGATCCGAGGGCGCGCCCCGCCCCGTGCTGACTCTCGCGATAGCGGCGGTGGGGCGCGGCCGGCGCGCGAGGAGGCGGAGGGTGAGCGGCGGGTACCGGGTTCGGGTCGTGGCCGCGGGCGGTGGCACCACCAGCACCGAGCTCGGGGCAGGGTGGGCGGTACGGCGCCCCTGGAGAGCCCGTCCTGAGCTGGGTGGGTGGGTAGTCTGTGGCGTTGTGTGTAGCGGCCCTGCGGAGAGAGGCGCGCGTCCCCCCCCGTGGTGCCGAGGCTCCCGGCTGCGTAGGAAAAGCGTAGTTCACTTGACACCCGGGGTTCCGCGACCTGGGAGCCGGGAGACCACTGGGGACCGCGGGTTGCAGTGGCGACTGGCTGGGGTTGGCCCTCTGTTTTCCTTCCTGTTTGCTTAGAGGACGAGCTTCCCTTTGCGCCAGCTGAGCAGGGTCCCTCCCTCTCCTGGAGACCTGGCCTCTGATCTTCCCTGGCGAGGTTCACGTTCACTCTGGAAATACAAGAAAGGGGGATAGGAAGCGGACTTTGTGGTTAGCAGCTTTGGGAAGAGGGAGGCAAAGCAAGTGCCGCGGGGCAGAGCGAGTGTGGCAGTGACACGTGTGACAGCTGGCTGGGCACTGCMGATGCTGCAGTACGCCTGGAGTGCTGTCGTGGTGTTGGGACTTTGCCCGTCGTTACTTAAAATGCTTCTCTTGCCTCTGTATGCAAGGTGTTCACAGAGCCAGGGGTACTGGCAGTTCGGCTGCTTTGAAATACAGCCAAGAGTACCCTGGCACTCAAATTCAGCACGTCAGATCCGTGGTCAGCAGGTTGAGAATCTGAGTGGGGTGACTGTGCACTGTCACTGTTTAAAAACTGTCAGTCACTACACGGATAATTTTCTGCAGTGTAAGTTTATTGGGAAGAACAGTCAATTGTGTTGTCACAGCTCTTCGTGCACCCTGGTTAGTATTTTGTGTCTTTTGATGTGTTTGGGCAGGGAGAACTTTACAGAAAATTAGTTTGGCTGTGTTTCTTCACACAATAATTAGGTAGTGGCTTTTAAATCCTTTTGCTGGCTGCCATAGGGTGATGTTTGCAATAGCAATTTTCTGGTACTAATTAAAGCAGTCTATTGGCCTAAAGCATTTGCTGTTGAGCACCTTGTCTTTCTTCTAGCTGAGAAGAGGAGTGTTAATTCAGATTTAAATATGTTAATATGCCTGAGGTGCTTAAAGTAATTGCATTTAAACTACTGGCAGAAACTTACATACTGAGCATTGCTTAGACTTGTTTTCAGGCATCTTATACCTCCTCCCTGCAGCTTGGAGCTTTCCAACTGAATTTCTTGTTTCAGAATATTTATTTAAGGTTGGTGCATCTGGCTCAGGATGAGCGTTCCTTTTGGAACTGGTGAATTTTTCTTCTTTATATTAACAAGCAGTTTCGGGTTCCTGTGCACTTTCAATAGCTGCCTTTGGGGCTGAGACAGTAGGACTTCACTTGTRTCTTTGCCGTCTGTGTCCATTGTGAAAGTATTCTCCAGAGTGGGTTGCAGTAAAGAACTATCTGCTGTCTACTCTATCTTCAAATAGTACAGCATTTTGTTTCTCAGTGGTGTGAACTGCAAGCAAGGAGAGATTTGGCTTTTAATTAAGTGTTTGTATAAATGTTAATTCCTTATGTTACTGTTTCCACAGCTCTGAAGAGAGCACTTTCCAGCTAAAGATGGCTGCTGATACCTCTGTTGAAATCCTTCAAAAAGTTCTGGAAAATGAAATACTTCAGTCAACCAAGGTTGTGGAAGAACATCTGGATGCTGAAATACAGAAGCTGGACCAAATGGATGAAGATGAATTGGAACGCCTTAAACAAAGGAGGCTTGAGGCCCTAAGAAAGACCCAGCAGCAGAAACAAGTAATTCCTGTAGTACACACTCTTGATATGTGAAGTGTAGCAGGCTTTTTGGAAACCCTAGCAAAATTGTATATGTGAACTAAGTGTTTTGGGGTTGTTTGATTGGTTTTGTGGATTTTTCCTTCTTCCTCATCTTTCTGTGCTTATTAATTTTAAATTATCCAGGAAGCAAGTGTCTGTCGATGTGTGCATGCTTTGTGCTTTTTAATGGGAGGAGAGAAGCACCTCTGTGATTGTTTCAGCAAGGATAGGATAAAGAGTCTCATGCAGAGATTCGAGTATGTCCGTACTCATTGAACATTGCTATCTGGAAGCATAAGCCTTGTAGGCAACCTAATCATAAAGTTTTAGGCTCCTTCTGAAGTTTCTTCTGAAGCTTCCTTCTGAAGCTTCTGGATTGTTACTAACAGCATGTAAGTGATGCATGCCCTTTTCTTAAGATATTTTGTAGGAGGGTGATACAGGGTTTTCCTTGTTCCTAGGCTGGAACTATTTGTCACACTTCTTCTAACCCAATGAAATGTTGTTTCTGTATGACTACTCATTTCTTCTTACAGGAAAGAAATTCTCCCTTGGTACCGATACCTCATGTCAAATTGTGGTCTCTTTGCTCCCCCAAAAGTCTCTTTGAACAATAATTTACATCAAAATTTTGGTAACATGGTGCCAGACTTGAATTGTAGGTAGGGAAGCTGTAGGTTTCTTAGCTTATTCCATCTGAGCAAACCTAAACAAGGAAATAGACTGTTGGGGGAGATGTGACTTGGCAGAAAGGAGATGCTCTGGCTGTGATGGAATCCTTCAAAGCTAATGCCAGGCTTTGAAATGGGAATGCAGTGAAATGTGGTGGCACGGTTGGGATGCTGAAGGACAGGCAGTGCCAGCAGCTTTGATTCTCTAAACACAGAAGTAGAGAAAGTGGCACGCTATTGCTTGTCTTCATAAGTTCAGTTCATATTTGATTCTAGTGTTTTCCTTTTTCAGAAGTCATAATGCTTGGATGTCCTTGGATGTAAACATGTGATAGATCTCATGCAAAAACTTTCATGTCATTTGGTCTTAAGTCACTGTGCTCATACACATTCAAATGCAAATGTGAAGTAAGACACTGCTCAGTAAAAGGAGTGTGTTGCCACACTATTCCGGAATAAAATTGTGCAGAGGGGAATTAATGCATAATAACTGTTGAAGGATAAGTGAGTTCTTGATTTGTATCATGATGACTTCTTCATATGCTTGTACATGTATGAATCTTTAATGTGTACGATATTCAGGAAATTCTTTGTTCTGTCCTAATTTAGCTTACAGGATATCTTTGGTTTGCTTGGAAACCCTTTTTTTTTCCTTCACTCTGCTAAGACAAAACTGCAAGATCAAGAACAGTGGTATATCTCAATTTTTTTCCCCATTGGAAATTGAAGGTTTATGTCAAATTTTGTCATACTACACTAGGTCTAATCATTTAGCTTAGTGCTTGTACTTTTTTTAATACACTACAATTAGCTTTTAGTAATGTAGAAAGTGTGGGTTTTTTTCCTCAAGTGTGTTTATTGAAAATGTGGAAGATTAGCTCTTTGGAAACTGTATTTCCACACTTAATCAGACAGTTTTTGAAGTTACCTGTAAATTTTAGCTTGTGAAATTCTGTTTCTCCATAGATGTTATGACTAATGGTGTGCATGTGTTTTCTGAATGGTTTTCTGTGAGCCTGGTTCACATTAAGATCCCTTCGGTGTATATTTGATAAATAAACATCATCTATTGCAGATGAGTTAGTAGGCTTTTTTCTCCCTGATTTTTTTCATAAAGGAAAAAATTATAGTAAATTTATTTAATATGTGTAATGAGTTAACTAAGTTTTGGATGAGTTCTTTGAGTGTACAAAAACATTTCAGAGAAAGTAGTCCAAGCTGTCGATTGGGAGTTTTCAGATGCTGAGAATTTTTGTTGTATTCTTTGAACTAGTCTTGTCTTACTGAGAGGCTGCATTGCAGAAATTTATGCAGCTCTATACAAGATTTCTACTTCCAAGTAAGCAAGGTGGCGTTACTGCCGAGCCAGGTATCTGTTGTTAAAAAAGAGGCAACCCCAAACTGTTGTCTGGCCTAGTGGTATTTGCGTATTTTCAAAATGAAACCAAAGRGGAGGAAGTAATTTGTTTCTCCATTACTGTATGAAATGGTTTTTCACTGCAGGCGCCCTCCTCAATTTTCTAAAAGCTGTGGAGTTTGCATGACAGGTGCAACAACCTTCATACTAATTATTTCCTTTTCTGTTTTTCAAAAGGAGTGGCTTTCAAAAGGACATGGAGAATATAGAGAAATCCCAAGTGAGAGAGACTTTTTTCAAGAAGTCAAAGAAAGTAAAAATGTGGTTTGCCATTTCTATAGAGATACAACGTTCAGGTATAGTAAATAAGCTGTGCTGAAGAAACCTTTTGTGTAAAGATGTCTACAAAAACAGATGTGTTCTTTTGTACAAATAAATAGGCATTTTTAGAAGTATTGAAATTCCTTCATTTACAAATCTCACTCGCTTTTCAAGACATTTGATTTTTTAAGTTTTCCAATACAGTAAATCTGAGCATGATTTGACAACAATTAATACTCTGCTACATAGTTGATTAAAACATAGGTGTATAACCTGTTTGACAATGTTTGAGAGACTGCTCTGTTTCATTATTGATTTAGTGTGAGGCAGCCAGGTCTGTAAATGTAGTGACCATACAAGAGCAGCATTTCAAAAAGTTGGCTTTTGTTATTCCAGATGGACATATTCTGGGCAGTTCTGGCAAATAGAAATAAAAATATAACCAAAATCTTGTCTAGGCACCTTGAGAATTTAACCTTTTACTTTGAAAGGATCTGTGGATAGCAGTTGCAGCTGCTTTCTCTTTGTGCCTGTGGCTTTGTGATTATGTCATTTTTTTCAGAGTATGAGACACCTAGATCTGAGAATATATCCTGACTCAGAATAGGAACCCAAACTAAGATGTCCCACTTCTTGGAAGAATTTCAAAAGTTCTAGGTTGTAGGCTGTTCTTCACTGGGTCTCTCAATGTGTTGCAGTTGCAAAGTAGCGTAGTTTATTGAAGGATGAGCCACTTGTCCTGGTTTTGATTCATTGGGATTTCTTTTCCCCCCAAAGGTGTTATGTTCTCTCTAGTTTATAGGATATAAACTGAAACAGCCTCCATGTGAGAAATTGAAAGAGGTCAGGGCTGGATTTTGCAGTGAGCTATCTGTGTCCTACATTTTCTAATTTAAGTGTTTGAAGCGGTTCTATTTGGCTAGCTTTTACTCAAGAAGGTGAAAGGCTGTCACTGCAAATAAAGTAGCTTAGAACAGGTTGTGGTTGTTTGGTTCTTGTTTCTTGAGTCAGCAAAGTCTGTAGGCTCAGACAGGAGAAGGACTTGAGAGAAAGTGCTTTGTAAAAATGTGTCATGCTGACAACCAGCTCGAAGCTCATGTGTTGGGTTTACCAACTACCATATCAAGTTGCTTTCACCTTTGCCCAGTCCAGCTTTTCGATCTGTTCAGCTCTCCTCTTGAGCTTAAGGATAGTCACGTCACAGAGTTCGTGCAGCTAAGCCAAACCACTTAGAAAAGATAATCCAGAAAGCTGAGATTGCAGGTGACAAGTCCACAAATCTCTGTGATCTGACAAGTATTTTGAGCAGTTCATGTCCCTGTCCCTTAGCTGAGAAACAATAATTATGTGCTCACTCCTATTCCATGGCAATAGAAAAGAGAAGTATTTTTGCCTATAGCACCACTGAAGCAGTCTGTGCAAATCACTTTTTTTTCACTTACAGTGAGTCACTATATCTCACCTGTGAAGGTAGTGACTGCAAAAATCCAAAACACTGTAACACATTGAGAGTACTTCTCTGAAGTAATCTTCTATAGAGAAATTTTCCAGCTGACAGGCGGTGAAGCTAGAGCAGAAGCAATAGAAGTCAGAAAAGAATGTCATCAATAAGTGCAGGCCTCATGAAATGAGAGAGAGGCTTTCAGGTGAACTTGAGGGAAGTAATTAGGAAGAAATTAGAGAAATGGATGGTGTAATTGTACAGTAAAGTTGCTCCAGGGTGTTYCTCTATTAGTCATTAAATCCAGCTACCTCTGAAACACAGTTTCTCTTGAAACTAAATTCTTCATTACAAAATTCACGTCTGAGAATTAACACGATAAAACTAGCTCTCTACTGCCCCTTTTAAACTTTCTCTCAAATGCATATTCTTCAGCTTATTCATTCTAACACTTTATATATTTTGGGTTAATTTTTCAACAGGTGCCAAATAATGGACAAACATTTGACTGTATTGGCAAAAAAGCACATTGAGACAAAATTCTTGAAATTAAATGCCGAAAAATCTCCATTCTTGTGCGAGAGACTGCGTATCAAAGTAATTCCCACTCTAGCACTAATAAAAGATGGGAAAACACAAGACTATGTCGTGGGCTTTACTGACCTCGGTAACACCGATGACTTCACTACAGAAACCTTAGAATGGAGATTAGGCTGTGCAGACATAATTAATTACAGGTAATTAATTGTTTCATGATTCTTTTATTTTCAGATAAAGTGCAAAGAGAATGTGCTTGCAGACAGGAGAGTCTGAAAGTTTGTAACTTTGATATTTTGTATGCTAAATAAAACGTGAGAGTTTAATCTAGTTACTTAATCTGTGTGCTTCATCAAGGGAAAGAAGAGAATCCTTTTGGCAAGGTATTGAGCCATTGTAATGAGTAATACACTGTCCTTTTTGTATAGTAATAAACATAGACCCAGTTCTTGCCATGAGGTGTATAGAGTAGCTGTGATGCTTTGATATAGCTTTGAAGTCATGCATGTAATATAATCCTCTCTAAAAGAGCTGTAGATGCTTCATGTCACAGTTGCAATGCAGTGAAGTCTGAGCATTTTTAATCCACTTTAAAGAAAACTCAGCAAGTCATCCTTAAACTGCATCTTAGTCAATATTACATACATGAATATACTTTTTTTTCAATGAACAGTACTGAAAATGGAAAATAATTTGAGGAAGTGTAAATAAATTGAGTAACTACAATATAATTGTCATAAATCCCACATTAAAGACTACAGAAGGCAGTAGAATATATCTGTCACCACGATAGCCTATCTTTACAGGAGAATTATTTAACAAAACTCTGCTTTGCTTTCCAGTGTGGCTCAAATGTCATCTTGATCTTTTAGGTTAATTTTGCTCTATTGTTTTTAATGTCTTTGGTGCTTTTTGATTTTTAAATTTCATTACCTGAATTTATTTAAATGTCTAATTTCCAAATTTTAGCAAAAAGTATTGTTTCTTAAAGCCGAAGAAACTACTGTTCAATTTGTCTTAGTAGCTGTTGAACTTCAGGTGAAATGACTGAAATTAAAATTTATAATTCAAAACAACTGGAATTTCGTAGTTCAGTAACAAGTAAATATGCAGAGACAGCTTGGATGCATATTCTAGACAGCAACAGCCTTTTACAGGAAAAATCCTTCACTGGAGTTGTACCAGCAGCACTGAACTTGCTAAACATTGATACATTGGCTTATTGCATAATTTTCCTTCCTACTTGACTCTACTAGTAGTGTGTATTTGTTCTTAGTTCCTTGTGGAGTGGGGGAATTGTGTCGTTCTTCATTCATTTTGGCAGATCCTGGCTTTGCAAAGTGAGCCACATTTCCATGCTGCCCTGAAAGTAATGTCTGATTGTCTGGAGTTCCTGAAAAGGACCTAGTCCTTCTCAGATCATAGAAATAGTTCTTTTCCTTCAATCTGTGGGATATCAGATGGTAAAAAGATATACTGTATTTAGGGGAAAAACTGTTCAGGTCAGATTATTTGCCCCAAATCGGGATTCAAGTGGTGTATTGACCTATGTAATTAAATGTCAGTCAGTGAACTGTGTACGTAGAATTAACATAAGCAAAACAGTATTAACGTTTTGTAAATAACTACAGTTTTCTAAACACCCTTCTATAGCTAATTCCAGAAGGTTGTAATTGTTGTAATTGCTCACTTGCTCACTGACACTTAGATGCAAACCCCTCACGTCATGTGAGCGAAAGCAGGGCACACCCTTTTCTGAGCAGCAGGAGGGGATTCCCCTCCTTGTGCAACCCTGCTGATAGAGACGGAGGTGCTCCAGCTTTGTGTGAAAACCTGCTGTTCCCAGGGAACACAGGTCCATTCCCATGGACCCACACGCTGGTGAGAGAGCCCCTGCAGGATCGTAGGGGCACTCTGAGGTGTGAGTTCCCCCATAGTCCTGTAGCTGGAGTGCAGTGTCCTGTGGGGAAGCTGCTCTGTCTGGCCTAGGCAGAGATAGCACAAGGTGAGTTTTGGTAAACCCCAGTTTTGACTCGGAAGTCCCCATTAACAACATTTTGGCTTCTTTTGTACTGGTGGCTCCTCACTTGTTTTGAAAAGTTTCTCTGTAATTCCCTGGTTACTGTTTAATTTGACAGATGGTTATCTTTAGCATGATCAGTTTGCAGGAAAGGCCTTTTCAGACAGGTTTTCTTTACAGCTCCACTCACAGGTGCTGTTTACATTCACATTCCTGTCTTAACTCCAGTTATCCAGGCCATTTTGTCCAGGATGTGCTGTACTAGCACCACCACAGTGCTGCGTAGGTAGAGTGTCTTTAGGACGTGGGTGTTGTGTTCTCTTAGAATGTGTTTTTCTGGAGAAACAGGTCATGAGAGATGCTGCTTACTGTCTGTGTGAATATGGCTTTAATCCACTTGTCTTACCCTTCTCATCTAGTGGAAACTTGATGGACCCACCTTTTCAAAGTCAAAAGAAATATGGAACAAGCTTTACGAAGCTGGATAAGAAGACCATCAGAGGAAAGATATATGATTCAGATTCTGATGATGACTAGAAGAGCCACTAAATATATTTGTAAATCATTTTTTGTTTATGCGTGGTACATTTCTAAGAATGTTTTTTATAAAGCTTACTGCTTTTCATTACATCTGCACATAATTCTCATTTTTCTATACAGTTTTATACAACTGAGTCATAGCAGAAAAAAGCTTAAGTATTTTTTTTTCTCTTTTGGAAGTCATTTGTAATTTGAAAATCTTAGTCCTTCTAACTAAATGACATGGCAAATGATGAACTTAAGCCCTTTGTCTTAAGTATAAGTTCATGAAGTGTTTTGAAGTAACTTAGAAACAGCTGTATGAAGTCAGACCAAAGGTCCCTCTGGCCCAGGATCCAGTCTCAGTGGCTAAAAGGAGATGTACAAGGAAGAGTGAAAACAGGGTGACCAGATAGCAATGCTTCCCCACAATCTACTTTAAGCAATCTGTGGCTTGGGGAGCTCTGAGAGCTCAAATCTAAGAGCATTTGCTGGAAAAAATAATGGAAGAAAAATCTCTTTAAATCCTCATAGTATCCAGGCATCCACATAATGTGGCAAGGAGGCCGCAGTTTAACTGTGCTGTGTGAGGAACTGCTTCCTATTGTTTTCATTGAATCTGATAAGGGTTTTTTTTTCCCTTTATTAAAGGAGGTAACAGACATTTTTTTAAAAAGATTTTTCTCTATCAGTTCTTCTTCCAGTTGTGTTTTGAAATTTATTATTACTTATATTATCAGTAAAGCACCGCAAAATTATTAGTAAAGAAATCGTGCATTTTAACAAATAATTGCTTATCTTATGGTGCCATATCATGACATTGAATAAATTAACTGCATTGCACTATAAGTTGTAAAAACAGTCATAACTTCTGTGAATTCTGAAATAGATGGCCAAGGGAAATGCCCTTTTACCATCTACGGATGCTGCATGTCAGAGCTGATACAGCAGGGAATAGCACATAGCAACAAGCATATTGAAAACAGCCTTGTTCACGGATTTGTATAATTCTGTGGTTGTGAATGTGTGGGGTTTATAGCAGGTGCTTTGTACAAGAGAGTAGAATAGAGAAAAATATTTGGGAGAAACCTTGATCGTTAAGTTTATATATAGTGCCGCATACTGTGTACTGTTCTTCAGTAATGGACAGAATTTTCAAGAGATCTTCCTTGGACATAATGTAAAATTTCTGGCTAGGTGAAGAGTTGATAAGTTTTCTTTTTGTTTTCAAAAGAATAGCTTGCTTTGTGCTGAAGGACCCTTTTGAAGTGGTACTTTGAATCCAGTTGGTCTGAAAAGCAGTGAAGTGAGTCTAGTCAGTCTTGCTGCCTTGTAGTAGAGAACACTTGTGATTGGGCCAGCCCAGCAATATATCTCTTTAAGTTTAAAAAATTATATTTTATTTCTGTTCATGTACATTGAAATAAAATTATTTTAATTCTAATGTTGACTATTGCTTCCTTTCAAAGAAGGAGATCCAGGTGCCTGGGATTAATTTCTCTTTTAATGAAGTCCATCAGAAAGTTGTATGAGCTCTTCCTAGATTTCTCACAGGCAATGAACAGTTCCATCTTAACATATAGGATCACTTTGAGAACACAATCAGCTTAAGATGTACATAGCTGCCTGTTCATCTAGGAGAAGCATAAAGTAGTCTCGCGTTGCATTGATCTCCTTTTTAATGCACAAACTCTAAATGCATTAGAAAGTGCTCCTTTTTCTTTTTTTTCTTCATCCAGTTGCATGAAATTCAGGAAACCAATGTTCCAACAGTATTTTTACAAGTGTCTTAGCAGGACTCATCACTGAGCCCTAATTGTGTTGAATAGGCTGTAGAAATATAAAATCACCTCTAATGTAGTTGTGTGCTGTGTGGAAACATGGGCTTGTCAGGATTCCAGCGTGGTGTGTTGTTGGAGGTTACTCAGTTCCACACGTGAATAGCCTCATTACAAACTCAACACAAATCCTACTCAGAGTCTGTGGTTTCGTGTCACTTTAAGCTGATGATTTTTTCCTAGGTTAATCTTCTTCATCCTTCCTGGGACCTGTTCCTTCATCAGGCTTGTAACATGACTGCACATACTCTAGTGCTGATACAAGGAGTTTGCAGGAATGTGTGGTTTGGGTAGAACCATAGACTCAGGGAATGGGCTGGGTTTGAACGGACCTTGAAGATCATTTAGTTCCAACCCCCGTACCATGGACAGGGACACTCCTGCCATGGGTAAAAAGCAAAATTGAGGCTGTTTATATTAATAGGTTTAAATATATTTTGAAGTAGCCATCTCATAGGTCTGCTGCTTCAAGTCTTTACTTTCATGTCTGCTTTCTGCRTTTTCTGTCTTTAATGAACATTAAAATTGTTATTGAACAGTCCTTGGGGTAACATCTCCATTCTGCATATTACTTTGAGATTAACAATTCAAACCCAAGAATTTTACTTTTGCTGAAACCTAGAAGTTCTTTAAGAAATGGGAAATTTGTCTAGTTTGAGCAGCGAGAACAAATTATTGTTCTGTGGTAGAGTTTAATGATTTTGCTGTGCAGGTTAGATTAATGAATTGTCCATGATAATAAGACCTGGGACGGCAGCTAGAAATGTCAAAATACAGAGAACACCAGCTCAAACAAATGTCAGTCGTACAGATTTAAAAAACAGAAAGATTAACTTTGTCAACAGCAATCTAGTGGCCAAATGGCTGATAGAAGAGATCATGATAATGATGATGATTTGCAATATCTAGAAAGAAAGCTGGTTGCATGTGGTTAATTGCTTGCAGCAGATGGATGAGATACGATGTGAGGACATGACTGACTAAGGTTTCTGAGCCTAGACTAATCACAAAATGATACCAGCCATGAAAGGGTGTTAGACTACAAAGAGATGAGAAATGTTCATCATGTATAGGTTTGGAAGTGATGAGGCTTATGCCTGAACTCAGCATGTAACTTTATTAATGATTGGTGCTTAAGTCTGTGCCTGATGCTTGTATGAAATAATAAAGAAAAGCATGAAGGCAATAATAACTGAACAGGATCTGGGTTATTCAGCTCTTGATGCTGAATTATGTGTACTTGACTGCACACTCCTTGATCACTGATTGATCCTGTGTTTTGTTGTTTTTCTATTCAAGAAATCTACCCAGAAGTGAAGTGCTGGGTTGAGCTTTGGGATCAGGGAAGTGTGAAGAAATCTAGTCCCAGAAAGGGGCGGGATGAGAAACAAATTCTGGAGAGAGCAACAACTGAGTATCTGCTCTCGGACCCCATTGCAGGCTCGATTACCTGCAAGTGTCATAGGGGTGGTGGAGGGAGGCCAACTAGAAAGATGAATTGATGCTCTCAAGTCCTCTCTTCCAAGTAATCCCCTTTGTTCTATCTCCTGCCTTGAAAGTCTAAAATAAAGACTTTTCTACAGAAACTTCTTTAGAAAGCTTGGGCTTTGACCAGTACAGTTTCTGACAAGCCCTTTTTCCACATAAGAGTAAAGCTGGTGTTCTGAACCCAGTGTGAGGGATGCTATCACTTTGTTTCTTGCATACACACTCAAACAAGCACAAGCTGATGCAGAAATAACACAGCTTTTATACTCATTGCGTATCCAATAGCTGTGTAATCCACTTTTTGAAAGGGAAATTCTGTCAGTAGTGCCTTGATCTGTCTGTCTCTTTAGAACATATAACTACGTATATGACAGTTTGAGAGTGAGAGTTACGCTCCACAGTGGAAGAAAAGCCTCTCTAGCAATCAGAAGGTGAGGGTACTTGATGTTACAATAGACTGCTTGAGAACTGTTCTGAGGGGTGTGTTGCCCCAGAGCTGCCTTTAAAGGATAAATAGAGATAAGTTCTAGCACATTTGACAAAAAAGGGTCTACTCTCATCTTTTGTTCTTGGATCATGGTTCGGAGCCTTCAGCATTCAGCCTGTCCAATATGATTGTGGCGATCCAAGACATCGCAGTCTGCCATGTGCTTCTTGTTCCCTGTCCCCCTGCAGAGCACCATTCTTTATTGTATGCTACAAAAGGGAACTTATACCTTCATCAATTTAAGGTAACTCATCAAACTGGCTAAAGTAATACTAAGACCCCAGAGCATCACCCAAAAAAATCTTGTTCAAATTTGGTGAATTAATTTTAAGTGCATGAGAGAGATTGGGTGCTTGTTAATGGCAAGGAAGTAGTTCAGAACATTTACTTTTAGAGATCCCATAAGTTGCGTGTTCTAAGCCTACTTTCTGGTTTTTGATTAGTTGTTACAGCCATGGCTTGAGCTGCCTAAAATAAGCCAGCACTACCACTGTGTCAGCTCAGTGTTGAATCTGTGTTAATATAATTTGCCTTTTGGAACACAGCCTGTTCAAGCGTCACCCACCTGGTAGTATGATTTCAACATGTGACTCTTATAAAAAAGGTTTAAAAATTAACTTCTTCACAAACCATGCAATCTCCAGTAACGATTGGCTTTTCCCAAGAAGACACTGGATGAAAATCAGGTGATTGTAATACGCAGAACAACATTAATTACTTTCCTGATCTACTTCCTCCTTGCTAATTATCTCTTTTGTTATTGTACTGCCCTAGAAAAAAGCCTGACATTGTTTCCTCTTTGGTTTCTAGAATGTTAACAGTCCTCAGTGCTTTGTATCATTAATTCCAGGCACGCAGAAATGCTCTTAATAGTTACCATAGAATCACAGAATGGTTTGGGTTGGAAGGGACCTTAAACATCACATAGTTCCAACCCCAGTGCCATGGGCAGGAACATCTTCCAATAGACCAGGTTGCTCAAAGTCCTGTCCAATGTGGCCGTCAACAGTTCCAGGGGTGGGACACCTGCAACTTCTTTGGGCAGCCTGTTTCAGTGTCTCATGGTAAAGACTTTCTTCCTTGTATCAAATCCAAACCTACCCTCGATCAGTTTGAAACCATTCCTCCTTGTCCTATCACTACATGCCCTTGTACAAAGTTCCTCCCCAGCTCTCTTGTTTGCCACCTCTAGGTAGTGGAATGTGCCATAAAGTCTCCCCTGAGTATTTCCTTTTTCAGGCTGAACAACTCCAACTCTCTCAGCCTGTCTTCGTAGGAGAGGTACTCCAGACCTCTGATCACCTTGGTGACCCTCCGCGGGACTTGCTCCAGCAGTTGTACATCCTTCTGATGCTGGAGGCCCAGAGCTGAATGTGTTACTCCAGGTGGGATTTCATGAGGCTGTAGTGGAGAGGCAAAATCCCCTCCCTCAGCCTGCTGGCCATGCTGATTTTGGTGCAGTGTGGGGGACAGCTGGCTTTCTGGTCTGCGAGCGCACATTGCTGCGTCATGTTGAGCTTCTCGTCTACCAACACCCCCAGGTCCTTCTCAGGGCTGTTCTCAATCCATTCATCCCCTTGCCTATATTTGTGCTTGGGATTGCCCTGACCCATGTGCAGGACCCTATCCCGGCTCAAAATTCAAATGTCTTGCTTTAGGTGGTAGATCTCTCTTTAACCTGGGATGTGAACTGGGCTCTCAGAGGATCCAGTCCAGTGACCTTTTTGCTAGAACATCTTTCCTACAGTAAAATTAAAAATCTCGTTTTAGAGAACAGAAGGAAAATACTTTTTTTCCTTCCTCGTAAACACTTCTGGCCTTATTTATTTTACATGAAGGCCGGAGAGATGTTATTTCAATGCTCATCTGCATTCTTTAGAAAGGCAAGATAAAGGAAGAGATTGGGATCCTCAGCACCTGTTCACTTCTGAATACAATGAAAACTGAGAGCCTCATGTCTTACAAGTTTGAAGACTTTTGAAGATGTGTAGATGTGGTACTTAGGGACATGGTTTAGTGGTGGAATTGGCAGTGCTGGCTTAATGGTTGGACTCAATGCTCTTACAGGTGTTTTCCAGCCTAAATTATTCTATGATTACTTCCGGGTATACTAAATGTAGAAAAGAAAAATATTAAACTGGGTGTGTCCCTTTAAAAGCTGGGAAGGACAACCCTAGAGGGTTTGTCTGAGATGATGCTACAGATGCATCTTTAACTGGTCAGTTAGTGGTAGGTATCCAATATACGTCAGCAGTGATGGGCAGCTTCCCTATAAAGCAGTTACAAAGTCTGAGAATACCTGGTGTTACCTGTAATTACAACCAAGACAAAAGGAACAACCTGAGAAATTCATCTGCCTGTCGATGTTATGAAACAAGCTGAAACTCACAACAGAGACAATAATTAATGTGGGTATCATTCCAAGTAATTTTAGATGGTATTCTCACCACCCAGAAACATGTGATGCTATAACCTGCAACCTGAAGGAGAATAACGTGCAGCATGTAATGCTTTTCAAAATGATACTCCATTTTGATTGCTTCTCTATTAAGTGGAATGAAAAAAACTTCGCTTGGCATGAGGAGGAAAAAATATAAAGTGAAAATCTGTGAGTAGGAAAGAACTGTTGGTGCTGAAACTTGGTGTGCTTTAGATCTCAGGTGTGGTGCCTTCTAGTTTATGTAAGGCAAGTGGAAAATGCTATTGTGTCAGGTAACATTTTTTGTCCACTCTGCTCTCCCTTTACCTGATGTAACTGACAGTGTCATTGACCAATCATGGAGAAGCCATGTCTGTGGTCACTGACTGCAGCTTAATGCCAGGATGCCCATGAATACCAGAAAGCTTTCCTGCTTCTTAAATTTAAGAAGATGCAAATACCATTTGATAAGTGAACTCCTCCTCTTTCCTTGGCTTTCCACCCCCTCTCTCCAGTCACATGCTGTGCTGACCAAACTCAGCACAAGGAGAATAGGTATTGGCACTGTATTCCTGATGTAATTTACCAAATTAAATCTATCATAAAAATGAAAAATTGTGCTGTACTAGTGACAGATGCAGCCCACTCTCATTGAGTGGCTTACCTGAATTCAATGCTCTGGGTTTACAGCCCCACAAAGACCTCTGAGCAGCAGATGGTGTTTTCTAACATCCTGCAGCTCTCATTGCATGGTGGTGCCTTGGATGAATGCACCGGCTAAGAGCCCTGCTCCATCCAATGTATATGAGCATGACCATGTTTCCATAGAGGCTGCCTGCTTTTGGCTTTTACTCTAGAAAGGCAGTCGGCAAATTTTGTGTGGATAAAGAGGTTTTTAGTGAGAAAAAGTTCACTTTATAACACTGCCGAAAAAATACCCTCTTATTTGGGCTTACAGTGGAAATTCTGTGAATACAAGGACTCTGTCCCAGGGACCTAAGAGCTTGTAGCAGCACAGATAAAAATACTTGTACTTGAAACATAACATCCACTACTCAGTGAGTACATAAAGAGCAATGCAATGCAGACGAGGCATTAAGAATTCATATGACTACTGCAAAATGTAGAAAAATGTGATTACATGGGTAATAAATGAAAGAGAAAAATACATAGCAAAGACAAACAGTATTTAAATTCAAAAATTTATCTTAAGGACCATCAGCAAGTGGACAATACATTAGGAAATAAATCTTACCTAAGGTCAAAGGCTGCTTTTCAAAAAAAGGTCCCAAGTCATCAGCATGAACACAGGCTCAGTGACAGAGGAACATTAATTTGTTGTCACTAACATGATTCTGTTTTTATAAAACATAACTGGATGTTAATACTAAATTGTTATTATCTAATTGAGAGAATACATCTCTTTCTAATAGAAATTGTCTTGTTCTGTGGAAGATAAACAAATATATCTACTGGGCTTGTTGCCATCAAGCTGTGCACTATGAACTCTTCCCAGATCATTTCTTCTGACTTTCCTCCCCTCCAGCATTTCTTCAGTCATTATTTCCTTTGAAAGGATTAAAACACCCTGTACATGTGATGTTTCTATTTTCTACATGTTAAACCATGACAACACCACATAGATGCTCACCTTACATTATGTCAAACTCTACCTTCTAGTATTTAAAAAGGATTAAGTGATARTCTACTCTAGTCTGATCTGAGATACCACAATGAGATACCAGGTTTGAACATGAAGAATGATTGCCTAGCCTTGCTGTCATCTTTGGGAAGATTTCATTATGAGTTCTATATTTAAGACTCACCTTAACTCTTATCCCAAACCTCCTGTAACAATGCCTGGTTTTGAGCACAGTGATTAGTACCTGGCCAAAACAGCGTTTCCTACCTGCCACATCTCARGCCCAAAAGAGCAATGGGAATAGATGGATTTGTGATGTATTAAATAATGAAAAGAAAGCTACCAGAAGAAAATCTTGCCTTCCTAGCCTCCAAGCATGCTGGACAGAGTCTTGGGAAGAGAAATATGTGGCAAACAGAACAGGATTAAAGGGCACTGGCGTCCCCGTCTGTCTTTCCTTCTCCAAGTGACTCAGATGTTTTAGATATGTGAAAAGTCTCTTGGCTGCAAAGTGCAGGTCTTTCAGAGCCCCTCTGTGTGTCCCCACTAACTTCAGCTGCTGAGAGACCAGTTTCCTTCTCATAATTTCTGCCGCAACATCCCACCTCCCCAAATCTGGAGCTCAGACCCTGCCTCTGGTCTCAAAGTAGTCAAGTGCCCATCCTGAATTAGGTTTGATGTAATCAATGAAGCAGGGGAATGATTTTCTTTAAAAGTCCTTGTTAAAATTCATATGGAAGTATGATACTTAATTAAAAGTTTGCCTATCTGAAATCATTGAGGAAAGGAGACAAAAAAAATCCTTCCAGGAGTATGTCCAGATGCAAAGCAAGGAGAGCACTACACAGGGATCTGATTTTTGCCTGGCCTCTGCCTCTGATTCACTTCCATAGTTTCTGCAAGTCATTTATTGTGCATCAATGTGCTTATTGATGGAGGAAAGCTAGTGTTTATTTCCTTTCACAGAGTTGTCCTGAGTCTGACTAACCACCACTTGTGCAAATCTTTGGATGAAAGAAATCATTAGAGTTCTAAGCTCTTAATATATATTACTTATTGTACTTTAAAACAGTCATCACAGTAGGTAGGAATTAACATTCCAAAGACCATAGGGTGGATACCTTTTCCTACATATATATATAAAAGTCATCAAGTGACCTGCCTCAGAGGAAGGACAACTGCAGACGGGTGAGTCTGAATTCACTTGTAGAATATTTATTTAGAGCCAGAAGCCTTGATTTTGTTTTGATTTAGCACTTTGTCAATATTGTGATTGCTATGCTGTTTCTACCTAAGGCCTGTGAGATTTTTGTGATGGGAGTGAAAAAAATTTCCTGCATGTGGAAAGAGCCACATCCTGTAGCTTTCAATAGGAACCCATATGGATTCGCCATTAAATTCACAGGTGTTGGGTCAAGGTATATTGATCCAGGCTTGTGAATGCTCAGTGTTGGAGCTCAAATGGAGCTACCATGTGTACCCTGATCTGGCCATGGGCATTTGCTGGCCTGAATAAGCTCAGTCAGGACAAGGGGACATTTCCAATGATACCAGTGTATTATTTGTGTTTCTTCATCCATGAGTCTGGTTTGCAGTAGAAATGCAGGATAGAGAAAAGGTCATGTTGTTAAAACTGATAATATATTTTCAAGTGTTAACAGCATTAGTGTTAATTGCCTACAAGACTTGTGATGTGTCTTGCGTTTGAAATCTTCTTGGGGAAAAAAACATTTGTAAGCCATAAAAGCTGCTCAGTTTAAATGTGTTCATCAGCAAGGCAAGTACAGTCAATGTTTTTTGCACTTGATAGCTATCATCTGACGACATTTTGTAATTTTATTAATGGGCACAACAGATGCATTTATTAGTAAAGTGATTATCTGCCAATATCACATGGAGAAGTATTATTTCACCATATAAATCTCAGAGTTGCCTTGCATGCTCTTAGCAGAGAACTAAGGGTCATATTACTTGATTATTGAAAACAAGTTTTTTGAAAAGCCAAGGAAAAGTCCTTTCAGAACGGAGAGGTAGAGGTTGTGTGCACTTTATAGCAAATTAGACTTCAAACACCTATAAAATAAAAGCAAAGGTAGTGCACCTTGTCGTCGTAAAGACACACTATGGACATTCAGGAGGAGCCATGTGAGGAAGCAGTGAGAACTGGCAGAGGCTAAAAAGGTGCCTACTGGCCCAGGCTGCCAATAGGGACCTCCCTGATCGCAATCTGCCCAAGGGGAGAAAGGTACCTCTGCTGCCCAACCCCTCTTCAGCTAATGCCATCCCCGTCTGGTGCCTCAGGGTGGGAGCTTTTGGCAGGCCAACTTTGCTACAGTGCTGTTGAAAATCGGCAGTGATTTCTTCATGTTTTGCGAACCCCTGTGTTTCTAGGTCTCTTGGGACAGCTGAGGAGAGCCATCGTCATGATCCCTGCACTGCTGTTGCTGGGTCTTTCAGCCCTTGTTGGTGAGATGGGTTTGGGTTGCTGTCAAAAGCACGCTGGGAATTGTTTGCAGAAAGACCATGGAGAAGAGATCTGCAGTCAAGCCTGAGGTTCGCTTCCTGCACAGTGCTGTAAAACCCTGTGTGGCTGAAGGTCCTCGGCTGCTGTGTGAGGCTGCTTCCTGCCCACACATGTCTTTTACACCAGCACATCTGGAGTATAGGACTGAGACCAAGGGAGTCACAGACATTTCTCCTCTTGATTTTCCCAGCTAACCTTATCCAATCTGCCTGCCTGCTCAGAAATGGTCTCACAACTGTAGCAAGCTGTTTGACGGAGGCTATTTGTTCCTCAGTTGCTGAGGAAACAGGGTAATTTTCCCAGATGGAGGCAAGCATTCTCCTGAACTAGTTCCTCACCAAGTTATGGAGAGACACAGGAGACAACCCCAGCCAGGGTGCTCAGATACTGCCAGCCATCCTCTGAGTGGTTCTGAACACTGGGGGGCATTGAATGGGAAGAGCCCTCTGAAATAAATGCAGAGGCTGTGGTTCTCCTGTCCCACAACAGCCTTTAGCCCTAACAGGGTAGGTGTATATTCATCTAAATGGTCATTAGATCCATTCGCTTCAATAATCAATTAGAAAAGAATTTCCATTCTCTACTCTTCTTTGATAACATTACTGACAGAGAGCAGTGGCCACCATACAAGCAGGGCCAACACAAGGCCCTGTGGGCCATCCAGGCCCTGCAGGTCTGGATGATTCTGCATTTGCAGTACTTGTACAATACCGCTGTGAGATCTTATGTGTTCAAACACCTTCATTTAATATTTCAGCTCCATCTGTGACTTACAGTTGCTATGGTGATATAAGTGCTCTTCAAGCCCCCACGATCTCCTGTACACCTGTAAGAACCCCTGATTGTGGTATGTATCATCCATTGCTTGATTTGTCAACCTGTTTTTACCTGGCAGAGAGATACTTCACCTGCTGTAATTGCCAAATTAAATGTGGTGCAGCTATTCAATTAGCCAAAAGGGAGAAAGCGGCTCTTCATCTCCCAAAATAGCAGGTGCTGTGAAGCCTCCAGACCTGGTGGGAAGTGGAAGGACAAACTTCAGGTCCCATAGTCAGGATCTTCAGCCTCAAAGCAAGGGGAAATTGTACCACTCCTTTTCAGTTAAAATGGCTTCTTCATCAGCCGGGACTTTAGCATCAGCCTCCTCACAAAACCCCAGGGCCTGTCTGCTCCAAGGGTAAGATGCACAGAGCCAGGTTCTGAGTGCTGGCATGTCGGCTGAGCTGGCCGGTGCTGACCTACCAGAGACACAGTTTACAGGGGGAAAGTCCCAGGTGTGTAGCCACCCTACGTCTGGATGACTCGTATTTGGTAACTCCTTCACATTTCTCTCTTTCTTGCCTGGTGTTATTGCCCCATGTCACTGTACA
Organism: Amblyornis subalaris; assembly: GCA_018881555.1. NCBI lineage: Eukaryota > Metazoa > Chordata > Aves > Passeriformes > Ptilonorhynchidae > Amblyornis > Amblyornis subalaris. Next base: position 2,318,856 of record JACAXG010000033.1, read on the forward strand.
GCTGACTATGTCACATTCATACTGCTGATATCGCCAGGGATTTTGCCATGTACCTTGGATGTAGGCTCTTCTAGGGCAGATACCTGACTGCGGGTGTTCAAGCATAGATGTGAACCTGCTTGCTTGTTTTCAAACTGTTCCAAATTTACTTTGAAAAAATCCCACGTCTCCATTAACAGAACATAGCTGTTACTGCAGTTTGGCTGGTCAGTAGTAACGTATCTCTCAATTTTTTCAAATCCATTTTGAAACCTCACTTTTCTGACTCCAGAGATGCAGCAGCAGAAGAGGACCACAAAGGTGTGGTCCCATCTCCTAAGAAGCCTCCCTGTTGCCCTGTTCATCCTGGGGTACTGGAACAGCAGCTCCCTGGCCATGGTCAGAGCCAAAASGGCTGTGCTTGTTCCTCAAACCCCACTGTCCAACTCAGTGTAGATGCAATTTCTCAGAAACTTGAGTTAGTCCTTTGATATTCAAAGGAGGAAGCAAGGGGTTTGGATGGGGGTAAGTGTGTGTAAGTCTGCCTGTTCCTACTCCGCAGGATATGCCATGATACGGAGGACTGCTGAGGCAGACCTTGTACGCCTGAGGAGATACGAGATCCCAATTAAGAGAGTAGCCAGAAACCTGTGCTTGGACCCAGCGCTCATCGGTGCCATCATGTCCCAGGAGAGCCGTGTCGGCCTGCTCCTGGACAACGGCTGGGACCAGGGACGGCAGAAGTACGGCCTGATGCAGGTACACCATAGTGATAAGCATGAGTAACAGCACAGTAATGTGCATATCCCAGGGCCTTGCCTTAGCAAATGATGGTTCTGTGTTTGAAACTGCACTTAAATGCAATCCCTCTACATCAAAGGTTGTGCTTAAGTGTTACCCTGAATAAGGTCACTTCACACAGCCTGGGAGTGCAATGAAGAGGGGGTTGCATTCAGAGGGAAACCCATTTTCTTGCTTGTCTTTGCTAGATCAGCAGGCAGCAACTGCAACCTTATGTGGTGTGGGATAGTGAAGAACACATAAATCAGTGCTCAAATATCCTGGTTCTTTCAATTAATGAAGTACGGGCAAGACATCCTACCTGGACCTGGGACCGGCAGCTGAGAGGTATGGGATGGGCTTTGTACTAGGAAGGGACACACTGATGATGGGAGGGCTGTGTGCTTGTTAGTGTTGCTCTAAGGGAAAAAGAGCATCAGTCTGGCATATTTTACAGCATCTCCTACAAAAAAATACAAATTAAAAAAACCCAAACAAACAAGAGAAACCCCAAAGCCCCAAAACAGTAACCAGAATCAGGGTTTTCTAGTTTAAAAGAAGCAGTACCAGACCAGCAGACTGGCAATGAGAAATGGCTGTTAGGTGGATAAATAAGATAGAAAGCAACTAAACAAAAGTCACTGAGGAAAGCAGAAACGGAGGCATTGCGACACAGCAGGATTATCGTGGCAGCCTGTTAAGTTGTGTCCAGGAAGCTTGCGATCCAGGTTTCCTTGTAGTCCATGCTATCTGCGTGCTGGTTTGTTCACCCTATGCTATTTCTTATTCTCCCATCCTGGCTCTGATACTGCCCTTCCCTTGCTCTGATTACACCCTTTTCTGGGAACAGCATGCCCTTTCCACCTGCATTTGTAGAGAGTTATGGGCTCCTTCACTATAGCAATAAAGATTTTATAAAATCAGTTGCTTTTCAACAATAGTGCACAATTGGCACTTTGTCAAGTGGTTGTGTATGTTTAGTGAGATGCATGGCCCTTTCTGCCAGAAGTTTTTGCTCTTAAATCTCTATTTCTTACTTAAAAGCTCATAACATCTCCGTCTTAACTCTTTCCAGGGGGCATCTGCACTTACCATGCAAAAATGGGAAACCTCCAGGTCTACGAGGCAGACCCATGCAGCAGAGACTACAACTACGTCAACAGCGTGATTAGGCGAGCCCAGTACTTTAAGAGAAATGGGTTCTAGTTTGTAAACCCATCCCGCCACTGAGCCTCCCCTCTGCATAGACAGGCCCAGCAGTGATTGTAGTACCCAGAGCAGTTCCTCAGATCTCCTGGCAGGACAGATGCTGGTGGCATTGCCAATGACACCTTGATCACTTCAGCAAATCCCAGCCCCCCGCTCACTGATGGGTGAGCTCACCACTGCCTTCCAGGAGACCCCCTAGGGATGAGATACCACAAACTCGGGGCCTTTGAAAGGCAGAAGGGGACAGACCAGCAATGTTTAAATTTTGAGTGAGGAAGGTGACTCTTCCTGTTCAAAGCTGAACCCCGGGGCTGTTTGTGCATCCCCCAGATACATGCACACAAGCAGCTATCCCTGGGCATCAGCTGTGCTCTTCCCATCTCCACCCACCTCCTTCCCTCTCCATGGCCAATGTGAGAGATGAAGACCCTAAGTTTTCCTTCCCTTGATGCTGCTGTCTAAGGGGCAACTAAGTGACTTCCTAGTGAGTGTTTGGTCTCTGCAGTAGCTGAGTGTTCCTGTAACCAGCCTTGACGGGGACAATCCTCAACATGCTTTGGTTGGTCTCCCAAGTCCATGGCCATGGTGTGACTGGGGACCTCTTCAGAGGAGCAGCCTCACACAGGGGAAATCCTGTATATGGAAAGTACTGCAAGTACCGCAGGTATCCAAAGTGCCTTTCCATCAGAGACCAGCCCTTGGAGCAGGAGTCAGCCCTGTATGTACCTACCCCAGGAGCTGTATCACAGCAAAAGAGTTGGTAAAAAAAACCACAACCTTTCCTGCTTTAGCTTTGACACATTTATGCTGAGTTTCCTCCAAATTAAAAAGCATTTCAGTATCTGTCCCTCTGCCAGGAATCCCAGTTTCTAATAAGAGTGAATTAGCTCTGGGTTTGTAAGGTCTGTTTGAAAGTGGATGGGTCTCTTGGTGCCAATTTAAGTTTAACGAGAATAATAATGAGAATAATAATGAGAATAATAATGAGAATAAGAGAGAAAATAAAGATAAATGTTAAATACCAGCGTTTATTTTTTTCAATTTCATGGGGCTTAGTGGGTAGCAATCTACAACCTGAGTAAATAGCCCCATTCAGTACTCTTGGAACGGGCCTAAAACTCAGCTTGAGAACAGGAGAGAAAAATGGTGCTGCAGACTGGATAGGTCAGAAGAGCTGGGCCTGAACCCGGCTGCTTACCCAAACTTGTGAACACGGTCATAGGGATGTTCACATTTAGCCTTTTGAATTACCATTTTGGAGGTGTCAGAGCACTTTTCTTCCAGCTGTCACCATTGCTGATGCAGAAGTGATGTGCCTGGCAGCCCCTGCCTGGCAGCACGAGGCAGTGCTGTGCATGTGCCTGGGCTGCCAGGAAGGGTCAACACAGGCAGCATGAGAGCTGTTTTGGAGACAGCTTTTGCAAGCAGAGCAATTTTAATGCTGTGCCCCTTGTCTTGCCAGTCACTCATCTGCTTTCCATCATGGCAAGGACTCTGCTTGATTAACATATGTTACAAGCAAACGAATTTTATCACCTCTGGAGATCAGAGGAAACTCTAGGATGTCTCAAATGCCACTGTTTTGGTTTTTTTTAAGACTGCCACAAACAGTTCAGTGCTGAGCAACCACAGGTATTGAACTATATGTTATTTAGCCTTTAGTGAACTCTGCACTATATTAATACAATTTTACTGAAATCTTTACTTTGTAATACAAACTTATGAAACATAATCACATGGTTGTCTACTTGACATAGCTTATGTAAAATTCATAGGATGAAGCCTTTGGTGCATTATATTATGTAAACCTCTATGTTACATAAACCTCTTACGTAAAGCCTATGAATGAATTTTTGGTAGATCAGTATAAACTTCAAACAAGGCAGGGAATCTCATTGCTGCCTGTGTGTGCAAAGCTGGGGTTTAAGTTTCAAGGGTGAACAAGAGTGGAGCTTTCGTTGGCTGCCTTCGTGTCATCCTCACTCGCTGCCAGCAAGCTCCTCTTCACCACTACTGGTGCTACCATCCATGCAGATCTGTGAACTCGTCAGGAGACCAATTTATTCAAGTGTTACCTATGAAGCTGCTGCTTCATGGTATGGTAGCAAGGGCCTGCAGACCTGCCTGCTGAGTTGTGCAGCATCACCACAAAGGATTATTTATATTTTTAAGTCTATTTGAAATTCCCAGTTATGGAAATTTCATATTTTGTTGCTAATATTGTTTTAGGGTATCAGCATGTTGCAGTGAACACAGAAAAGTTCTGCAGAAAACGAGTTGAAGCTTGATAAACTGGTAAGAAGGAGGAAATAATTAAGGAAAGTTTAGCATGCTGCCTTAAAATTTGAGCAAAAGCTTTCCTCACAAATAATCAGTTCAGATTGTTGTTCCTCTCTGATCTTTTTCTGGTCACCTTTGTCCATGTTACTGGAAGTTACTCTTCTGCCTGATGTAGACAGGGCAGCTGCAGCTGCACTCTTGGTCACCCTTGTGACCCATGGCCTATTGAAACAAAACCACCAGAAAGAGCAGACATCTTGCAAAGCAAATGATCTAATACTAAGTAACATATCAGAAAAAGCAGAAGCACAGGTTAGGAAAGAGAAAAGCTAAATCAGAGGGGAAAGAAAAGTCCAGCGAATCACAGACCAAGACACCTGCTTGCAACCTGGAGGAAAATACTAGAGTAAAGGATTGAATGGTTCCTTCAGGAGATCCCATGGGACAACAAAGCAGCAAGAAACAGTCAGGGGGGTTCTGGCAGCCTGGTTGGCAGGGAAAAATCACCTCAGACCAACCAAAATCTTTATCTAACTGTGTAAGTGGCCAAGAGAGAAACCGTGGCTGTGCCATGAGGTGCCTCAATGTATCATGAGGTCGATAAGGCTTTCAACAGAAATATGAAGTGCCCTCATATGTGAAGGGCCTTAAGCAGAAAAATCACTGGCTATCAGCAGCTTCTGGCCAAACTGGTGAGACATTTCAAGTGGAACTACACAAGTTTGTCCTACACCAGTTTCTCTGAAATTTGTGGTCAGAAAATTAATGGAGTACATGAGCTATCAAACCATGGGCTACATGGAGAGGGAACACAAGCACTTCCACTGATGGTTAGCAACTATGAAAACCAGTTAGGAACCAAAGCACTGAAATCAATTAAACACTCGAGGAGGTCAAACAGGGGTGTAGCAGGCAGGTGACCATTCCACAGAAAAGACTGGGGATTCCAGTGGGAAGCAAGGACATTTATGCAAGTGGAGGAGGAGAGGAGAAATCAAAAAGAGGAAAAATCCCGTTTGGGGGGGTTATCTTTATCATAGCACTGTGTATGAAGCACCTGGATTAACTCTTCTCTCAGCTGTTCGGCTGTCAGCATCAGTGAGGCTTGGCAACAGTAACTGATCCTGTTGCACCAACAAAAGTGTGCTTAGGACAATCAAAACTCAGATGAAAAGTACAACCTTTAGAAAATAAGGAATTAGATTTTTTTTTTTTCCTCCAGAAAAGAGAAAAAGCACACAGTTACGATTTCCTAATATGCAAAAGAAATAAGGGCAATTGATGCCTAAAATAGGAGTACCTGAAACAGAGACTAAGCAAAGTAAGTGAATAAAGATAGGAATTTATTGAAGAACTTCAATAAGGTACACCCTGGGCAGTGCAGAGCCTGGCTAAGGCCAAAGCTTCAGCTAGGCTGGACTCAAGATGGACCCTGATCACGAGTTTTCCCCACAGATATAAGTTTGGTACATTTGCATATCAGGGATTAATTGTCCAATTATAGTTCCAGGTAATGAAGTAATATTCCCCCATTCACCCCCCTCCCAATTCACTTTTGTTTATACTTAGGCCTAGGATGGTGACCTTGGTTCCCAGGCCTAGAAGGGTTTGTTTTGTCTAACCAGAATGTGAAGAGAGCTTGCTTAGCACATAATAGGGAGTTCAGAATTACACACCAGCACAGTTCAGGATTAGAAAAATCCGAAAGCCAATACCTAAGGCATCACAATGACCCACCTCCTTCCCTTCCCCTTGAGGGTAAGACAAGTAGCGGTGAGTTTGGCAGCAGATTTGTGTATGATACTTCAAAAAACTTTCAGGATAATGAAGCAATGCAACATTCCCTGGGTGTTTTAAACAACATCCAAGACCAGCGTGTAAAAGAAGCTGTACATCATATATAATCACAGTCGGAAGGGACCTCAAAGACCATCTAGTTCCAATTCCCCTGCCATTGGTAGGGACAGCTTCCACTAGACCAGTTGCTCAGAGCTCCATCCAACCTGGCCTTGAACACTGCCAGGAATGGGGCATCCACAGCTTCTCTGGGCAACCTGTTCCAGTGCCTCACCGCACTCAAAGTAAAGAAGTTCTTCCTAATATCTAATGTAAACCTGATTTCTTTACAGTCATGCTGTAGAGAGGGGGAATGCAATAGGTGTTGTTTAAGGACATTTCCAGGCTAACATTGCTGCATCAGAATCTGCAGTCAGCAAGTGGAAAACAAATTACAGACAGGGAAGAAGAAACTTCTCTGTTGGGGTCCTATGATTTGGTTTTACAACTGATTTCAGTACTGGGAAATCCATTTAAATGTACTTCCTACAATAAAGAGCAAATGTGAGGCGGAAGCTTTCTCTCTCATTGACTTGTTAAGCTGCAGGTGGTATGGGCTGATCCCTCCACAGCTCAGGCAGGGATCTGCCTGGAGTCTGGAGCTGCAATGACTGGGTTTCATAGAAACCAGGCAGAGGGACTAATTAAACAACCTCTTTCAGCAGTAACTGAAGCAGCAGGAAAACACTGTCAGAAACAAGCTCCCACTGGGTCAGAGCCCTAAGCCACATGGGAGAAGAGATTCCTCTGATGGCTGATTCCAAGTGCTGGAGTTGGATCCGTTTGAGCCACATGTCCATGCCTCTCTCTCTGAGATATGCAGAAAACAAAGAGAAATGCCAGCACAGCAATGTAGTGCTGAATAACTGTGTTTGTTCTGCTTCGTTACTCATTGCAAAACTGGGCTGGGATTTCCTAGCCAGCAACCTGTTCCCAGGACAGGACCTCATATTTTGCCCAGCTTGGGCACCAGCCTGCGGTCCCAAGGACCTCTGTGGAGCTGGTGCTGCAGTTGGAGGTGACTGTTTCTGATGCTTGCCTCAGTTTATTTAATTGCCTTTCTCAAAACTTAATACTCCCATATTGGATGCACATGGCCTGCTTTTTCCCATTTCAGTGTGAAAAGAGATCACATTGTAGGGCTGCAACCTCAGAGCAGTTTCCCACTACCACCCTTCAAACAAAGCCCTTGTACCACTCTCTAGCATTCGTTTTTGTGGGTTCCTCAACCAGCTCTTCCCAAACACAGGGATTTATTGCAACCAAAAATTCTGCTTCTGCATCTGATCCTGATGAAGCACTGATCCAGTCGGTAGGCAAGCTCCCACTTGTGCCACCATCCCATATTTACTGCTCCTTTGGTCTCGGTGACCACTCTCATGGAACTCCTAAAGGATCGATAGTACAGTCCTACTACAGCATTTTTATCAGTAACGACTGGGATTGCCACCCACAGGTTTTTAAGGTGCTTCTCTTTTCCTGTAAGATTTTTATGCTGTAGCACTTTTATCCTTCACATACAGCATCACTCCTCCACCTCTACATCCTACTCAGTTGTTCCTGTGAGGTTGGCAGTGCTGTATCTCATTGGTTTTCTAGCCTCCACCAAGTCTGAGATGCTTGCTGTCTCAGGGTTGTCACTTGGTACCAGGCATTTGGGTTCTCCTGGCTTGATTTTGAAGTCTCTAGCAACTGTGCAGAAACACTTGTAAGTTTGCCTTCACTTCATTGCTTAATATTGCATGTACGAAACCCTTGCCACTGTATTCTGTCTGTTTTGTCTTTCTTATGTATTGTGATCGTGCTGTTTATTTCACTGCTGTTTTTTTCAGAGGTAAACCAAATGTCAGCCTTGTCCACCTTGCAGATCACATGAGTTCAAACTGGATAGTTCTCTGCATTTGGCAGTTTCCCCCTTCTTCTAGTGGAAATGCTCCTCTAAAAGCTCTTCAATCTCCATTGACATCAGTTGTCTATGTTATAGCTCAAGTGCAGCCTACCCCTTCTAGGCTGCACCTCTCATCCATGAAGTTTTGCCAGTTCCTCATGTCTCAATCATCTACAAGTCCCTGCATTTCCCCATGAGGCCATCATGCAGCCTTGGGACAAGGGACATTCTCCCAGCATCCAGAGCATTATGCCTTCCTGAGATGGGCTGGGTAGCCTCCCACAGCTTAAATGGGCTTAATTGCTTTGGGAAGCTTATATCAGCCTACTTTCTCCCCTGAAAGCATAACTGGGGTCACTCATTTCTTACCTATCCCTTATTAAGCTAATTAGCAATAATAAGAAATGTTCAAGAGCATGAAAAAACCCACACAGTGAGGACAAGGCTGACCTGAGACTCTACTGCTGCCGCCCTCAGCCTTCCACAAATACTTTATTTCCTAGAACTGGGAAGGTTTCTTGTTCCAAAGCAGGCAAAGAGACATTTGATTCATTTCTGTCCTTTAAATCATGTTTTATTTTATTAATTCCCTGCCTCTTCAGACACTCCTTAGCTAATGCAGATAAAGAAACAGATGAAATTTTGAGAAGGGTTTGGGTATGTGCATGGTTACAGAAATCAGGATTATAGATTCCTGTCATAATACTAAAAATCCTGGCAGCAGAGTTTTTGTACCTTTTCCTTTGAAATGGAGACAATCTCTAACAAGACACAGCTGCATACCTGAGCCATAAGGGCTATTGTACTGGTTTGACTGTAACCAGCAAGGGAAATTAACCCTGCACAAAACACCTTGAGAGACTTTAGGTCAAAATTAGAATTTTAATAAAAAGTTTAAAAAAAATGTAGGAATACAGAAACACCAGCCTAAACAAACTGACAGAGTCACGGTACAACCTGACAGTGGTTGCAGTCCTCTTGAAAGCAGTAGTCCCAAAGAAAGGCCTGGTCTGCTGAGTATCCAGTGATGAAGGGTCCAGTCGTGGTGGTCCAGAGTCCTCTGGCTTTCCGGTCGTCTGGTAGTCCAGTCCAGTAGACCAGTCAAGTCCAGTCCAGCAGAGTGGAGTGGAGTCCAGCTGAAGGGAGTAGTCCTGGTAGACCAGTCTAGTGCAGTCCAGCGGAGGAGAGTGATTTCTCCCATCTCAAAGCCTGCTTTTAAGTCGTGTTTCTTGGCTGGTACCTCTCCCAGGGACGGGGACTTCCACAATGGACAAGGATTTTCCCAACGTTCTATTGGCTGTTTCAGCAATGAGCTCACATGAAGCCTCTCCGGGGAGCAAACGATTTCTGACATTCTATTGGTTGGTGTTTATCTGGTTCGGTAATGGGCCATTAACAGAGATAATCCACTCAGGGTGGTTCTGAAGTTCTATTTGTCCATGCTTATCAAGTTCGGTAATGGGCCACTAACCAAGATAATCTACTCAGGATCGGTGGTTCTTGCTGTCAACTGGAATGGTTATCTCAGTTGAGATAAGGAGTACCACCCTACCTCACATGAGCATAGCCTCAGGGACCGGGTGTGTAACTGTGACCTGTTACAAACAAACGCATAGGCCGAAATTTTAGTAACGCAATATTGAATATTTATTAGTAAAACAAAGGCAAACACAGCACTGGGCGCTTGGCAAATCTTGCCAGGGGCACAATTTTTCATTCATTCTACTGTGGTTTAAGTGTCTTTAGACTGTTGCATATTCATGAGGCTCAAAAGGTAATTTACACTACACTCATTTCCCCCTTTCCCACTGCTCCACCAGGGTGATGTCAGTCCAAGCGTTGTGCAGTCTTGTGTTATTTCAGGAATTCAGGTATCTGTCTTTTCTTGTTTGATTTGTGATCGATCCTTCCTCTGGGAGTTTTGGTGTAATAACAGTCTTTCCTGATTTTTCTGGTGAGAAAACAAACTCCAGGATGTCCACAGTTTATCTTTTGTTGTCTTGAATTGCTTAGCTTAAAGATATTTATTACCATGTTTTGTTAACTTAAAGATATTTATTACCATGTTTTGTTAGCTTAAGGATATTTTATTATTTCTACACGCTATATTTTACTATTTCTACATAGCACATTATTATTGGTAAATGTTAAATTCATATATGCGAAAGCCAACATTATCATTCACTTACTTATTACAGAACGATCCAGCTTATCGAGGAAAATATGCGGGTGGTAATAGAATATATCCTTTTATGGTTAACCCAGGACAGCCATATAGAGGACCAGATTATCCCACAAATGTCTTCCCTGAACTATTTAATTGCCAGAGGCAGTCTTTACTTCCAGCCAGACACAGGAAAGAAGAGTGAAGAGTAGCTGGTAGCAGATCTGGTCCAGCGCCCTGCAACCTGGCTTCTGGGTAAACCAGAACTGTCCTTCCCATGTGACTCTTGTGATCAGTGAAGAACTGCTTGCTAATTGATCATGGATAATGATATTGAATGGATTCGTGGCCCTTGCTATGTGTACTATAGGTGGATGTCCTACACTTACCACATGCACAAAATATTTCAGTAGCAGGGGTGTCAGGTTGCTCTGAGCAGCTGAGTACAAAGGAAATCTCAGGGGATTCAGGCAGAACCATCCAGATGTGGCAAAGGAGGTTTGTATAGAGAATATGGGCAGGGAATAAAGTTTCTCACGGTGGGAGTGCTTCTATTCATGTAGAAGAAGCAAACTAGTACATCATTTATGTTTCTCCTCCAGCAATAAGACAGCATAGACCGTTTGCAGATTACTGGTTTGTGAATCACCTTCAGTGGTATTTTGAGTTTTTTTAATGTCATCATGTTGGAGCTATATCTGTTCTATTTTCCTTGCCTCTGTTTCAGCCTTCTTTCACTCACTCGTAATTGTGAACATGAAGAGCCCCATGCACGGGTTGCTGTGACTTTCCGCAGCTGATTCTCTATGGGAGGTATCAACAGTACAGGAAAAACTTACAGAATTAAATCTCAATGAAATGACACGGGATGAATCCCCTAGCTTAAAATGTGAAAGAGCTGCTGAAAGAGCAAACCAGCATTTCACACCCACAAAATCCACCGTGGGGGAGAAGCGGGTCAGGATGGATTCTGCCGTGGGGAGTTCTGCCATCCAGTGGCTGTTTTCCTTACTGCTGCGCAGCTACAGTAGCTTTGAAATCCACACTGCCTGCTAATTTGGGGTTGTTGACCTTTGTTGTCTCTGTGCAAGAGGGGATAACAACAGGGACCTGGTATAGTCTCTGCATATCCGAATTCTCAGAAGTTGCAGCTCTGGTCATGTTATTATTTCTGGACCTTTGCCTGCGAAAATTTGATTCGAAAATCCAAAAGCGCAGGTTCCCATTTTCCCATTGTCAGCACCTTATTGCTTCCAAGAACTGAAGGGAAGCAGTTGTTTTCAGACAAGGCTTCTCCTAGTTCCAAACTATTAGCAATGGGATTTTAACTTAAATTAAAAGGCATTTCATTTTTAAAATCATAATTGTGTTTGTGCTGTGGAGCAGGAAACCTGTTGTGTTTGGGAGGATGCACAAGTTTAGGTGTTTCAGCTTCTTGTAAGACCAGTGGGGGTGGGAAGTGCACTGAGCCAGCTGCTCCAGAACATCGCCAGCAAACAGAAAGCCCATTTGTCTCCAAGAAGTGCATTGAGAAGGTGGGGAGAGATCCTTCAGCAAACACGTCAGGTCTGTGATCTTTGTTTAATATTCTTGTAAATGACTCACTGTATCAAAGTCTGTTTTCCATTAAGCGTTAGCATTGTTCCTCTCAGTTGCTGTTTGCACGTTTTCCCTCCTGCAATGGTGTGTTGAGACAAGAGATAAATGCAGATAAATTGCAAGTCAAACAATCTTCAAGTCAGATAAATTGTAATGGGTGTAACTGAAGGATGTTTCTCTTCAATTTTCTTGTAGCTATGGAAAACCAAGCTGGAGCCAGTAAATAGGGTAGGATTTCTCTTGACTCTCATGAATTTATTTTTTTTTTTAATTTTGGAATAGAAAAACTGCCTTTTGGAGATGCCTTTCTCCATTGGCCATGCAGGCAGTCCAAGTCACAAACTCGGACTAGACAGCTCAGTTTTATGCAATTAGGGGAGATGAATGGTGCACAAAGCACCAGTTCACCTCACAGGGTACACGTGAGCTAGCATGACCAAGAGCTAATCCCCTCCAGAGCAGACCATACATACCATGACTGCATCCACTAGCACAAACACCTGCACTAGTATCTAAAGGTCACCACGGGTTTCAGCCACAGATCTGAAAGCATTTTAACAGCATGAGTCACACATTGCATTGGCCTGACATCTGGTTGTAAGTTCCGCTCTGTGCTGGCTGCAGCTGAAACCAGCACATGCTCTTACGCTGTTCAGAGCGTTATGGGAATATACTGAATGTTGACACAACTGGAGCTTTGGAGGCAACTGTGAAACCAGAAGCTCTGAGCTGTGTAGGTAGGTACTAATTCAGTTGTTCATCTCCCCTTACACCCACGCACAAGCTCATGCCTGTTATGGATCCTGGTCTCTGATGGTCAGTCATTGCCAAACAAGCAGATTTTTTCACAATCAACAAAGATCCTACTTGGGCACATAAGTTTATGTTGGGAATAGAGTTGCCTTTGAGATGATATTTAAGACCATCACAGAGAAAATGAAAATCTGCTGGGTGCTTCCAACCCCTGACCCTGCTCTTCTCTCTCCCTTAAAGGGTTTCCCTCACAACCCGAATTTCTGAACATTTCCCCACTATAGTCCTAAATTAAAAGGAACTAAATCTGGGACTCCTCTACCCAAAGGCTTAGATTTAAAACAAAAAGACCCACCTCACTCTGCATGCTAGAGAATTGCCCTTTGTATCTGAAAAAAGTCTTTTATATCATCTGTGTATTGATTTTAAGGCCCTTCAGCAAAATTAGTCAATTCTATCTTTGTTTCTCTTCAAATAGATTCAGAAGGATTAAAAATGTCTGCTCAGCCACAATGACTGCTAGAAAAACWGGGTTTGGATTTTAAAAATGAAAGGCAAAGTCATGCATGTCATGTAGTTCCTGCCTCACAGAAAACTCCAGAAAAAGAACGTGGAGAAATACCATGCCAAGATTGCAAAAGTTAGCAATGGAAGTGTCTTGCTCCAGCTGTGATTGATTGCTGGTATTTCAAAATTCACAAGCTGGGACAGTGCTGAAGTGGGGTGCCTGGGTGACCACGGGAATGCATTTGGCTTAGTGCAGCTACAGTCAACCTTCTTAACAACACAAATCTCATCCTTCTTTTGAAGCAGAGTCAGAAGACCAGCAGGGGCCCTGTTGAAAGGCAACTCCCTAAACCTTTTCAGCCAAGTCTTGACCAGGAAAAGCCAATGCTGACCAGATTGTCAGCTCCCAGCACCAGCGAAGGACCCAGGCGAGTGTCAGTGCATGAGCAGACTGCTTTTGCAATGTGAAACTGATGATTGCTTCCCAGCAAATTCCCTTGGGATTGAAGAGATTAATTGTTCCTATTTCACATTTAGCTAATAAGTCTTGTTTCGAAAAGCACGTTTTTAACTGAGCACACTGTAGGCTGCAGCTACATACCATCAGGTTAATTACACTTTACACACCACAGGGGCCTGGCTAGTGGGGGATCTTGCTTCGTTATTCATGCCTACATTTGTGCTTCACTTGTTTGCCAAGTTGAATCCATATCTGTAAAATCTCTAAACATTTGCTGCACACATGGGATCTGCTTTCGTAACAGCTCCAGTCCCCTCAGACTTGTGCTTTACTACCCCATGGCTAAAAGGAGAAGGACTGGGGCAGAGATTCAGGGGAAATCCCTAGAGGAAATGGATTTTCCCACCCTTGATTCAGCCAGGGATGAGAGGAGCAGTCGCCTTGCACCTGGAAACACTGTGAAGCAGCAGTACTTCTGCTTTCTGCACACTGTTACCTTCACAACAGCAGCTGTGCTGGTTTTTCAAGGCTCTGACAGACAAGGAAGCAGGGCAAGCACTCCTCTTCAGTGCCCCAATGTCTGCCCTTCACACATCTGCTGGCTTTGCCTGCCCCTTCATCTGCGCTTGTGCCCTCTCCACACAGTCACAAAAGAGATAAATCCTGAGATTAAGGACCAAAATGAACACAAGCAGCCTGTAAGCAACAAAGAGCTCTGGATAAATAGTGGAGTTTCTGGTGTGCTGATATTGCTGTCTCACTTCCAGGCTGACAAACAGTACCATAAGATTGGTGAGTCATGGGACACTGAAGAGCACAAGACACAGAGGATGATAAATCCAGAAAAAATTCCCGGCTTCGACAAAGGAATGGCACCTCAAAGGCAGAGTTTCGACAACTTTGAAACACTTCACACATATAAAGTCAAGCGCAATAATGCTGCAAGCACTGCAGAAAACTAAACATCCCAGTCCCTTTGTTCATGTTACTGAGGTGTGGACTAATATTCCTTAAAACTCACTACAAGGAATAGAGGAATAAGATTTGGTTAGCCTTCTAGCAGTTTTGGGTTTTTTTAACTTGGCAAATACCATGACATGTTTTAGTTGCAAGGAGTAGTGGTGGGCTTTCCCCTTCCTCTCTCTATTGTACTTGTTTTGTGGTTCCATGCTCACATACAAAAAGCAACCTATCCTGCTTGCCTACCCTGACAACTCTGAAGGAGGAACACACTAATTTTGAAAATGCATGACACTCTCTAGAGGAAATATGATTATATTCCTGGGCACTGATTACACTGAAGCGGCCGTTATGGTTGGGTCCCTTTACTCCAACTACAAGACAAACACATCTGAGGTTATTGATGGGGGTGGGCTTGAAGGAATATGCACACAAGGAAACAGTCATTAAACTGAAGACATTAATGTTAGCAAAATACAGCAAGGGGACAATTATCAACTCTGGATGTAAAGGAGGAAATCATGATTTCTTCACAAAGTTAAAACACAAAAGGAACACCTCTGACAAAAATAGCTGGAAAAGGCATTACTATGGGCAACAGTACTGGTCAAAAGAGATCTATAAACTAAAGCAGTGCATCTCAGCAGTGATTTTTGTTTGTTTGCTTTTTTACTGATGAAGGAGCACCTCTGTTTATGTGTTTCTTTCACTCTCATTCCAGGTGGGATCTCAGCCTATAATGCAGGAGCTAACACTGTCCAGAGCTATGACAAAATGGATATTGGCACAACACACAACTAAGCCAATGATGTGGATGTGAAAGCCAGGTTTTATAAGAGAAATGGATATTTGGGATCTCTGAGTAATGATTAGATTTTAGGCCCTGATTGCATACTGTGCTTCTAATGAAAAGCATTCTGGATTTTTCCACCAGAAACAGTAAGAATGGGAGAGGATAATGAAGCCAGAAACAAGTACAAGCTTGCAATGAGGTTTTTTTTCCAGCTAAGGCTAAAAAACACCTTTAAAAATTACACTAATAGTCCAAATTGTGACCTATCTTTTGCCATTTATTTTTCATGTTTCTTCATGAGAATATTCAGAGTTTTCATCTGTGCCTGCAGTTTCTCAAGCAGCAGATTAATGCTGAAGAAAGTTGTAGCACTACTTAACAAAGTTTTATCTGCCTTACATTTTATCTGTCCGTACACGTGTCTAACAGCAGTACAGAACAGCAGTGCAGGCTGTCGAGAGAGACTGAGATGTCTCTTCAAGAACAGTTTCAAGACCAGTTCAAGCTGGACAAAGCACTGAGCAACCTCATCTGACCTCAGAGCTGGCACTGCTTTGAGCAGGATGTTGGACTGGAGATCTAAAAGGTACTTCCCAACTCGAATTTTTGTGATCATCTTCAGTCAGTCTGTTTGTTCCCTGCACAAAAAGGCAGCGTCTCTTGCCCGTGCTTTATAAAGACCCACATGGAGCATTACAAAGCTCCATTAGTGAAAGGATGTGGACATACATTGTGTTTGTGCACCCTTTTGGTTCAGGTTGTAGACTTGAGAGCAAACCTTTAGAGAATGTATGCTTAGAGAAGGTTTGAGACAGCAGACTGACTGTGCGACAGTTGGGACCTTGCAGGAAATACCATTTGACAAACACCCAAACTTACACATATACTGAAAAGTTTAAGAAAATACAATTTCCTTTTTCATTGAAACTGTCAGCTTGTCAATTAAAGATCTCTGTAAACATCTCCTGTAGCTGAATCTTACCCAGAAATAACAGGTACCCCGTATTTTCCCTTCTCTCTACCTGGGAGCCTGTCAGTAGCTGTGCTTTAGCTTGGGTAGTTTATCAGGCACTTTTTAAGCTGTGCATGGTACCACGCAAGCCTCTTCATTAGCACAGTCCCTCCAGAGCACCCTGCAGCACTTTTGTAGGCTGCAGCGTTAGAGATCCATGTTCATATCCATACCCAGACTACGTGGGACGGCGCTGGCAGAGCCCTCTGCTGGAGGCTCACCAGGCTGCAGTTCCGTGGACACGAATCCCGAACGTGCCTGGCAAGGCTGAGCCATCCCGGCTGTGGTGCTCTGCGACACCGGTCCTGGCACAAGTCTTACTATTTGCTATCCACCAGCAAAAGGATCCATTTGCCTGATTTTTCGTGTCCTAGTACTTGTGCCATCTCCTTAAAGCATGCCCTGTTCCTTGGATGCACTACACACGTCCTTCAAAAGGGCTCAAATTCCAGCTTGTATCTGTGGGAATATGACCAACACCTTGCAAAGACTGCAGCTGTAACACACTGCAGCACAAGACACTGTGCAGATGCCGGAAGAAAGGAAGGAGGGAAGAAAAGCAACATTCATTTATCTGCTTCACTTTTCCCATGCTTTTTTATTTCAGCTCAAATTCTCATTTCTGCCTTCAGCCTGGCTAGAGGAGCCATTACACTCTTCGATGCCACTACTATGGCCTATCCTTTTCCTTCTGCACAGTGCCTCCAGCTTTTATGTCCCTGTACTGGTATGTCTATTCTTTTGAACTCCTACTGGTGTTTACTCTTCTCTGCAAGCAGGCAGAAAAGATAAACACAATTTCCAGCAACTGTATCCCTCTGATCTTCTCACAACACAGTCATTAAGATTAACTCCTCTTCAGGGTGTCAAGTGTGGGAGAGGCTCACAGCGTGTCAAACTACAGAATTTATACTGGCTGGAATGCAAACTACTTTATCATTTGATACAGCAGCAGCTAGCCAACTTCGGCCACGATTCTTAAAACTGTAAATTAAACTACACACACAGTAGTATTCTAAGTTTGCAGCCTATAATTCTAACTCACATCAGAGGTATGCTTCAGGGTCTCCACATTTCTGAAGTCTGCAGTTTTAGAAGAGGAAAAGCATCACCTTTCACACAGACTGCAGCTCTTAGGCTGTTATTATTAACATTTAGGATCAGGGGATACATATGAAGTAAGAGAGGATGTTTCCTGGAAGACAAATTATACAACCTACCAAGATGTGAGTAATTCCTGTTACTCCCAAATGGAATGTACATGTACTTTTTAAGCTACAGAAGAAGCCAGATGACAGATTGTTTGCTAAGGAACAAGCGTGAGATCTGGATGACCAAAGTAGGTCACTCTCTCTGGATAGCAAGTCAATTCTCATGTAACTACTTAAGAGGGCTTTTCAATTCCAGTTCCCTCCTTCGTGCAGTGAAAGTCCTGCAGCATCACTGTAAACCTTTACTGTTAGCTGTGAAATGTCCCCATCATTAGGTAGATCTATTCCACTCACTTCCCTGCTTATTTGACTTAATAAATAAAGTTCTCTTACAGCTAGCCATAAACTGCAGCAATCTAGCCATAAAATTAAAACACAGAGAGTCTATAATTCATTTAATATTTTAGGTAACTATTAACAACGTTGCATTTCATATCTGTACACCTGCAATCTTTCTTTAAGCATCAGTGTCACCTCTGCTGTTCGTACTAGAGTAAGAATTTTTACATTTCATACACAAACTCTTAAATCGGGATTTAAAGTATTTATTGTATAAAATGTAAATCCAACCGGCACATTTTATGACTTAATTTCTTTCTGCTCCACAGGTTTCAGACGCTTTTTAATGACAAGCTCTCCCTTGGTTGTAAGAAAGGTGCTGGACACTTCCTCTTCTGTTGGCAGCCCGTAGGGTAGTTTCAGTGGCTGTATTCTACAGGCAAAAGAATTGGCTTAGTGAAGTCCTGTGACTAGAGGAGAGTTACATTAAATGTTCCAAAATAACAAATAAATAAACAAATAGTTAACAAACCTTATCAGATGTTTAACAACTTTCAGTCTGGCATTCACGGAAGGGATATTTTTGTGCACTCTTGGCTGATGTGCCTAAACAAAGGATAAAATAGGTTTTACAAATGTGTTGTGAAATCCCAAATCTCTGTTCACTGAACTTTGCACTCTACCAGTAAAAAAATAAACCACATTTGAAAATGCAAGATTTAGAGAAGTGCCATGCATCAAGAACATACATAAAAATATGCAATCAAAACTTGATCAAACTTGATTCCACTAAAATGACAATTTCAGTTTTATTCCTATTCCATTATATTTTTCTTCCAACTGTTAAAAATACTATAAATGTAAATACAGAAGTTTAGTGGCAAAACTGCTTCCTTCAGTTATATCTTATATTGATCAAGCACATATTTTTTTCTCTGTAATATAACATTGACTAGACAAATCTTTGTACAATGTGCAGTTGGCCTGAAAAGACTGGATAAACACATCTTCGACACAAACTTTTACAGTCTTGTATTTGGAAGCCTTTTCATTGGTAAACCAGTCTTATTTGCCTTCCTACAATATCTGAATAATACGACCCACAGAGAACTGAATTAAAAGTATTTACAAACCTATTTATCTTATTTTAGCAGAATTACCAGGGTAAAGCTCTCCTCAGGCAATGCAGCACAATACCATACAGAGGTATTCTGAATTCCCACTAAAAGCACATTTGCCATGAACATTCCCCTCAGCTCTTAAACACATCATCAACTTCTCAGATTGCTTTATTGCTGCTGTAAATGTAATTATGCTCTGTGACTGCAAAACTAAGGTCCTTAAAAAACCCACCACCACTACGTTTCTGATGTAGACAACAAGTGTAAAGAACAACAATCATACTTTAACCAGTCCAAGATCACGTATTATCTTCTTTTCCCAATAAGGGCGACCAATGACACTTTTTATTCGAGTAACAACGTGGATTTTGTGGGGCTGCTCAGGGTCACCTCCATACTTCTCATGATCTCCAGGGCGTGGCTGAAATACCTAGAATAAAAAGTTCACAAAACCAGAGGAGTTTTTCCTAAATATCTGGTCACCATTATTATAGTTAACTACTGTCTAAAACATACTTCAAACTTGGTAAAAATTCTCACAAGTTTTCTTTTTCAGGTGGTCAAAGCACCAACAAAGTGACCTCAAATTTAGCTTTTATAATATGAAGTAAAACATTTTTATAACGGTTTGATGATAAATACAATAATTCTTGAGCTTGGCCATACAACTGCACAGAAATACACGGACAACACTCTGTCGCAGGTGCAGAATCTGGCATTTGTTCTTGTTAAATTTCATGACACTGATGATTGTCCAGCAGTCCAATCTGTCAAGATCTCTCTGCAAACTTGCTAATGGTGCATTCAACTTCTGCATCCAGATCACGGATGAATATTTTGAACAGAACTGGCCCTAGAAGCCTGAGGAACATCGCTGGTGCCTGGTCACCAGTCAGCTGTAACCCCATGCACTGCAACCCTTTGGGTTCTGCCCTTCAGCCAGTTCTTCATCCAGTGCACTGTTGAACCTGATCATTACAGAGTCTCTAGAAATGTGTCATACCACAGCAAACACAGAATTTAGCAGGCTAACCCCTTTTTCAGTTTCTCAACTATTGAAGCACATACCGAGTCTGGAATTCTCGATCTGGTAAAGAGACAACGAACCCACGCTGGGGACACCATCTTCTCCATCCTGTTCCCCAGCGTCTGCAAAGAGAGGAGGGCATAACTTGCCTGCACTTTTCTTACAGCTCTGAATACTCGCAAACAGGTGACACAGACACGAGCCCCAGCCCCACCTGGATCCCCACCTTCCCGGTGGCTGCGAGGCCCAGCCCGGATTTCCCCTCGGATGCCCATCTGGATTCCCTGCCCACACCTGGATTCCCCCCCACATACCTGGTCTTGCCCCCTCCCCCGATCCCCACCTTTCCGGCGCCTCCGAGCCCTAGGCCCGCCMGGCCCGCCGCGGCCGCCATCTCGGCGCGCACCCTTCGCTCCGGCCGGACACCGGCGCCGCGGCACTTCAGTTCCGAGCGGGCGGAAGGACAAAGGTGCGACACCGCCCGTCTCCTCCCCCGCCCAGTCCCTGTTCCCCCTCGCACTCCCGGTCCCCGTCTCCATCCCGGTCCTCGTCCCGGTCCCTGTCCATGTCGCGGGCGGGGAGCGATGGCACTGCCGCGCTGGAGCGGGCCGGGGCGGAGACGGTGAAGCGGGCGGTGGAGCTGGACGTCGCGTCCCGTTTCCAGGAGTCGCTGGTGTGTTACCAGGAGGGCATCGACCTCCTGCTGCAGGTGGTGAAAGGTACCGGGCTGGCACCGCCGTCGGGGCTCGGGGTGGTTCTGGGGACACACGAGCAGTGTTGAACCCCGGCGTCCCACGGGGAGGGGGGGAAGCTGGCCGTCTCCCCGCAGGAGAGCCGGGCCAGGCAGGGCTGGGGAGGGTCGGCCTCTGTGGTTTTTAACTGGCCCCTGACCTTTTGTGATTCACAGCCACGAAAGATGAGGCGAAAAAGCGCCGCTACCGGCAGAAGATATCCGAGTACATGACCAGAGCCGAAGACATTAAAAAACACATTGAAAAAGAGAAACAAGGTTTGTATAAATACCTAAACGGGGCGTGCCAAGAGGAGGGAGCCAGGCCCTTCCCGGTGGTGCCAATCGCTAGGGCACGAGGCAAGCAGCAGACGCTGATGCACAGGAAGTTCCATCTAAGTATGAGAAAGAACTTCTTTACTGTGCAGGTGACCGAGCACTGGAACATACTGCCCAAAGAGGTTGTGGGGTCTTCCTCACTGGAGATATTAAAGAACCATCTGGACACAATCGTGTGGCATGTGCTATGGGATGGCCCTGCTTGAACGGGAGGTTGGAGCAGATGACCCATTGTGGTCGCTTCCAACCTGACCCGTTCTGTGATTCCATGAGCCTCAAGGTACCCGATGTACCTGTTTGCTTTTAAATGTCTGTTGTTATGTGAATGTTTGATGGGTGAGGTGATTTAACATGGAAATCATGTCCTGACCTTTACTTAAAGAGAGACTCACTTTCTTTTCAGATGGCAAATACCATCAGCAAATCAGGATAGAAGAAAATGCAACAGGTTTTGGCTATGAAAAGCTTTTCCACGAGTACCTCAATGAGATTGTTTCTGAAGTTTGGGTGGAGGACCCCTACATTAGGCATGTTCATCAGGCAAGTAGATACTGGGCGTAACTGATACAGATATAGCCATTAGAGAAATTCCAAGCTACTAAATTAAATAAAACTTTTTCAGTTGTATAACTTCCTACGATTCTGTGAGATGCTAGTTAAGGGGCCATGCAAGGTGAAAACAATCCACCTCCTCACTTCCTATGATGAGGTAAGTGTCTAGATTTTGGGTTCTATTTCCCTATACTCAGATGATGTCACGTGCAAAACAAAATATAAAAATACAGACTTGTTCCTACTTACCAGAAGTTGTTACACTCAGACTCTGATGCTTGCAGCAGAAAACACATATTAAGAGAAAAATAGAAATGTAATAGTTGAAAATAGCTGAAAAATTACAAGTAATTTTGTAAGTTCAGAGTTTTCTGATAACTAATAAATTCTTGGTAAGCAGAATCTTAAGTTGAAATTTCTGTGAAAGTTTTGTTGTGGAAAATGTCATCAAAACCAAAGCATCTTTTGAGACACGGGGATTTTTTTCTCTGCCAACAGCTGTATTTAGTTGTCACTTTAGAGCCTTTCATGAGCTGAAATTTTTCAAACTATCACTGCACTTAATGAAACTATTACTGCACTTACTTTGGCTCAAATAATACATATCTAGTTTTAAAGGGCTGAAAGTGAGCTTCTCCTCCACATCCTGTAGTCTGTCTGCTTTTTATCCTGTCCTTGAAACTGCAAATCTGCCTTCATCCAAGTTAATTTCTTTTGGTTTACTTTGATACTGAAAAGGTTTTGTTTGTCAGTTTAGGAAGAGGTCACCAGAAGGAGAATATATGTCTAAAAAAGCCCCAACAAACCCCCCATGTTGTTTTTACTTTCAATAGGGGAGTGGGAGGAGTCAACAGATGAGTGGCTTGGAAGAAATACGACAGTCATTGAGTAATTATGGAGTAACACTGAATATTGACTTTTCATCTTCAATACATGATCGAGAAATCAGGTGGGTGATATAAAAAAATGAGTGAATGCCAGTTATTTGAAGTCAAACTACTTAACCCTAACTTTTGAGACAATTACTAATTGTGGTTAACAAAGTAGAAGGCAGTGGCCCTCACTGGATAAAATCAGCCGTCCATGATTTCATATTTTCTAATTGGGAACATAATATTAGTTGTCTCTTTATACAAAACGGTGTCTTCTGTGGTTCACACAGGTATTGGTGGCACTAGGAAATAATTGTGACTGAAACAAGAAGCCTGTGCATCATGTGGATGTAACTTTTTTTACTCAACATACAGTATTCAAATTTGTGAATTTTTAAAACAGGTTCAACAATGGATGGATGATTAAGATCGGAAGGGGTCTTGATTATTTTAAAAAACCACAGGTAAGAATGCTTTGACCTCTTTAATTAACTTAGAATGAGCTCTTCTCCAGTACATGCTCAGCATGTCAATTCTGTTCATTTCTGCAGGGTCGTTTCAGCATTGGATACTGTGACTTTGACTTGCGACCTTGTCATGAGACAACAGTGGATGTCTTTCATACTAAACATACAAGGAAAATGTGATCAGAAATGACTGCTTTTAATAAGTGTTTTCACAAGCATAAAAATGTAAGACTGGAAGATGTTGCTTGAGTCCAGCTGCTTGCCCACTGAAGCAATTCTTCTAAGTACTTAGTGCAGCACAGCTTTTATAATCTATAGATTTAAGAATATTTGAGACTTTTCAATCTGAGAGAACACAACTGCATGATTCCTTCACTGTACTTCTGTAATCTTAATTAATAGAATCCATGTCTAAATTTTATCTTGATTTCATAACAGGCCCTCAGTATTGTCTTTCAAAGGCCTCTTTACTGCTATTTCTATTTTTACTATTGATTTTGTTTTGAGCCAGTTTTGGATTTTATATTTTTAACTGACCACCTCAGAATCATTGGAAGCTGGGCTGCCACATGTCCTCTTTTTATAAGCAATCTTATTTATTTCCTTTAATTCATGTATTTTAGTCATGACTACTATTCTGCTGGGTTTTGGTCAATCCTGTAATACCTTATTTCACAGACTTTACTAGTAACCCCAAATTTAACATTCCATTTTCCAAGCTCTTTGCCTACAAACATGGTAGTGTTCAGTACACAGTCATTTTAGGGTTAGTCCTATGTGTCTGTGCATAATGAATTTTGGACTGGAAGGCTGCAAACAACTGTGTTCCCTTTGTCACTCCTACATGTTCTTTTATTCCATGATACATGGTCATGTACCTGATTCCCATCCTTTGAGTTAGGTGTGGAAAGGATGTGTGATCCTCTCCCAGTCTTATTCTCTGACTTCAAATAGCCAGTGACTGGCTATTCATGCCACTCTCAACTGCAGTAAACTATTTCCCTACTACTAAGGTAGTCCCCTAAAAAAAACAGATTAAAGTTTTTTCAGAAGTTGGATAGCCTGAGTAGCTCAGTTGGTCAGGTCAGAGCATGGTGTGAGTCATGCCAAGGTCACAGGGTTGATCCCCGTAAGGACTATTCACTTAAGAGGTAGACCTAATGATCCTTGTGGGTCCCTTGCAACTTAGAATATTCTGTGATTCTAAGAATGTGCTATTTAGAATAAAGACAGGTCTTCCCTTGTCATTCCTTTATCCTTTGGAAACCAGAAGGTATTACCTGAGCTGCTGCTGCTTTTTTTTACACAAGAGTTCTTTGTTAGCAAGAATCTGCCAAAGTCATGTACCCTGACATGAAAAACAGGCAGTGGCCTCTTTTTCAGGTCCCATCAAAATGTTTTCAGCCTCAGGACTGATAGGTGCCTTAGACTTTCTGCCTCATAATACAGTAAGCCTCTATATTTCAGTAGCATGTTTATTGCTAGAACTTTCTGTCTCCTATATTTCTTTTTCCTGATGGTTGGTGTATTCCATTACCTTTTTTCCCCTTAATGTGCTTTATTATTTAATTTTCTGTCATCTAATGCTGCTATTCTTTTCCTTTTGCTTCTATCAACAAATCTATTCCACAGTAATCAAGAAGAAATGGAGCTGGTCTTTGCCTTGTTTTCTGGGTCATACTTTTCCAGTGGTCTGCCTTCTTTACCCTTTCTCATAATAAYGTTTCAGTTTTGCAGTGTTCTATCAGCAAAATGAATAACATATGTGCCACAGAGCTCTGTGCTACTAGTCATTCCCCCAAACATTCCATAAAAGCTCCCTGGCTTGCTGCTGTCATACTAGGTTCCTAGTCACTGCTGTGAATTTTGTTCAGTTGTGTATAATATATGCCTATTTTTAATGGGAATAAAGGTTATTTTTTATTATTTGTACCTTTAGTCATCTGTTTGACTTCTTCACTACATTGGGTAATTCAAGGAAGCTGGATAATGCTTCATAGATCCAGCCATGTTCTGGAGAATGCTCACTGTAAATACTGTAAGCTTCCCAAATGTGAAGCTTTGTGTCTTTTAACCTAGTCCAGCAATTTCAAACATACAAAATCACAGAATTAACTAGGTTGGGAAAAACATTCGAGATCATCAAGTCTACCCTATGACCTAACATTGCCTTATCAGCTAGACCATGGCACTCAATGCCACATCCAATCTTTTCTTAAACACTTCCAGGAATGTGTCCACCACCTCCCTGGGCAGCCTATTTCAATACCCAATCACTCTTTCTGTGAAGAATTTTTTCCTGATGTCCAGCCTAAACTTCCCCTGGTACAGCTTGAGGCTGTGTCCTCWTGTCCTGTCGCTGGTTGCCTGGGAGAAGAGCCTGACCCCCACCTGCCTCCAACCTCCTTTCAGGTATCAATAAGCAGCCTGTGTTCTGACCTAACCAAAACTGCATTACACTTATTAGACAACAGTGAAATACATACTGAGCCTTTCTTTCATAATTTTACTTTATTTTGAGCTATTATTTTTTTAACATTAAAACTCACTTTCAGTTCATTATTGCCTTTTATTGGAAAGTTTTCTCTTAGGTGGTAACATAAGGAACCTCTTCCTCCTAGATCTGTATTTGYATTTCCTAATGTTTAGCTTCGATACCAGTACCCACGGCAGCAGAGACTCACAGCTTTGTGCCAGGCAGTGCAAGAACAAAGGAGACACACGTGGCCTCTATTCCAGTTAGCCTCTCCTGCCTGCATCACATAAACTCCCACACTGAACTTCCTAATCCTTCCCCTGCTCTTGCACGTGCTTGGACAAAAGCCCTAACCTGGAGTGGAACTACATAGTGCTTCCCTACACAGTGGTGAGCTCAGCTCACTACAGCACTTGTACAGTGGGGGCACAGGGGCACCACCATTCTGCAAGAAACAACTTTCAGCCAGGTACCAGGGGACATCCCTCTCCACACAGCTGAGGGGCTGAGACACGGCCTTTGGGCTACTGTCCACAAGGAGTAGAATGCAGGCTGGGGCATCCAGTGCAGCAGCACAGCGCCAGTTTTCCACCTACCCCATTCCATCTGTGTCAGTCATACCTTCTCTGCTACAAGGCCAATTTGGGATGCCCTCACCATTTTCCCTGGTTTAAGCAGCAATGATGGCTTGTCAGCAGTGGTTTCCATCCTATAGTTTGGGAATATCAGGTGCAGGCAGTGTGAAATTTAGTTTTTATATTTAACAAAAGCACAAGAATAAACAGTTTGATTTCTACATTACTAGATAATGTTTTAATTTTGTTTTCAATACATTAAATAAAAAAGCAGCAGAAGTTTAACTTACATTTTCAAAATGCAAGTCACATTAACATTATCATACTCTCACATAGTAGACTCCACCTGCAGTGCAACTCATCGTCTTGTGGACACACTCTTAGCAATGTTGTCACTAGAGCAGTGATTTCATTTGGGCAAAACTTACTGCCAGTAAGATTCTTGACYAGTTCACTGTACAGTCCTGGTGGCAGCCACTGCTCCGGCAGATCAATGTTACAGACTTCAATCCTTCCATGCTTTACATCCATATTTACTTGAACGTCAAGAACAGAACCTTTATAGCCTATGTTAAGACAAGTGCTAACACTGAACTTTGGTGTCTTTCCATACACCCATTCCCAGGTTTGTAGTTCTTTAGTTTTATCATTAATTCCAGGAAGCAGAGTCTCATCAGCTGGATTTATTAACATGATATGGTGATCTATTTGGTATTGCATAGCATATTCTTTAGCAATGGCATCCAGGAGCATCTCAGACGTTAAACTAGGATCCTCTTCAAAGAGGTTTTTCACCGAGGCAGGCACACTAGGAGTGGCATTGCTCTTTAGCCCTTCATAAGGACTTTTTAGCACAGAAGATAAAACAAACTTATCTGCATTACAGAGCAAGGTACAGTGGTGATAAGCACTTGTCCTTCCCAGCTTTGAAGCAGTGCCTGAGATTTTGTATTGCCTATCTAGCAAGATGTCAAATCTGTCAGTGACATGTATGTCTAACTGGGGCCGCAAAGCTTTCAGTGCCTTCACAATGAGTTTCAGGTTTTCCATTCGTTGATACTTTTTCCTGGTTGTGAAGAAAGTCAAATTGATATTACCTAGGTCATGGTAAACTGTCCCTCCTCCACTTCTTCTCCTGGCTAATTTTATATTTTTTTGCCTCAATAGCCTGAGGTTGCATTCCTGCCAGGGATTCTGATGTCTCCCTATTACCACAGCAGGGGAATTTCTCCAAAGGAAAAGGACCTGCCGCTTCTCTAAATCCATGTGGTCATGGATCCAGTCTTCCACAGCTAGATTTTGGTAAACATCATTAGAAACAGACTGGATAATTAGGCTTCCACTAGCTGTGCTTCTGAAGCAAGCTTTTGGAGTCCTGACGACACAGGACAGCCAGAGGCAGTTCTTTAATGACTGGAGTACCATGTTTTGAATAACTGGACAGTGGATGGAAGGAACGCCTGCTCTGCTAATGCTGAATGCGACAAGTGCGCAGCCGGCTCTTGTGACAGAACTGAAGTGCCAGCGGCAGGCATGAGACAGTCATGCTCTTCCCACAGCAGCACGCGAGTTGCAGGGATGGTTCTCCACCGGTGATGCCGCTCAAGCCCTGGCAGGAGCCTCACAGGACATGCGGGGGTGTCAGAGCAGCTGCTCCTCGCAGTCCCTGGTGCCTGAAAGACCAAAGGAAGAAACGGAACGTGTATCTTCCCCTCACTCAACGCCGCCTTGCTAATGCGGTTTCACTTTGCGTAGTCCCGCAGCTTTGTTAGGACTTTCTGACTTTTCATTCATGGGGTTCCTGGCGCGGTGTCCCCTCAGCCCCGGCGCTGCGTCCCCGCCCGCAGGCTACTCACGGCCGGGAGCGGAACGGAGCGGCGCCCGCGTCCCTGTGGGCTCCTCGGAGCCGGCGGCCTCGGCAGCGCCTTCCGCTTCCCGGGTGAGAGGTGCTGGGGGCGGGCGCTGCGCCCGTCGTGCGGCCGGGGAGGGCTGAGGGCGGGTCCCGCCGCGTGGTAAGGGGTGGAGGCCGCCTGCCGCCGGGCAGCCACGGCTCTGGGCGAGGGGAGAATGGTCAGGTGTCGGAATCACAGAGTGGATCGGGTTGGAAGGGACCGTAGTACGTCAGCTGGTCCAACCTCCCTGCTCAAGCAGGGTCATCCCAGAGCACTTTGTACAGGATTGCGTCCGGGTGGTTCTTGAATATCTCCAGTGAGGGAGACTCCACACCCTGACGGGGTAATCCGTGTCAGTACAGTCACGCACACAGTAAAGAAGTTCTTCCTCGTATTTAGGTGGAACTTCTGTGCCCATTGCCCCTTACCCTGTTGCTTGGCATCGCCGAGAAGAGCCTGGCTCCGTCGTCTTCACACCTTCACATACTTACGGGCATTGCCAACAATACCTGCAGGGTAATGGCAACAAGAGGCCAGTGCTCAATGCATAAAGTGGGTGATTTTTCTTGAAAGACCCAGATGTGGAGTTCCTTACTGCAGGACACTTTGGATGCTAGAAGGTTTTTTGAGTTCACAAGGAGACTGAAGGAGTTAACACAAATGCACATAGGTTTGTGAAATATACAGAAACTCTCCCTGGTGCTCATGAAGATAGAGAAACTAAACGCTGATAGCATAATTACTTAACAAGCTGGAAGTGATCAAAGACTAGATGTATTGCCAGCAGCAGATTGTGTTTAGCTTTGCATTTAAGACATTCTCAAAGTCTACTAGACCTTAGCTGTAACTCTTCTTCAAAAGCTATTGTCTGTGCTTAAGCTTGCACTGTGGGACAATGTTCAGTGCTAGCTGAAGTTTTTTATCCACAGTAGTATCCCTATGGGCAAATATGTGCTGTATTTCTCTTGTTTGTGGATGTGTATTTCTAAAAGGTACATTGCATGCTTTTGTTTTCCATTCTGCCTTAAAAGAACTGTGTGGGTGTAGTAGGGCAAGCACAAAGAAACCATTACCGCATGTGTGGTGGTGATTAGTGGGAGAAATAGACTCTAGAGGGAACTTGATGTGATGTGTGTGCCAGCAATTGCAATGTTGTACTGTCACATTTAAAAAAAAAAAAGTTGGGAATTATTTTAAGCCATTTGAAAGGGGCATAACTTTTGTCTAAATTAGACTGGTGATAATTTTTCATTATGGTGAGCTATTCTGTAATGCACAGGGTAAAAAACATGTGGATTTTATTCATAAAAATGTGCTGAAAATCAACTTTGGAGATGACAAAATGCAAAAGTGAACCTGTGCACTCTCACTGGCCAGAAGTAGGGAAATGCATCTTGTGGCACATCTGATGTTACTAAAACCCAAACAAAATATGGGATCATTTGTTTCCATTTTGGCACTTGATTCTTGAACATTTGCAATGTGTCATTTTGCCACGGGGTGTCGTTAAAAACCTACTGTGAGTTGTTGCACTTCATGTTTTTCTAGTTGAAAATTGTTTTCATAGAATCAGAATTTGCTAAAGAACATAAAGTGTGCAGAATACTAGGTGAACAGACAAAAATGTCACGGGTCTGTTTCTGATATGCTGAAGGATGAAATACACATGGAACAATAAATGCCTTTCCTGAAAAGTGGCTATTGTTGAAGACAAATCCAGCATGATAATTCAAAATATTCTGTTAAAAAGCAAAAAGTATGACTTTGTAAATGCACATTTATTATCTCTCCTGGGTTGGACGTTTAAAATTTTTTATGTCTCAACTACTATTGTATAAATCACATATCTGTAAAATACAGTCATTATTATTTTCATTTTTGAAAACAATACTGTGTATGAATTTAATTTCTTCTTTGATCAGCAAAGCATTGTTTGGTATACAAAAAACAAAGCAACTGCTTTGCATAACATTAACCAGCATTAACATATAAAAGATAACTCGCCATGTGTCCCTTCAGRGGATACCTTAGACATACCAGAACAAAACCAATTAAAAATGTATAATTTCACTCCTAAAATGAATTTTCATGAAGAATAATTTTGTTAAAATTATGAAAATGTGAAATGCTCTTTCCACATCTCTTTTGGAGATAAACATGATAATGCAGAGTCTCCTCTTCCACGATGGCAAAATCTGAAAAGTAAGATTTACAAGAAATCCAGGATGGGGAGAGGGAAAAGAAAAAGACCTGTTTCTCTTGCTCTGTTTCTGGAAGTTAAGATCTTCCAATTTCTTCTCTGGCTTTAGCGGGGGATCGTATTTCAGAGGTGTTACTCCTAACATCTGAAAAGGCAAGCTCTATTTCCATGAGTGCTTAATAGTGGCTGCTTGCCAAAAAACCTCGTCGTTCACCCTACACCATCTCCAGAATATAAAACCTGTGCTAATGTCTAACAGGGAAGAGAGGACATTTTGTCTGGTTTCTCAGCTTGACTTTGGGACTACCTAAAGCAGCCTCTTTCAAAGGCTGTTTATATCCTTGCCATGAGCAGGCAATAGCAGTCACAGGATTCACATGGCCTCCTTACCCTTTTCGCATCACTTTGTTCAAAGGCACCAGTCTTCTTGTCCCTGTCTGTGCTATTCCAAGAAGAAGAGATGTGCAGCCAAAGGTACTGTAAATAAGAACTCCTATCTTGGGGTATAAGAAAACATAAGAAATAATTTTTCTCATATGATTTTGTTGGTGGAATAAAGAAAAGCATAATTAGCCTCATAATAGTCTGACGTTTTAACTTTACAATATTTGTAAACCAGTTACTATGTTAGTCCTGGCATGAAAAATCAGGAATGAGTTCAGACTGGGGTTTTATCATATGTGCAAAGCTAATGTTTGTCACTGTCAAGAGACAAGTGTAGTGTTAATGGTAATATTTATTCTGGACGATACAGCTGGCACGTGGTCTTACAAATAGATACGTAAATTAGATGGGTTTTGGATAGAAGACAACGTTTAATTAAATGAAGCAATTTTCACAAGATTAAGTCAGTCCTATCTAACACTTGTTTTGTTCTTGTCAGGCTAGAGAGATTGTGTAGCAATTGCTGGAGTTTCCATGTGTAAAAGTGTCTCCTTGGATATTAGTTTCTCGAAGAGATGAACCTAATTAGAGCAGAGGTGTTCAGCTGAGCTCCCTGAGTTCACTGTCAGTCCCAGCTGATCAGCTGTGGCAGTTTCGGAATACCCATCTCTCTCCTGGGGCTGGTCTGACAAGACTTGGCTGCTTGGCTTTGTCTCTGAAATCTTCTGACCTGTAAGCATGGCTCATGCTGCTTTTTCCTGCCTTTCACTGAGGCTTTTGCATTAATCAATTACAGGTAAGGCCTGTGCGTAGATGGGCATGTGTGCAGTGTGTGCAGATGGGCCCCAGGAGGTTTGGGTTAAAGGTGCTTTAAAACCAAAGAATTTCACTCAAAACAACTATGGGCGGTGGTACTGCACGTCTGAGTGTGCCAATTTATGATCCTCACCCATCCCCGTTTCCATCACCACATAACTATGAAGAATTGGACTATTATTTGAGGAAGTCATCTTTATATCTGTCGAGGTGTGGAGAGAGTGTCACTTGAGGAGATGTTGTTCCCTTAATTCCCTTCCCCAATAAAAAAGCTATTCAAAAAGTTGTAGCAGCAAGCGGTCACTCAGTATTCATTTGTACTTAAAACCAAAAACAAATATGAGCACCTTTCCTTGACTTTAGTAATGTTGATTGAGAAACTGTGCTTTACATCATAAACCTGATACTGAAAGTTCAATTTTCATAGATAAGAGTTATTCAAAAACCTCCCAAGATGCAACTAAGTAGAGAAATAATTAAAATTTCTATGAAGGCCGTGGTCATAAATATTTATATCAGAATTAATGGGAAAAGGGGTTTACTGATAATTTTGAACAAGATTTTACAATGCATCTTTTTAAAAATGATTTTTAGGATTATTTTTAACCTCTTGTTTTGTTTTGTCTATAGAATTTCAGTCATATACACCTGTGGGGACAACAGATATTATGATCATCTTGGAAAGCGAGAGTAAAGAAAATAGAAGTGCGGAGACTGTGCTTGCTACAAAGCTATTTAGGTAAGCTGTTGTGCTGGTGCTGAGCCAGAAGTCAGTATGTCCATCACAGCTGCTTGGCTTCTGTCCTACAGAACTCCCAGCTCAAGGAAATCATAGAGTCATAGGATAGTTTGGGTTGGAAGAGACCTTAAAGACCACCTAGTTCCAACTCCTCTTTCACGGGCAGGAACACCTTCCACTAGACCAGGCTGCTCAGAGCTCCATCCAGCCTGATCTTGAACACTTCCAGGGATGGGGAGTCCACAAACCCTCTGGACAACCTGTCCCAGTGCCTCACCAGCTTCAGAGTCAAGAATTTCTTCCTAAATCTCTTCTTAATATCTAATCTAAATCTTCTCTCCTTCAGCTTAAGGTCATTCCCCCTTGTCTTATCACTACATGCCATTATGAAAAATCCCTCTCCAGCCTTCTTGTAAGCTCCCTTTAGGTACTGGAAAGTCTCCCCCAAGTCACCTCTGCTCCAGGCTGAACAACCCCAATTTTCTGTCTCTCTTCATTGGAGCGGTGCTCCAGCCCTCTGATCAGCTTAGTGGCCCCCCTCTGGACTCGTTACAACAGGTCAACATCTTTCTTGAGTTGGGGGCTCCAGAGCTGGATGCAGTACTCCAGATGAGGTCTCATGAGGGCAGAATAGAGAGGGAGAATCACCTCCTTCGACCTGCTGGGCATGCCTCTTTTGCTGCAGCCCAGGATGTGGTTGGCCTTCTGGTCTGCAACGGCACATTGCCAGCTCATGTCGAGCTTCTTGTCCACCAACACCCCCAAGTCCTTCTCCCCAGGGCTGCTCTCAATCCATTCTCCTCCCAGCCTGTGTCCATGTCTCCGACAGATATTAAACAGCACCAGCCCCAATACCAACCCCTAAAGAACACCATTGGTCTCCACTTGGACATTGAGTCATTGGCCAATTTGAGTGCAACCATCCAGCCAATTCTTTATCCACTGAATCATCTGTGAAATCCATGTCTCCCCTGCTTAGAGACAAGGACGTTGTGCAGGACAGTGTCAAATGCTCTGCCAAAGTCCAGGTAGGCGATGTCAGTTGCTTTTCCCTCACCACTTAATTTACACCACTGCTGTAATGCCCTTCTAGAAAGAAGGCCAGCAAATTTTTCAGGCATGATTTGCCATGGCAAAGTCGTGTTGACTGCCACCAGTCACCTCCTTATTTTCCATGTGCCATAGTGTAGTTTCCAAGGGAATCTGCTCCATGATATTGACAGGTACTAAGGTAAGACTGACTCTTCACAACGACCCAGAATAGCCAGAGCTTTCGCTCAGGTATCTGGAAGAAGACGAACCACCACCCGACTTGGCAGGCTACGAGGGACGTTTGGGAGGGCGTGGCAGCTGCCAGGCGCCCGAGGAACGCGGCGGGACGGATGGAGGGAAGGAAGGAGGGAGGAAAGGAGGCGGGTGTTGGGGCGGGTGCGGTGGTCCCCGGGCCGGCAGCAGACGCTCTCCCGGGCCCCGGCAGTGGCCATGAGCGGCTCCCCGAGGAGCCGCAGGGGGAGAGCGGAGAGTCACCCCAAGGTGGCGACCGGCGGGACCTGGCTCGGCGCCCCGGCCGGCGGAGTRTGCCGGGGCTCGGGGCGTGCGGAGGCCTCGGGGTGTGCGGGGGATCGGGGTTTGCCGGAGATCGAGGCGTGTGGGGGCTCGGGGTGTGCGGAGGATCGGGGCCCGCGGGTAGTGCGGGTGCTGCTGGTGCTGTGGAGAGCAAGGAGAAAAGGAGCATCACTGAACTACTTGGAACTCAGAAAGGGTTGGGGTACTTAATCGGTCCGAAACGTTTGCTAACTCTAGTGCTCCTGGTCATGCGACAAGGGCTGCTGTAGGTGTCTGTAGCACTGCGGGAAGCCGAAGGTGAGGAGTTCTAATGGGAAGTTGAATCCCGGTTGGAATGCGGTTGTGCTATTGCAGTTTAGAGGATGGTGGTGAAATGTGTCACAGCAGTAAATTCTTACCACTTTATGGCAAGTGCAGTGTAAGTATATATTTTAGGATATATAAATATTATCCTGTTTTCCAAAAAGTGCTCTTTCACTAGTTGGTAAAAGTAGTATTGTGAGTGAGAAAATACTATATAGTCTGTGYGTAAATTTGAATCCTCAATGCTCAGTGAGGTACTGAAGGTGCTGATTGCTTTATTGCTCTGATCTGTTCCCTTCCCTAGGACTAGGGCAATGCATATAACTGGAGAACTTCAGAGTGCCTCTTTCAGAGAGAATGGAGTATTAACATGGGATTCACCTAGTCTAATTGATATGTCAATAGTGATGATGACTGTAATAGATATCTAGGTCTGTCTTTATCATCAGAAGTACTCCAAGGGCATAATTAATTTTAGTATGAATGCCAAAAATCGATTGCAGGAATCACTTTCTAGAAATTACTCTTTGTAGAGACCCAAAATTAAATCAGTTTACTCTTAAACAAATGGGATTTGATGTGCAATTTTGAATTTTGGAATTGCAGTTCATCTTCAGAATCTGTTTTGGGCCCTTACATGACTTTCTGGATTTCAACAATACTTATTTGCACGTTACTTTATTTCCATTGCAAAAATTCACCTTTCATTGATCTTGAACAAACATAGTGGCCTGCTTTTTTTCATATTTAAAAATTTATTAGATATTCCAGCACAAATGTACTTAATTGTCCTCCTTAGTTTTGAACAGATATATTTCAAGTTAATTAACATTTAGATTTTAGGTTCTTTTCTTGCCTGTTAGATCCATTTTAGAAGGACATTCAGACATATTCTGCACTATAACAAAAAAGAGAAAACACAGACATTCAGAAGTCACTTTGAAGTATTATATGCATATTTATTTTACATTGAAGTATGAATAATTACAAAAGTTTTATTTTAGTGAATGCATTCTGTCATTTATGCTCATGCAGGTTATTTTACAAACAGAATCTGAAATAAAGCGAGGGAAGTCACCTTCAAGGCTTGATATCTTTATTAAGTCATTGGAAGAGGACAGAGACTACTATAAATATGAAACTGAGAATTTGTTGAAGGTACTAAGAAACACATTTTCAAGTCTTAAGTGAACCTCTGTTTGTGGCAGCATGTCAAAAAAAAAAAAAATTCGTCCATCCAAGTGAGCTTGGGAAATCACTTTGGAAGAGGAGGAGTGTATTTTTTAGAATGTCAGTTTATCTCACATTAGACTACTAAAGCTATAATTACCAGGAAGAAAAACTAATTGATTGTAAACAGAAGGATGCATAGGATGGGAATGGGCCAATATTAGAAGTTTTCAAACCAGACATAATAAGAAAGTGTTTCAAGTTTTGTTGCTCTTCTTTAACCTTATATCACCATATTCTTTAAGTGAGTGAGTTCTGATCCATATTTTCTGATCTGAAAATATTGAGAGAACATGAAGAACTTGAGTCAATGCTGAAAAAATATGAGCGTCAAGTGGCAGAAATTCAGGGTAACTTCAAAGTTTTGACAGCTGAGAGAGACAAAATTGTCGATCTTTATGAATGGGTAATTATTTTATTTATATTTGTGTGAATAATTGAAATAACAAGGTGCTGTGCAAGAAAAAAATTCTATTTTTGGTTTTGTATGAAAAAGGAAAGAATGCAATGTATTTGTTTAAAAAATAGAAAAAAGTTATGGAAATTCTGTAATTTGAATCTGTCTGTTCAATATAATTATCTAAGTGCCAACCTGAGTTAAGAATGCTTTCCTGAATCAAAGAATATGTGCAGAAATTATTACTTAAAGATTACACAGTTTCTGGGATGCTCTACGTTACCAGCCATAGGCCACAGTAACATGTTATGTTATCTATTCCATGTTTCTGTTATGCTGTTGGTTTTAGAAACAGGCACAGGAGGAGATTTCCTGGCTTCATCAGGAAGTTATAAAATGCCCAAGGACTCCTAAAAGTACTGTGACAGCTCAAGCTGTATTAAGACATGTGGAGATAGAACGGGATACAGCACTGTCAGATTTTTGAAGGATGTGATAGCCT
Organism: Amblyornis subalaris; assembly: GCA_018881555.1. Classification (NCBI taxonomy): domain Eukaryota; kingdom Metazoa; phylum Chordata; class Aves; order Passeriformes; family Ptilonorhynchidae; genus Amblyornis; species Amblyornis subalaris. Next base: position 2,354,754 of record JACAXG010000033.1, read on the forward strand.
CAGGGAGCAGTTACAGGTTTGATTCTGTCCCATCCCGCCTCACCCCCACCCCCGCAGGTTATTTAAAGGTGAAAACTACTTAGTAGTGTAATTAAAGTTGCTAAGGATTTCTTTTCTGATCCTGAGAATTAATTGCTTCATAAGTCTGTGGTGAGTTGAGGCTTGTTCTAGATGTGATTTTGTTGTTGCTGTTATTTGATACAGATTTCCCAAGAAACTGCGTTTAATGAAAAGGCTCATTTGGAACAGAGAATTGAAGAGCTTGAAACTACTATTCATAATGTAAGGGAAAATAATTATTTATGGAATTGTACATGTAATACAGGTGATGTTCATGGTTAATCCTGCAGGACCAACCTGACTGCTATCAGGAAACAACAGGCTGAGAGCAGTGGATTTATTTACCAAGACTATTTCCCCTCTACTCTGCTTTGGTAAGACCCCACCTGGGTGACAGTATCCAGCACTGGGGTCTCCAACATAATAAGGACATGGACCTGTTGGAGTAAGTCCAGAGGAGGCCATGAAGGTGATCAGAGGGCTGGAACACCTCTCCTATGAAGACAGGCTGGGAGAGTTGGGGTTGTTCAGCCTGGAGTAGGGAAGACTTGGGGGAGATCTTTTAGCACCTTCCAGTACCTAAAGGGGACTAATAAGAGAGCTGGGGAGGGACTTTTCACAAGAACATGTAGTGACAGGACAAGGAGGAATGGTTTTAAAATGGAAGACAATAGGTTTAGATTAGATACAAGTTAGAAATTCTTGACTGTGAGGATGGTGAGACACTGGAACAGGTTGCCCAGAGAAGTTGTTGATGCCCCATCCCTGGAAGTGTTCAAGACCAGTCTGGATGGAGCACTGAGGAACCTGGTCTAACAGAAGGTGTCCCTGCCCATTGCAGRGGGTGTGGAACTAGATGGTCTTTAAGGTCCCTTGCAACTAAAACCATTCTGTGATTCTATGATTTTAAGACTGTACCAAGCTCTTAATACTGTTACCCATGCTGTTCTTATATCCAGGTTAGGATAGGCTTGTTCCACCTGGAGTAGAAGAGGCTTGAGAAGGACATAAGTCCTACCTGCCAGTACTCATAACGAAGTCATAAACAGGCTTTCTGCAGCATGGTGGAAGGATGAGCAACAATGGGCATCAGTTGAAATGAGAAGGGTTCAGGCTGAATACAAGGAAATACTTTCTTCTCGTGAGGGCAGTTGAGCAGTCCCCAGCCTTGGGGSTTTTCAGTGCTGGGCTGGACAAAGCCCTGAGCAGCGTGACCTCAGAGCTGGCCCTGCTCTGAGCAGGGATTTAGACTAAAGACCTGGAGTCCATTCAAATGTGAATTGTCTTACTAAGACCTGATGCTTTAAAACTAAATGTAATTGCACTGTTCTGGCAAGTCATATTTAATATGGTTTAAGTTACTTGTGTGTGCAATTGTTTGCTAACATATGGCACTAAAATAGAAAATGAAAACATTAATTAAATGAATATAAATCTTAAATTTACTTACAGTCGTGGTGGAACTTGATTTTTAAATAAATTAACATTTATTTCTCTAGTGTATCTTTCTTCTAGTTCTTGTGGTTATAAATTCTGGTTCATTTTCTTTTCCCCCCTCAGCCTTCTGAAATCCTACCAAGCTTATAATACCACACTTTATAATATTAAACTGAGTGCATCTAATATGAAGAATACACTGTAGGCTGAAATAGCTCTGAGTAGTAAATTAACTTTAATCACACGCCTACTTATGATGTGTAGTGAGTATTGGGAGCCCTGGTTTAGATACTTCATCTCATTTTTTCTGTTCTTTTGTTACCCTTTGAGGGCGATACATCAACATGAAATTTATGGCACTAGTATTGAAAAAGCTACTGTATACCAGCAGCTTACTGACTTGCTCTTTAGAGGTCTGACCTTTGATTAAAGTAACACAGAAATTAGTACTGAAAGATTCAGTAAATGAGAGGGATGAGGTGAGAATTTTTGTACTTTAAAAGAGATCTTTCAAGTAATTTAGGAAGGACAGTCCTTTGAATGTTAAGTGTAAGCATTTTAATAAAAAGATGCAGCTTTCTTTAAACTGGAGATTTCAAACTAGCTTTGCTGGAGTCTGTGCAGAAGGCTTTGGATCTGTTCTTTCTTCTAGCTACAGACCTGAAGGCCCCATAGGGGTAACTGGGATACATAGTGCTTTATGCAAGTGTATTTATTTCAGTGATTCCTCTACCCACGTATTGGCATAGGTATATAACTTAGTAAAGGCCTAAAGCCATTATTGGTTGTGTTGCATCCCAAATTGCAATTTCTCCCTTCATACACTCATAATAAAGTTTTTTCTTATGTTGTTTTGCACTGAAAACTCTTAATGTTGATCAATGATAAACATTTTTGCCCGTGGGCATAATTACCAATTGAAAATTTACACGAACTAATGAAAATACTCCCAGAGAGCTGAAAGATAGGAAATTGATTTACCTTCAAAAGAGGTGAAAATCACATTTCAGCTCTTTGCCAACTATCTGCAGTAAACAGAGTCAGACCTTGAGTAAATGAGATACTTGGACATTTCTTCTTCAGCAGAAGATTTGTGCTGAAAACACAGTAAAAATCCTCAATGTGTACTGGTGCCTGGGGTTATTCCTCCCTAGATTCAGGAATTCTCTCTATTGACGTTCATGAGGTTGTTCTCTGCCCATTTCTGCAGGTGGTGAAGGTCCCTCTGGATGGCAGCACGACCCTCAGGTGTATCAACCACTCCTCCCAGTTTTTTACCTCCTCAGTAATAAGTCTCCCACTTAATCTGTAATTACATGCTGCAGTCTACATATTGCTTCTGTCTATAGTAATTCTGTTTAAACTTTTATTGTTGTAATACCCAACACAGTGATTTTTAATGATCTAAATATTTGCTCTTGAAAAGTAGATTTGTTTTGAGCCATGTAATTTAAGGCCCTGATCGAAAGAAGAATTCAGTTCTATAAATATCAGTGGAATTATTTATATATTTTGAAAAGGTGCATGTTTCAGCCTTGTTCTTTTATAATTTAGAAATATATTAAAAGAATTTTAGTTTCAAATGCGTAGAATTAATAAAAAGTGAGACCTTTCTGATTGCATCCAGATAACTTTTCAAGATGAAGTCTTGTACGACAAGAGGAGATCTGTGCTTTGAAAGAAACAATTGAACAACTTGATAAAGAGAAGGCATCTTTGCAAGACTGTGTGGAAGAAGGAGGAGAGAGGACTGCTACTTTTGAGGAGAGCCTAGCAATTAAAATACATTCTAATACGTAAATAGTCGCAAAAGGTAAATAGAGATAGGATCTGTTGGGTCATCACTCCCATGTTATGTTGGTATCTACAACAGTGCTCCGTGCTGGTCCAGTTCTGCTCCAGTTTCAGGGCAACAATAAAACTCATGTTGACTCCAACAGCAGTAGGTTTGAGCTGTRTTGATCATCTCATTTTAGGTATTTTTTTATCAGTTATACTTATCAAGAGAGGAGACTTCAAGTACTTTCCTGAAGTGGAGAAAATTAACCAATAAAATATTTTGTTTGTCATAAAGGTTAGCYTAAATTCTTCCTTGGGGTCTTGTGATGTTACAGATGTAGGGTACTAAACAATATTGCCTTGGTTGCCATTGAAGAAACATCTGAAATAAATGCTTTTCACCTTAAAGTTTATTGCACAGTGTCATTTCAATCTATATAATGAAGCTGCTTAGTTATTAGTTCTGAAACTTTATTTTTCCCTTCAGCTTAAGTGACATGGATTTTGATTTAGGATAAACTAAATAAGGCATTTTTTAACTGTTSTGGTTTAATGCAAGAATTTGCATTGGTTTTTAACAAAATGTTAAAATATTGGAGGGCATCTTGCCATAAGCACTGAGTTTGTATTTTTAAAACATTAAATTGTAAAATTGTGTCTATTTTAGAGAAGAGGTGACTGTCTCTTACCTCTCTTTGTCTCCAGTAGAAGACATTTTCTAAGCCTATCTATGCTTCTGTTAGTATCTGTGTCCAAAGACAAGGGAATAAAGTAATACAGTTTGTGATGGAGTTCTTTTTCTATCAATTATAAATGGTCAGACTAGTAGTTTATGCAYTATAGAAGAGCTGATTTTAACTTACCTAATAGACAGAAGACATAATTTAGGTTTGTGACTGAGCCAAATGCTACATTTAGAAACGAAGGATTAAAAATTTTAATTAAAATTATTATATTCTGGAAAAGGTACCATTTGTTCCTTTATTTGACAAATTAAAGAAAAAGAAAAAAATTTTCAGCTCTAAACGGTACATGATGAAACTTGCAAAAATCACAGTCCATGTTAAATTAAATAGCTAAATTATTCAGCTAGCTGAGTAAAAAGAAATATAACACTATTTCAATTTTTTCCCATTTATACTCAGGAGTGGTGAGATATTTATGTTAATTTTACATTTCTTTTTGAGGAGAAAATAAATTCAGATTTCAAGATCCTGATTTCGGAGATGAAGCATTCCATGAAGTAAGGACAAAAATTGAAGATCATTATCAAATTTTGATTTATTTATAGCTTTAGATAAAAAATGGAATCATAGGATGTGCTAATGTGTTGCAGCTTTGTTTCATGACTTGAAAGACTCTGCAAGTGCTATAATTTATATTTGGTTGGGCAGTATTGTCATACCTGAAGAATTTCTTTATTTGTTGCTTAGAAAATCTCCTGAAGCACTCTCCATCCATCTCCAATGTGAGAAGGATATCACCAGTTTGCATCAACACTGTAAGAAACCAGCAAAGAACTCACACAGACTAACAAGAACAGAGAATCATTAGCTTGGGAGAATGACAGATTACAAGTGCATCTTTCTAATATTAAGCAAGAAATTCAGGTATATTTCTACAGAGAACCTTTCACTAGAAAGAAAAAATGGTGTCTTTTTCAAATAGCACAGAGAATTGGTGGGTCCTCATCTGAAGTAAATCTGCAAACTATTTTTTAAGTTAACGTTTCAAACTCAGATTTTCCCCTTGTTGCTCAGCTCACTTGTATAATGAGGACCAGCTATTCTTATGTGATGATTTGGATATTTATCTTGAGGAACAGCTAATTAGTGTTTTTTTTCCCTCATCTTAAAGTAAAAGCAACGAGGCAGCTATAACTATCGCTTATATGGAAAAGTACTATAAAGGAGGCAGCAAGTGTTTCTTATAGTGTGCTTTGACTTGCCTGGAGTACTTAAAAGCTTATGACTTTGACTTGCTAATAATTCAACACAGTACACATTTTAATGAGGTTGTAAACTTTATTAAAAGTATTGTATTTATGTTTCACTAAGAGCAGCTTTTGGATAAAAGATACTTGAAATAGTGGGTTATAATACAACCTTACATTATCTACCATGTTATTTATCTCTGTGCAGTTCCTAGTCAAAGTAGTTAAAATATTTCAAATGTCGTCTCATCCACACAAAATACTCCTGCACCAATATGTTTTCCAAGCAGCTAGATATTTAGCTTTATACCCGTAGGAATTTGTCACTGTAATGTTCTGGATTTTCTTCTTTTTATTCAGCTTCTTTCCTTCATTTAGAATTTCTGGTACTTGATCTTTCTTCTCTGCACTTACTCTACTGCTCACTTGACTTTCTCTTCCTCTAGAAGTGCTACTCAGTTTTAAAGTAGCAAATTAACTGCACCTTATGTTAGGTATATAGAAGTTTTAAGTCATTAAGGTTCACTTTTAAGTGAAGTCCTCCAGGAGATTCATCCCATCCCAGTTTTTAAAGTGATTAATTTTACCTGCCTCTCTCCTTTCATTATAGAGATAGTATTGCTAATGACTAGATCAGGTGCTTAATCCTTTGCTGCAAAAACTAGGTGAGACTTGCATTCTAAGTAACTTTTCTCTCAAACATACTAGTTATTTCTCTCAAATGCCCTCCTAGAAAAGGCAAGGTTTGTAGTGGCTTTGACTGCCAAAGGTTCCCCAAGGAATCACTATACTTCACCTTCTCTTGGAATCGCAGTTGATAATGATGGTGTCAGCTGGTACAAAACGCAGTCTCCTGTTGCTCCCACTTACATTTGAAAGCTTCACAGTTTTCTCTGCAATGTCTGGATGCTTGTAGAAGCAGTTAAAACCAAAAAATCTTAGTCTCACAGGATCAAGTACTTTTTTATAGGCTTGCCTCTAGATTATGTACTGGTTCCTCTAGGCTGTTCCATTAAATGAGTGGATACTCCAAGTATTTAAAGTAGTATCATTTCTTCACTTGTGTTTACTGGAAAAGTTCACAAATTTCCAGAACACCTTTCTCAGCAACTCACAGCCTTTTTGCAGTACGAATAGGGGTTTCTCCATAGAGCCTTCCCCATACCACCCTCCCCCCCACACTTTTCCCCTAGTTCTTGCAGCTGAGTTCTCCTAGTAATTTTGCACAGAAGTTTCTGAACTGTGCAGTTCAAGACAGCCTTTCTGCAGTTCTTTTTTTCCTTCTTCTGTTCTCTTTCTCAAGGAATAGTTGTCAGAAATTCTGTGTCTGTTCTTCTAATACTTGCGGCTTTATTTCTCCTGATAGGGGGATAACCACTTAATTAATTAGGATATAACCAATTAATTAATAATTAAATAACTTAATTCAATTTTTTATCTGTCTTCTGCTTTTTAAAATGTAGGCTTTTATAAAACTGTAATGTAAAAAAAGAGGGAACTGACTGAGCTCTGCTTGTTAAATGGGACAGGCTGGTTTTTTACGACAATCTAACTGCTAAATAAACCATCTGTATTTTTCTTCTTAACTGCTACATTCATTTATGGATGTTTTTCTTCTTTCTAAGAAGATTTAGAATTATTTATACGTAAAAAAAATTATTTTTGGCAAATGAAAAATTTGGTTTACAGAAATACACATAATTTACATTTTACATAGGCTTTAAAAAACTAGTTAATAAAGCCATAGACCTTAGATATGCACTAATTCTCTCTCTCTCTCTCTTTTTTCTTTTTAGGGTACAATCAGTATACTTTAACCTTATGGAAAAACCTTTCTTCATAGGTACTACATGAAAAACTAGCAAAGTACCAAAACAAGCTTGATGATCCAAAGTTGAAAGCCCAGGATTCAAACACAGATATTGTCATGCTGAAGGATGTGCTGAAGTCTAAACTGAGTATACAAATTAAAACTGTTAATGAAAGCTGTTGGTTTTTAACTAAAAATGAAATTTTAATGATACCTCCATGGAAAAATTTGCTTCCTAGCCAAAACTTGTTTGCATTCTATTAGTTTGGTGCTAGTAGTTTGAACACATTTTCGTAGCTGTTTTTTTCTATACAAAATTAATGTAATATATTTCATTGTGGTTATATTTATATATACACATGTGCGTGTGTGTGTGTGTTTATCAAACTTAAAAAATCAGACAGTGAATAATAATACAGAGACTCGGAACTCTTTTGTCTTTATTAGTTTATGGGATTAAACTAAAAAAAAAATTACTGCACTATATTGCTATACCGTGTATGTCTAATGTTAACATAGCCATTCTTAACAGATGTCTTTTGCTCATTAAAATGTAGTCATCTTGAACAAAACTCTGGTTCTTGACAAGTCTCTCAATATTTTGGCTAAATGGCAAAATTTTCAGTGGAAAGAGAATATCCAATACCAGATCTGTAGGGCTATAGATACCCCTATTTTATGGAGCTTATTGTAAATTATTAAATAAACAAGCTTTATGTGTTAGGAGAGAGAACTGAGAGCTCTTGGAAAATTACCATAAAGCCCATGAACAAGGAGAAAGTTGGGAAGCAAAATGCCATCAAGCAGAAACAGGCTTTTCCTCTGTTAGACTGGCACTGATCAGTACAGAGTCTGAGAACCACAGCTTGAAAGAGAAAATAGAGTCCCTTGGAACACAAATGGAGAAAGCTGAAATCGTTCTTTCCATAGTTCACCCTTGAAATGGTCCGCTAGTATTTTAAAATTATGTTTAAGGCCATTTCTTCTATTTTAGGGAGATTTGCTACAATGAACTGTATGGATTTTGACTTTATATAATAATATGATTAGAATTCCACCAGTCATACTTGGGAAAAAATATCTTAAAAATTAATAGCAAATTTCAAGGAAAACAAAAAAATTAAATGCTCTCATGTTTGGAATGACTGAAGGCATAAAGTCACACACAACTCCACAGCATACCTGAAACATATTGAGTGCTTTGCCGCCTGTCATGTTCCTGTCCTTGCTCTTCTTGCTTTGAGCTTTTCAGCCTTCTTTCCACTGCTTTACATGTCCTACAGAGCCTCTTCCCGCTTGAAAGTCTGAAGAACTTGAAGGGAAATTCACAGCTTTGCTTTGCAAATATGTAGTGAACATATAAACATGGTTTGGGGGTTTTCCAGTTTTTGTTGCAGATCATCTCTGCTTCCGAATATCACGTAAGATGCTGAGGGCTAGTCAAGAACATAAGATACTCCAGAGGAACCAAACTGTTGCTGTTCAGGAAGTGGATGAGAACATAGCAATAACGGAACAGCACAGGAGGATGGTGTGGCAGATTTTGACATTCTTTTAAKATATAGTAAAACTGGTACATGGTTCTAGTTTGTTCAACAAGCCTGAAACCAGTAGACATTTCATCCTAATTCCTTCCCACATGCCTGCTATGGGAAGGAACATATTGGGTCAGAATTCTGGTTCATACAGTTATATGCAGGGCACATATGTAAAACACAGACGTTTGTATTCAAAAATCTTAATGTGCTCAGCAGTGCTCTGTGCTCCCTGTGCTTTTTTTTAGGTGAGATGGAGCTGGAATTAATGTGATGTGCTCCCATACAATAACCTCTTTGGATGTCATTTCTAATAAATCCTTCAAGCAAATCACAATGCCTTACCTCTCACTTTGCCCTGTTAACCTCCCACACTCATTCTGCCACTCACTGAAAATTAAGGAGTTAAAAGTGACTGGCCAGGAATATAAGTATCACTGGGTGAGGCACAAGCATTTTTCAAAAAGGAAAAACCTACGTTATGTTAATTTTAAATGTACAAAATTATTAATGCTTTATTCAGACCTGCTGCTGCTGGCTTGTGGACTCCTCTTTAATGTGACTCTCATCTCTTAGTCATGCCTGAATTTACAGGTGACAGCAGTATAAACATGACTGACAGAATCTCAGCGTTCACAGATCATCTACATGCAAATCCAAATTTTATCGCTAAGATAAGAGGATCTCATCTGAAAAYAAAATGTGGCCCATAGCAGAATTTTCAACCTTATTAACTCTGCAAAAGGAGTAGAATTCTAGGAATAGAGTTTAAAATATCAGTAGCTAATTTTGCTGTCAAGCAAGAATTCTTCTAGTTTTTATATACAGGAGTTATTTAAAGAAATAACTTTAAAGTTTATTGTAGAATAAATTACTGTGGCCTCTTAAAATTTGCCACAATTACAGAGAGATATTTTGTAGGATTTTGGAAGCAGTTTTAAATTTTTCTTTTTTCAGTAGAGTTTTGATTATCTGCTATTACTTTACTGTAGCATTTAACAACAGAAGCAGCATAGAAGTCTCGTATTTCTGCCTTAAGCAAGTCTCTTGTGAAAATGGGTGAAGATCCTCAAAACATACTTTGGGAGAGAGTCTCTGTACTTGCAAATATCACATCTACAAAAGCATTTTGCATAAAGCTAGATGTAGTCAAAAATTATTAAATTAGCATTTAATTTCCACAGCAGAGAAGGTAGAAAGGGTATGTGAAATGTATTAGAAAAGTAAGTTTATGTTAATGTTCTACTTAAGAAATCTAAATATACTTTGGGATCATGAATGATCACTTTTTTTCAATTTTTAAAAATGTTTAATTTGACATTTCTCTGGGGCTTACTCCTCAAAGGGTATGTGTTGTACACTCTTTGAAAAGGACACAGCTTCACTGTGGGGCTTTACTATGAATCCTCAGAAGTCAGGGCTTAAAATTACTGTTGTTTTCATGAAAGATGTCTTGGATTTTACATCTAGTCACTAGGTAAGCAGAATAGCTGGAGTTGTTTATTAGCAATGAAACTTGGCATGGACTTTAAAATGATTGACTGTTTTAGGAAGTATCAATATCTTTAATATTTTCTTGATTTCCCTTAAAATCAGGTTTTGTTGACCTTGAGTTTTACAAAAACTAGAAAATTAATGTTTGATACACAAATTTTTAAAAACTCCTGCTTGGATAAACTTTGGAAAGTTGTTCATACACACACAGATTATTCAGGTATTTTCAGTATGATTCTGTCACTGACCTGTCCATCCTCTGCTCCAACTGAGATAATTTCTTGTTCTGTACAGGCTTCCAGCAGTCTCTTTAAACCTTTATGCCTTTTGCATACACCGTGGGTAAAGCTCCTGTTTGACAGTTGGTTATGTGTTCCAGCCAAATGTGTGTAATGCCTTTTGCATCCTTGTGAAATCCTCTATGAATCTTTTGATGGGGAAATGTTCCAGCATATGACATTGATCCAAAATTTTTATGAGATCTAATATGGCTAAGCCTTCCTGGATCTTTCTGTGAGATTGTTCATGAAAGGGATTATTGGGACTGTGGAGAACAGCAAAACCTTCAGGAAACAAGAATGCAGAAATGCAGCTGGAAAGTTGGAGAAAAGTCAGAAGTTGGGAAATTTTCACTAACTTTTCTATATCTTTCAAACAGTAGTCTTTCATCAGCCATGTATAACCTTCAGATAAGGCTCTTACTTTACACAGTATTCCAGTGCAGAATCTGCATTACTAGATTGTAGCATATTTATATTCAGAAGTGGAAACTAAATCTGATTCTGAATAATATTGTTCTTTCAATGTTTCTAATACTGTTTATTTTCCTATAGCTTATGCTGTCTACAGTTTTCAGTATTCTTTTGTTCTGAAATACAAATGTAGAATATCAAAACTGTTTATCTGCAAAGGAACTAGATTTTTGAGTGACAGTTCATAGAAAATGGGATCTTTCAGAATGAAGAAACCTTTGAGTTTAGTTTGGTAAAAGGAAAAAAAAAAAAGACTTTTGCTTTGATAAGTGAAAAATGCTTTTTTCTCTCTTTTTTCTTTTTTTTTTTCCCCCTTCTGTTGGCCTATGATCTGAGTTCTTCCAGTATCTTCCTCCTTTGAACACACAAATAGTTATCTTCTGAAATTTCTGAGGAATGTGCTGGAGAGGTGGAGTGTTTGTTAAGATGTCTCAGTGCATAGATTTCCCATGACCTTTGGCTGAGCATTATTGTGCTTAATGTAAGATAGGCTCGAGTAAAATACAGATAAAAGTCTTGCGGCACCCCAAACAGACTCAGTAAGACAGACTAAAATGCATACATGAAAAGATGAAGGGAAAATAGCATCTATCTTACTTATGCTAAGATTAAAACAGGCAGTTTTCTTTGTCTCTGTAGCTGACCCAATACTGATTTTCCTAATTCTCAATCTCTGAAATTATTTTTTTTATGTGTGTGTGTAGCTATGTCTCAGATATGTCCATTGTTCCCTTTGCAGTGGAATATACTAGATTTTATGGTATTCTTTTTTAGGTTTSTCCAAGATATATATATATACTTAATCTCTTTGTTTGGATTTTATTAATTTTCTCTTTCCCTCCATTTTATTCTTGAGGCTCTTCTTAGTAAAATACGTGTAATCTCACTCCGCTGGTGATGCTGATACTGGTTTGTTGTACCAGGTATTATTTCCTGCATGGAAACAGTTAATCAAYAGTTTCTTGCCTCAACACAATATGAAACTTCCTTCCTCTTCTTTAGTGATTCTGTCTACAGAATCCATTGATCCATAAATTTCATAGCATTTTGTAATTTGTATCATGTACATTGATATTAAGATATATACATTGTGTGAGTTTATGAATCTGACAAAGGATTTTGACTGGAAAAATATAACACTAGTCATCCATCTTGGAGTGAAAGCAAATTCTGTCATTGGTCCTAGATCTCCTTTTTTGTTTTTATCTTTTTTTTAAAAGGTTACCCCAACAGAATGCCAGTAAGCTTTATAGACATACATCTGAAACTTTAAAATCTTTGTTTATCTGCAGAGCAAGTGTGAGTCATCCTATTCTGAAACAGAACTGCTGGGAAGACAGCTGGGATATGAAAGAGCATCTATGAAAAACCTGGAATCTTTGCTTGTGTCCAATTGTGAGAAAGAATTTCAGTCACAGAGAGCAAAGCAAGAGAAAGACTATGAAATTCAGTTTCTCAAAGAATAGCTTGCTTTAGTAGAAAATAATCTGTGAGTAAATGACCAGGAGAGTATTGCAGTTTTTCTCGTTCTATCCAAGTGTGTTTAAACAGAGCTGGTTTTATATCTAGCTGCATTTTCAAATGGCCCATGTACCTTGACTACCCTAATAGCAGAAGATACCAAAAAACCTGCTTCTGATTCCTCAGTTAGACCCTGATAGACTTTTCTGTGTAGTGTTATATTTTGCTCAAAAAAAATGGTTTTAATCTCAATTGCATGGTATAGCTGCCCTTTTAATTTTGGATAATTGCATTTGGCTACATGCTTGGAGGATTACAGTTGCTATCTAATTAATGTGTGCAGAGTTCACAGTTCTGTGCAGAATCCAGATTTTACTCACCTCAGAAACAGAGCAGCTCAGCAAGCGTCAGAACGGGATATCACCAAAAGACAGCTAGGGACTGAGTGCTTTGAAAAGCAAGTATGTGTTTTTGTATTGTGCTTCCTGCAGCTAACTGGGGTGAAATGCAATATAGTACCAAGGCTTAAACTATTTAGTCAGATAAACAACAAAGTTTGGGTTTACACTGCTGTACATCTCCTGTGTGTTCAGAGACTATTCACGTCACTAAATKTAGTCTGTTTGGCTGTCCTACATGCTGTTTAAATTAGTTTTGTCGGTTCCCTGTATAGCCAACAGAATGAGACAGTGAGATAAACTACCCTCTGGAACAGCTTGGTTTAGGATGAGATGGGTTACTTTCCTGAAGACGCTCATCTGTCTTCACTCGTTTATTCTGACGTCTGTCTTGATCTGTAGTGAAAGTCCAGGTGACTAGTCATTTATACAAGTGCTTTATAGGCTACTAGTTCTCTGCACCCTCTGGAATGATTTTAGCCTGTACCAATGCCCATTCTCCCAGGTACTACTTGAAATGCTACAGATGATTCCCAAATGGCAGTATGACCAAATTTTATTTTTTTTAATTTTGCAAGAAGAGGGTTTAACAACATAACAACTATTCCGTATGATTTGGCCACAGCACCAGAGAATGGTCCCTGTCCTGCTTCATGAATTAGTTTATCTACATAGTCTTGGTGTCTTATATAGTTCTCTTATCTTTGAAACAACAGTAATTCTCTATTTCATGGATGTATTGAGGATAAAATATTACAGTTTGGGGCATTATTTTGGATATGTAAAAAAGAGAGCTAAAAGAAGCAGAGCGATGTGATTATAGCACAGGCCTGAGAATGAGGTGTTCTCATTTAACTGTAGTAAATCATTGATATTCTGTTCTCTCGTAAGTTGTTAAAATTACAGTTTTTTCTTTTATCATATTGGGAGTTCTTTGCTTAGAGTTTGGAATGAAATGCAGGAGGCGCTGAGATGTTCTTCTAATCAGGTTATTTATTAAGTCGTTATCTATAGCACAGTAGCACAGAGCGTTCTCCAAGTTAGGAAGGTGGAAAATGGCCTCGAACCATGAGTTCTAAGGTTATTTAAAGCTTAATTTACCCAATTATAGATTGCCAACTAACATGTTTTGTGACAGGCAGGGACAGGCGAACGGAAGATCACGGGATGTGATGGGAAGGCAATAGCAGAGCCGAAACTTCTCCCTAACCCTAACCCTCCCAAGAGATAAGCAATCACCCGAAGTATGCATGTACCTCCTCCTAAACCCAGTAGTTTTCCACTCCCTACTAACTCCAAGCTATACCACCGCCCCCCCTCCTGACGTAGAGAAGCCCCTAGACTATTTAAACCTAGAAGACAAGATAATAAACGCCATTTTCGTCCATCCACCATAGTGGTGTAGTGTGAGTCTTTGGCCCGAGTGACCCGGGAGAGGCTGAGTCGCCGTGCTGTCGTCTTGGATCCAGGGCGCCTGCCTCCATTCGCAGGGCAACATGTTTTTACTTATAATCCAGTCACTGTCCATTTAGCATCCGCAGTGCGGGCTTTTTACACCAATGGTTAAACTACTTAGACTTGTGAAGAAGAAGGAAGAAAGAAGAAGTATAAACCCACACCCAAAATCCTTCATTTTGTTACAAACTTATAAACTTAGTTTTCTACATTTCTACATATTTCACCCAGTGATATAACAAGTTGCTTTTTACACAGTGGTAATTCTGATGTCATTAGATAAGGGGAGTCYTTCCCAAGGCCTTAGATCAAATACTGTGTGCTTTTGAAAATCCTCACCTCTTAATATCGAAAGATTATGATTATTTAATCTTAGGGTCCCGACAGTAAGTAAGGATGAGGGGTCTGGAGGGGGCATCTCTGCTTTCAGGGAAAGAAATTAAAGCTCCAAGCCAGCTGCTTAGAGCCAATCTATTTTTCTGGCACTGGCAAGTGAAAACCAGAAAACTGGCCATATAAGAAAAATATTATCATTAAAGTCAGTATCATGATAGTATATAATGGAAGCAACAGATGTGAGTACTGACTGGTTTGGTTTTGTTATTAAAGAAGTGAGTATATGATATCCTTGTTATAACACTGACTTGACTAGTCATACTGATTTACTGCCTTGGTGCAGAATGAAATAATGCCTCAAATTAGGAGGTGGAAGTGCCAACATTCTCAGATCTTGATAGGCACCAAAACAGTGATAGCAGGAGGCTTAATCTATCTGTCTGGCTTTTTCTTTACCAGCTAGGAAAAGCACCTCCCCACCCCTCCCATCCTTCTGACTGGAGAAGCAGTTTGGACTCCTGTGGAAACAACAGGTTTTAGTTATTGTACTCTCCTGGCTGTGGCGACCAAGCACACGGACTGTTAATGGCTCGTGGGCTGGTGTTGCTAGAGCAAGTCCTTTCATTGCCTGTAGATCCAGCTCCCTGAGCCGGGGCTGGATCTGATCGTTCCGCTGCAGGTTTTGGTGACCTGCTTCAGTGGTCCACTCCATGGGTAGGTTTGGGGTAATGGTTGAGCCACACTGAAACTCAGAGGTTGTTGTAGCCACCCTACCTAGTAGTTTCCCAATCCAACACAGACTAGATTCCCCATATGTAAACAACTGACAGGCTGAAATCAGGATCCCAGATGAGTATGTACCTCCAAAACTTTCCAGTGTTTTATCCTATCCCACATGCTTCCTTCCCATATACTTCCTTCCCATACACCCATTTACAGGAGTTATGGATTGATCTGGTATCCAGGCCCCATCCCTTGCAGTAAAAATGACTAGACTACCAGTTTGCAACTTTGCCACTGGGGATTCCATCATCTCTTAAATACCTGTCACTTTCAGGGCACTTTAGTAGACTCTAGTCCACTGGTCTTGCCAACTCAAACAGCACAGGAATACCGCAAGCAGCACTGTTCTTACTTTTGAATAACCTTAAAATTAGGCTCTTCCTCTCTGGAGATGTTTACAGTTTTTAGAGTTAAACCTGCAGTAACCATGTCTGTCTTCGGTCTTTCAGGGAAAATTGAGACAATGGATATGTAGAACTAAATCTGAGTAAGGGAATAATACAGAGAGACTCACTAATAGGTCTTTCAGAGAAAGATGGTGAAATATATGATGATAGATGATGAAAACCACATTTCCTTTTAAAAGAAAATAAAATTTAAATGCCAACAATCTTAAATAGAAAAAGAAGTGCTTGCAGTGACTATGAGATCATTTTTATGACTTTTGAAAAGTGCTTAGATGCACAGTAAAATAATATTTATTTAGGAAACTTCAGGAGCTTCAATGCCAGAATTGTACAAATGCATATCAGTTAAACTCCACATTAAGAACATCATCACCTCAACATTCCCATCATCAGTCTCTTGATGGGTCTCTGGACTATACCCTGGAAGTGCAGGTTGTTCCACAACATGTAAGTTCCAAACACTGGGTGGGAAATAAAAATAAAAGCATGAACTCTGATATTTCTTGTCAAAATCTCAACTGAATTCCATGGAATTACATTTAAGCAAGAAAAGTTACAAGAAGATTCAGGAACACAATCTTTTGATAATACTCCTTTTATTTTGTTTTATTGAATTGTATCAAACTATATAGTCAACAACAACTACTTGTACTGGGATGCTGTAGTCAAAAATTCTTAGAACAGAAATAGAAATAATGCTACAGAAAATCTCAACTTGTAATTTTTTTTGTGCAAGGTGTAGATGTAAATATTTTCATCTTTCTTACATAAAAGCTCTTAACTGTCTAGTTTTGATTTGAGTTTTCAGAATACTTTTTACTCTATATAAGTCCACTTCTTTGCAAGAAACATTCTCTAAGTCCTCAAGTATTTGTAATCCTGAGGAGGAGCAAGCCCAACTTTCTTTTTAACAATTAGTGGAATAGATCCTCCACAATATGGAGCCACTCTACTGACAGTTTCAATCTCATCTTAGTTTCATGTTTGGTAGCTGCAGGCTTGTTGCATCATGCTTTTTTGATAGATTGATGGCAGCATGCATTAAAAAACTATTGCCAGTTGAGGGGRAAAAAAGTCTCAATTCGTGACTTGCTTTTGAGATGATTATGTACTTACAAGTTTAATTTGTTAACTGAGATTATTACCTTTGGCACTTGATTAATCTTTGCTATCAGAGGTTCCTCTAAGTATTAGAAATAGGTCCTAATAATATGAGACAAGTTTTCTCAGGTCAGCAAGCTGGTTCTGGTGCCTGTAGGAAGAAAACACAGCTGTGCAAGACAGTGATTTTGTAGCTATTGCTTGATAGCAAGTACAGGGAGTCTTCATTCCTCTGATAGAACTGAGTCTACTCCTCCTTAATCTGAGTACAGTGCAGCTCTTACATTTGTTGAAAGAAGCATTGTGTCATTTGGAACGGTTTCATTTACTTTTAATTGCCATAACACTTTCTTCTATTTTTGATACTTATAAAGAAAAGATGAAACAATCCATGTAGTCACCACACTGATACTAACAATTATGCTGCTTTTTGTGTTTGCATCACTCCCTTTTCAGGGTGATAAAATTCCAGTCTAATTAGTAAACTTCTGGCTAAATAACAAATGAAGACTAATGTTTTACAAACTAGTCTTTGTTATACTTTTTTTTTTGCTAAGTGGGAGGAACTATGGTTGTTTCAGACTTACTTAGAGAATCCTACAATCCTAGAATGGTTTGGTTTGGAAGGGACATTAAAGACATCTAGTTCTAACCTTCCATTAGACCAGGTTGCTCAATTCTCTTGAACATTACTTAGTTACTTGTTTATGTTAAATAGTGTGGGCTTCTTTTCATTAAAAACCCCGTGCAATAATAACTGAAACATTGGCAGTCTGTGCTACATTTTAAGAGCTTAAATGGAAAGAATTTATCAGGTTTCTGTAGCGTAGTGACACAGTGGTGAATAAAATAGTCTGTTAGATAAGGCTCTCTTAAAACAGAGCAGAGATTTGAATCTGGAAATGTCTGCTTTGTGTAAGTGATTTACATTTGATTTGCCTATTTGCTCTAATGTCCACAGTACTGAAKATAAATTTTATGTCAAGAACTTAGAGTGTCTATCAAGAAAAAGATGGAATAGTAGAAATGTCTGAAATATTTATGAATGATGATTTCCTCTCAGCTAACTCTAGAATGATTCAGAAAATTCACTGAGACCAGAACGAAATAAAAACCAATGTCAAATATTGCCTGAGAGTAACAGCAAGAATATTAATGCAAATATTTAGGTGTAATAATCAGCAGAATCACAGAATTAAGACTTTTAAAATAGATATTCAGGGAATTGATGAAATATGATCTAGGTGTAACTTCTTGTTAAGTAGTATACTACTAGAAATAGTCCTCCGGGAGGGGAAATCTCATTTTTCAACTGCTTGAAGATGAATTACCAGGGATTGGAAAAGATACTGTAGAAACAACTACTAGAAACCGGAGAGGTTTCTTCCACAGCTAATGTGTGATTCTGCAGTACATGAAGTATAATGAGATAGCAATACTGAAATCACCATTAATGCCCTTCCTCCTCTCCAGGGTTCTGGTGCTGTTTCAGCAGACAGATTGATGGGAGATGAGGCAAACAGTCACCTTTTGATTCTATTGAGAATGTGATATTAGAAATAAATTGGACAGTAAGTTTTTCTTATTCTTCCATCTTTCTCTGCATCTTTGTTTTACCAGACTCTTTGTTCCAGGAAAGTGAAAAGGATGTGCCTTGGAGTTTGTCTTGCAGACCTGGTGGGAAAGACCTTTTCTGTCTGATTTTCTTGAGTGATAGGAGTCCAAACTTGATTTTCACATCAAATGTGTTATAGCATTTTTATACAATAAAATCTAATCCATCAAATGATCAGGATTGACTGTTAAAGAGACTGGGAAGCCCCCTCAAAGTGAGTTCATAATCCACACCTTACAATTTTGCACATGGCATCAGCAGAATGTATTTCTGTTTTCACTGAACATGAAATAGATTGAATTTCTTTTCTTTCTCTTTCCAGGAATTCTAGTTTCAAGGATTTAGTTACATTTACAATGGCTTGTGAAGATGCTGCACAGCATTTGGAAAGTTAAAGTTTAATGCTGATTTAATTACCACTTTTCCCTCTTGAATGCTAAATCTCATCAAATCTATTTCACAAATGCTTGCACAGGTTTTTCATCACTCTTAATGTTGTTCAGTGGGAAGAAATCGGTCTAGAGAGCTTCCTCTCCCACCCCTCTGCCAGCTCTTCTATTATTGTAAACAGTAAACAGTAAATCTCAGTAAACAGTAATAAAAAGCAAGTAAACAGTAATAAAAACCAAGTTCCATTGACTTCACTGATAGCTTGTTTTTATCATAAAATCTATATAATTTTAAAAGTTATTGAAAAAAGTTAACTGAAGAAAAGGAAAGAAAATAGCAGTATGAAACTTTATTGGCGAAAAAATTTCTTTATTAAGGTGTTAAGATTTTGATGTATTTTTGCTGAGCTGTGTTAGTATTATGTTTGAGAAAATGCTATGCTATCTCAAGATAGGAAGATTTTAAAGTTTTTRTCCTGACTTGTTAATTTGGATAGATGTAAGACACAGGAATGCCAGTGGATACCAGTTTTTTATATTCATCTATAAAAATACGTGGGGGTTTTATATGTTTCCATATATACTAGAGGTGTGTTCAACTTCAAAGAATTTTATTAAAACTACAAAAAGTTTCTGCTTGGAGTTCTTTAGTATGAGTGAGTTCTGCTTGGTGGCAGTTATTAGCTCTTAAACTTGCTCAGAATTTCTGCACTTCATGTGTCAAAACATTTGTCTATTTTATATATTCTCACACTTTAAATGCAAGAGAAAATGTAAAATTCTCTCCTGTTAATCATCTGGGAAATCTATACTCTGTATTTGGAAATAGAGAAGTTATTTCAGTTTAATTCATTTAAATTATCCAATTTTTTAATAGATTCATCCTTTTTGCTCTCTTCATAAAAGAATTGTTTAGGTCTCTGGTTTATTTTTGAAATCAAAGGCACGTTGGTCACAGTAATTGGTTAAGCATACACCTTGCACATTCCTTTGTATGAGTTTGTTTTGTGATAAGCTGACTACTCAACATTAACATTCATGTTTGAGTAATAACTAAAGACAGCATAACCCATACGAATGCTCCTAATACTGTAACAAAGCAACTGTGTTGCTTTTTAGGAACAGGTGGCTTTAAAAAGCCTGTAAAAATAGTTTCATTAATAATGTTTCAAAAAAATTAAAKTATAAGTATATACTTGTAACATAAATTTTAGGATTATCTTCCACAAGAGTAACAGTATTTTTCAGTACAGGTGAATTGATTTTAATTTGGAGGTCCTGGTTCTTCATTCCTTATTTGGCAGACAGCCACAAAAGTCATTTCAGCAATCACCAATGTTAATGGGACTGCTTGCAAGTAATAAAGGCTGTAGGAGCAGACATAATGATATTAACCGTTGCCACATTATGCGGTTATTAAAAGGCATACTGTACACTTTTCCCAGATGAGAGAAGATGATCATTTCATTATCCTGAAAGATGAGAAAGTAATTTGTTGTTTTGCAATCATATTCTTGT
This sequence comes from Amblyornis subalaris, assembly GCA_018881555.1. Taxonomy (NCBI): domain Eukaryota; kingdom Metazoa; phylum Chordata; class Aves; order Passeriformes; family Ptilonorhynchidae; genus Amblyornis; species Amblyornis subalaris. The sequence goes on from JACAXG010000033.1 coordinate 2,375,017, forward strand.
ATTGATTTTTTTTCTAGAAGTTGATCACAAAAACGTTTGAGAAATGTGATCTTGGTCTATAAAACTAATACCCTATCATCTAGAAGATGAGAAGCAGGTATTAGATAAACTCAGAATAGATAAAAATGAGTTCTTTTTGGCAGTGGATATGCTGTGCAGAGGCCCATGTCCTAAGATGTAATTCCTTAGTTGCAATAATGATGCTTTTCCACGTAACATAATAAAGAAGTCAGTAAAGAGGTGCTCACCTGCAAAGTAAAAGCAGAAAATTCTTAAGCAATTTGGATTTTAAAATTCTTCTCTTATGCAGAGAGAAATAAGGAAATATGAGATTATAAATATCAAGATGTAATAAACCTGCTTTTTCTTGAGTACTCTGGTAAAGTAACAGCCTTTTTTATTAGGGTTAGCTTTTCCTTAAAAAATGTTTTGGAAATGAAAGCCTTAATTTTCTGCAGGCAAATTGCAAAGGGATCACGAGGTCATGGATGGAATCAAAGGAACTTTTGTCAATGGTGATGAGATATAGTCTTCAAGTGACTTTTGACAGCAATTAATTGCTGCATAATTTTTGATGGTTAAGAAAAAAAACATCATTCAAGTGAGTACATTCAGAGAGCAGGATCACTGTAGTGGCAATCCCCCTACATCTGACCCAAGTCAGAAACTGGAAGAAAGAAAAAATTGAAAGAATTAATTGAATTTGCTGAAGTTTGCAAATAACACCTTTTAGTTTGACAATAAACTTGCTTGTTGGCAATGTCATAGTAACAGCCCAAGAGGACTGGAACAGTGTGTGTTGGCTGGGAATTGTATGTACTGCTCCAATAGTATATTCTAAAAACCTTCAGACCATGACCGAATATGAAATTTTGTCCTTATGTACGGATAGATAATGAGCTCAGGGTCTTTATGGTTCTTTACTTTTGGTTGTAAACTCTCTAATCTGTAACTTGTCTTAATTTTTTCAATACCCAGGAATTACTGTTGTATATACCCATCCTGAAATGTTACACACTTTGTGGTAGGATATTGCCTCATAATATGGGCTACTTGTGATTTTCTTGTCATTGCTTAGTTACAATATTTTGATTGGAAAGAAACCTACACCAAAAAATCTATTTATCATTTGTTTGCATTTGTGACACTTATTTGCAACTGTGAACAATGCTATACTTGATTTATATATATACATATATATGTTTAAATTGCCTTTTACCACAGTATTTTTACATAGGCAAACCTGAAAATACAGTTTGTGGTTTTATACAAAATAAGAGTATTTTCAACTCAGCTATAGTGTTATGACCTAAAATTATCTGTTTTGTATAACAAAGAAACTTATAGTATTTGTAAAAGTATTTGTGCTCTTCTGCAGGAATACTTCTCTAATTCTTAGCCACTGGTTATAGAGTTGTTTCCAACTCAGTTTGCTTACCTGTGGYGATGGAAACTGTCACCATTACTCAGTAAAAGATATTTCACTTGAGCATAACTGGTTTACAGGGTTTGTAGAAGAAAGAATTCAGTAACTTTGGTGTCCTGCTCCTTAGTATCTTTTTTCTTCGGAAAGAAGTAGAATGTATGGACACAGAGTAGTATCTGCATTATAGTCCCACCTTCCAAAGAGTAAGAATTTGTTACTGGGTAGAAATATTTCCCTGCTTCTTGTAAAATCTATACAAGCAACCTTTCAGCAGCATTTGTAGCCTTGTATTTATGTGATTTATCCTGGTTTTTCCTCTCAAAGAAAACCAGATTTAGAATGAATTATAGATTTATAGTATCATACAATAGGTTACGTTGGAAAGGATCTTAAAGACCATCTAGTTCCAACCCCCCTGCCATGGAGGACACCTTCTACAAGACCAGGAGCTTGGAGCTCCATCCAACCTGGCCTTGCACACCTTCAGGGATGGGACATAGCTTCTCTGGGCAACCTGTTCCAGTGCAACACCCTCTGAGTAAAGAATTTCTTCCTAATACCTAATCTAAACCTGCCCTCCTTCAGTTTAAAACCATTGCCCCTTGTCCTGTCCCTATCTGCCTGTATAAAAAGTCCTTCTCTCTTTATAAGCCCCCTTCAGCTACTGGAAGGATGCAATTAGATCATCTCTAAGCCTTCTTTTTTTCCAGGCTCAACAGTCAATATTCTCTCAGCCTGTCTTCACAGGAGAGGTGCTCCATCCCTCTGATCATCTTTGTGGCCTCCTCTGGACTTGCTTCAACAGGTCGATGTCCCTCCTGTGCTAGAGACCTCAGAGCTGGATGCAGCACTTCAGGTGGGGTCTCACTAGAAAAGAGTAGAGGGCCAGAATCCCCTCCCTTGACCTCCTGGCCACGCTGCTTTTGATACAGCCAGGATACAATTGGCTTTCTGGGTTGTGAGTGCACATTGCTGGATAATGTCCAGCTTTTCATCCACCAGAACCCCCCAAGACCTTCTCTGCATGGCCGCTCTCAATGACTTCTTCTCCCCATCCACTCATATCTGGGATTGCCCCGACCCAGGTACAGCACCTTGCACTTGGACTTGTTGAACTTCATGAGGTTCTCATGGGCCCAGTTCTCAAGCTTGTCCAGGTCCCTCTGCGTGGCATCTTGTTCTTCTGTTGTGTCACCTGCACCCCTCAGCTTTGTGCCGTCTGCAAACCTGCTGAGGGTGCACTCGATCCTACTGACGCTGTCTTTGATGAAGACATTGAAGAGCACCGGACCCAAGGCAGAGCCCTGGGGGACACCACTCTTCACCCCCTCCACCTGGACACAGAGACATTGACCACAACTCTGTCTGCATTTATCCAGCCAATTCCTTATCTACCGAATAGTCCATCCATCAAATCCATGTCTTTCCAATTTGGAGATAAGGATGTTATGTGGGTCCCTATCAAAGGCTTTACAGAAATCTAGATAGATGACATCTGTCAGTCTCCCTTTGCTGACCATTGCCATCACTCCACCATTTCTTYTTCTTCTTTTCAGGCACCAATAAAGCTTGAACTTTAGCAACACGTAATTGGAGTTAAGATTCTGCTGTCAGTGTTAAAACAAGTGGTTTTAGTCTTTGAGAAAAAAAAACGTTCATGGTGTGGGGTACTCTTTGGTAGTACTACAGTTGAGTTTTTTATTCTGCCTCCTTCATTTCTTCTCAGAGCAACTAATCCTGTCGGAGTTAGAGTAGGCAGTGGAGTATTACCAACATGGCTATCAGCATCAGATAGACTTTAGCAGTTCTCTTAGTTGCTTTTGTGCATCTATTTAATCTTTGATATTAGCAGATACAATGACACAATAGAATCCATGAGAAGTTAGCATATGTTCCATGTTTAACTAGTTAATTTGCATTAGCTTCTCCTTCCACATCTAAGTGATTTCAGTATGAACAGCCTTGCAACGAGAAATGCAAATTGGTTTACTGATACAGACTGGAGGGTTTAAAAAGAAGTGTGATCTTTTAATAAAAGAAGCAAAAGAGGCTTTTTAATGTATCTTGCACTCTTAATGATCTTTCCTCTTATTCACTGAACTTTCACGCTAATTCCCAGCAGAGGGAGTATGCGAAATGAAGATGAATGAATCATACATAGCTTTGTGGTATTAACATGCACATTTACCTGAACACGTGGAAAGATATTTCAGTTAGTTTTACATTTTGGACACTTTTCAAACAGAAAAAAAAAGAGCTTGATAAGACAAATAAAATTTTCATGTGACTCCAATTGGATTGACTGTATCAAAATATAACCTTATTTCATGACATGGATTAGATTTTTTATTACTAAACTTTGAAAAAACAAAATTTGCTTATAATTAAAACATAATGTATAAAGGCATGGCCTGAAATGATGTTCCCATCCAATGGATTTTTTTTGACTTGACTCGCTAATATACTGTAATTTGATTTTTTCTAGGCTGTCTCATATTTGATTTTTATTAAAATCCACGAAGCAGTTTAATAATTCATTTTGGCAGATGCAAAAGCCTAAGTTTAGTTTTAAGTTTCCTATCTTGTGCTTTTGATCTTCGTTGTATTTTCAGTGTTTTTATTTCCTGGGGTGGGAGAAGAACAAACATTTTTTATCTTGAATGCAGCCTACACCCAAGCAATTATATAGAGTACACAAAGCAGAAAACGTCTTTGTTGTCAGAACCGCAGTGCAACCGAGAAAGTGAACAATGTACTTCTCAGATTTGCTTTACACCAGGGTATGTCTTTCCTGCACATAGTAATATTTCATGAAATCATTTTGCCAGTATAGCATGAATATATTAAAAACAATGCTATTTGGCAGACATAAAACCTAGAATTGAATTTCTTTTTTGACTCACAGTTGCTGCTCTAGAAGTAATGCTGAAATGATTTTTCATTTTAAGACTGAGTCAATGTGCACCAGCTTTCCATTTTCATTTCTGCTTCCCTTATCACTGCCCTAAGAAACAAACAACCTCCACAGCATTTTTCACTCTAATGCTTTTACCTTGGACTGCAAGGCAGTGTAGTGTGGTGTTCATCCATTTTTCAGGCAACACCTGTATTCTCTATCCAAAGTGAGATTCACTGACTTTACACGGGAGAGACTCTTTAGGAAAAAAAAAAAAAAGTGCTCATGTTGAAACCAAAACTCACAAATTTGAGAGAAATTTATTGCGATAGATGCTGAAGTAGGGAACTCCGATGTTATTTTGGTCAATTCTTCCAGCCAGTTTTTCCCGCCTTCGTTTCTCACCTCTTGCATGGAAGCTAAGTTTGAAATACCCCATTTGAAGATCCAAATGCACTACTATTCACAGCTACAGGCAACTTCAGCTAGAGCCTTTCACTCTCACTGCAAGGATCCTCACTGTAGCTACGTGCTGCAATTACCCCGCCGCCTGCAACAGCCTTTAACTCGCTCGAGAAAAAACCTGGAGATGGCTCGTCGCTACCTTAAGCCACGTCGGGTAGGCGAAGGGGGAAAGAAAAGCCGAGGCAGAAAGCTATAGCCCAGTCCGCTCCTTCTCCTTACCCCCGCGTGCCTCTGAGACCCGGCCGCGCTCAATGTCCTCCCGAGGTAGAAAATACCTGAGCGCCACACCCCGCCCGCTCCCGGGGCAGCGCCGCGGGCTCGCCTCGCCTTTGGCCCCGCGGCCGCGGGCGGGTCCGGGGCCGCAGGTGGCGGCGGGGCCGGGGAGGAGCGGGCAGGCCCGCGGGCAGGTGGCTGTGGGGCCGCGGCTCGGATGGGCCGGCGCCGCACGACTCTGCCGCTCCCCGCCGCCGGCACCGCTGTCCCCCGGGCTGCCGAGGGCTGCGCCGCCCCACGCGGGCTCCAGGTGAGTGAGGGCAGCGGGGGACCGGCCGGGCAGCCGCTCGCTCGGGCCAAGCCGCGGGCGCTGCCGTCGGGGGAAACTGGGCGGCGGGGAGGGCTTTGCTTCCTTCCCCCTGTGTGCTGCGGAGGCTGCTTTGCTGGGAGCACACCGAAGGGAGACGCTTAATCTGAAGCAAAACAGGCGTTTAATTTAGAGGCCAAAGGTACCTCGTGGGACTCCGGTTTCCATGTACACAGGTGGCTCCTTCTCGACCGACGTTTCCCGGTTTATCAAAGGTGTGAATTGGATGGAGGTGAACGGGCTTGTTCACCTGCTCCCACCAGCCCAGTTCGCTTCAGGAAGGCCGAGCTCAGCTGGCAGGCATGTTTCCTTGCCCTGAAAGGCTGTGGCTTTTCCCCTCCCGGTCCTCAGATCTCTCTCAAAATGCTGACTGATCCTCTAGCCTGAAATTGGCCATAAATGTTGTGACTTTTCCCTCTCTTTAATATATTTTTGGACACGAGACCTGAAATACCACAAATCCGTTGTTTTCATTGTTATGCTAGCTTCTGTTGACAAACTTTACTGTCAATAGTATACTTAGTGCATTGAATTTAAATTGCCACTGATGGATCTCAGGTTACTGTACAGAAATCTCTTCAATTCAAAACCTTTTAAGAGCGCAATGAAATTTTAGTTGCAAAAACATCACCTTGCCAGTTTGGCCATACAATTAATTGAAAACCAACCCAAATATAAAGAGAAGTTTATAGGAACAACCCAGTAATAATTAATAAACATTAATTGTTTGCATATTTTCACACTAGTTAAAAAAACCTAYATTTTTTCTATAGCCATTTTAATTGTATTTAAATTGGATAAAATCATGCATGTCTTAGGCTTTATATGCATATAAATGCCAAGGCACTGTAAGTATCAGCTAGAACCATGCAGTGGACTATACATTCCATCCTTTGTCTTAAAGTAAATTGTTATTCCAAGTAGACACACACAAGATCTTTCAGAAGCTTTTCCTGTTCTCTTATTTTACTGTTATAAATCATATGTACCATAACTATCTCCCATAAATCTTCTTCAGTTGGACATCATGTGCTTTACTAGTGCTGTACATTCTCCTGTATTTGTCATCATTAAGAAGTTCATTTGCTTTATCACTCGCAGATCATTAACTTCCAAAAATAGCGACTATGCATCAAAGCCTGTTTGATACTGATACAAAGCTGTACATCATTTTTGCATCAGAGTAATTTCTCAGTCTTTGTATCACCATGCCAATAAACACTGGGGCAACAGTCCTTTTCCATGCAGCTTGATATGGATTGTTTTTATGTAAATTTTAAGTGGAACTGAGCTCTCATCAGCAGTTTCTACAGGGCAAAGATTAGATTACAGAAGGAAAAAAAATGTAACTTTATTACTGGCACTTGCCTTGTAGCTCTTTAATCATTGAAAGAAGGCGGTTTCAGGGTAGGAGTTGGCTTATCATTAAAGGAAAGGGAGCAGGTGCATTTAGCTTTATCCAGTGATGAGGTAGGAACTGTCTGTGGTTGTTTATAGTGGTGGGTAATTAGTTTGTCTATCTATAGACGTTAGAGTTTATAGACAGCAGAAGGGCATGTTTCTCTGCTTTCACAATGACCTTGTGAACTTAAATTTTGCTGTGTTTTTAATTAAAAATGTTTTCTTTAGCATGAAGTGTGCTTCTGGATGTATAGGGTCTGATTCTTCTCTTGGAAAAAAACCAGCTAACCTGGCAGTGTTGCTTCTAAGTTAGTGCATGGGAATATGAGTGCCTGCTGCCTGACACTGAGCTCTCCAGAGGAGAGGGCTCCACTCACATGCAGCCTGTGGTTGTACCGACAGCCTCTGCTATCCCCTTGTGCAGGACATTAACAACTGTGTGTTACTTGGCTGGCAGGCTCAGTATTTATAGTCATGGCGAAAGAGTAGCAAAAAGGAAGAAAAAGCAAATTCCTTCATAACAAGGACTGGTACTGAACTGTTACCAAGGAACTGAAAATAGGATTAAATTATGGAAATGTCTCAGGCAAATATTTATTGCAGTAGCAAAACTGCATTTCAGATACAGCAGGACAAAAGTGAAATCATCAATTTCTAACAACACATAGACAAGTTCTCCCCGTTTTGTGTGAAGATCTAATAAATGGTCATTGCCTCGCAGCCCAGCTGTTCCACTCTTGGCTTCAGATGGTGTTGCCTGCACAACCAGTCTTTGACTGGAGCAGTGTAACCAATCCACACTGTAGATAGGGACCCGCAGAGCACTCACTGTGCAGAAAGTGAAGGTGGCTCCGAAGTCTGTTGTTACTAGTGTCACAGATCTCTTGTCCAGTGCCCTGCACAGCTGGAATGCATCAGTTCTCTTGTCCTCTGAGGTCTTGCTTCATAAGATCAAGCACGGGCTTGGGCCCGTTAAATGTAGTATATATCCAGCAATGCACAGTTCATTTACCTTTTTGTTACAGAAGCCTAGAATTGCCTTTCTGAAATTGTAGGTGCTGATGAACTGAATATGTCTGGTTTGTTTGAGGCCAGAATACTAGAGGACATCCACTTGAACATGGAAATCTTTGTTGGAAGGCAGTAGAATGAAGGCTGTACATGCCAGGATTGTAACACACTCTTAGAAAAAGCTGCTTCATTTCCCAGCTGTATATACCGGAAGAGAGTTAACAATCACAAGAGAGATGGAAATTCAGTCGTAAAATGTAATGTGTCCAAGGTATTAAATATACAGTCTACTCTTACTGTGATATTTATGGTTCTGTATTATTAAAGAGAGAAGAGAGACTATGCAAAAAGGTCAGGAAAGGAGACCATTTACATACCCTTTTTGTTACAGTGAAACATCCATTCATGGACAACATTGTCACTTAAGGAAGATGGCTTTATCTGTACCAAAGCATTTCTGTGCATTGCTACTTATCCTCAAGTCAGCAGAACTCTCTGAGGATTATATTTCTCCATCATTCAGCTTTGGGTTTGATAAGGTTGGGTTTTCTCAGTTTATGTTTTTGAACTAGCCAATAGTTGCACAAATCCCTCCCCGATGCCTTCTCAGTGTGGTACTGCAGCTTCTCTTTCTCCGTCACTACACATGAAGAAGGTGAAGACAGGCTCATTAAATCTCTGTCGTCTCATATAGTCATTAATGGAAAGATCTTCATGATACAGCATCAAATTTGATTAACTTTTTAGAGGTAGATATGAGTAAAACAGTGCAATATAAAAGGCATGTGGGTGTGTGGCTGCTCTGAAATATATTTAAAATGGAAAATTTTGAAATTAAACATAAAAGTAAACAATGCAATCAGTACAGTAATTCTGGAGTACTCAGTTTTTTGGTGTCTATGAAGAGTGCACATAGTGGGTTGTAGAACTCTGAGCGTAAAATGCCTACATATGTTTAATGAGTTATAACAGGATGAAACTAAAAGTCTTGGCAGCTCAAAGCCAAGCAACTGGGTCTTTTCGCACCTGGGAAAATACAGACGGTGGTCTGGGAGAACATTGTTAATGTGGATGTTTCTGTGCAAACGATCAGCAGTGATGTTTCTAGTGAAGCTCAGACTGACATAATCATTGTCTTAATTCGAAGGGTACCATTTTACACTGTTCATGCCTCTTGCAAGTCCCGGTACTGCTGATGCCTGCATTCTGTATAGCCTCAGCATGAGCCAACATAATTCCTTTTGGCAGTGGTATCTTAACCAGTAGTTGTAGGAATTTAACTAGTGGAAAACTGTCTTGGAACCCTTTAAACAGCAGATGGTGTATCTGCTTTTGTACAGCACTTTTGAAACACACCTTAGGAGAAAGTTTCACTGTACGCGTTGGTGATGCCTTAAATTCTGACAAATTTTCAAGTAATTCAAGAGGAAGATTAAATCAATGACTCGGAGAAATATGCATCAAAACAGGTATAAGAGATAAAGTGGGACTTTTTAGCAGTTTATCACCATTGACTTCATGACCTTGAATGAGTCTAGTGAAGCATAATTACAAGAGTGTTTACTTAGGGCAAGCAGTTTTTTAGTCTGTTGATGTTCAAAGAGAATGACATAAAACAGGGCACGGATTTCTTTGGTATTTCTTCCAGTGTATTTTGTTTCTCAGAATTTTCAGGCCCATGGTTCTCCATGCTCCCAGCTGCTTCAGAGCAGTCTTCATCAGTCAGCTCTGGAAGTATGGAAAAGCCACACGTGTATAAGCTGGCACATACATTCAGCTGGTTTTCTGACGAAGTTGGTTGCTAAGTTAAGACAGAAGTAGCTTTGAAAAGTGTCCTTCAAGGAAAATTTCTTCGTGGTACTGCAGCACAACCTTTTATTTTATGGATACACTTTGGTTTTAGGTATGATGTCCGAGTTTACAGGCGAGACACTCCTGAGAGTACACAGTTATAAAAAGTGTTCAGCTTGCACTGCTAAGCTACAGTCTCCATAAACAGTTTGTTTGTTCTATGAATAAAAATACACAATAACTCTACTTTTTTTTTTTAACAGCAAAGGAGTTYAGTTTTTTWAAAAAATCAATTTATTTTTAATGATGTTGTTTAATATTGCATCCTTGAAAAGCTAAAAACTTGGTGTGTTTTGTTTTTTTTATCTGCAGCACATAAAAGTTCTCGGCAAGGGAGACAGGTTGCAGTTTTACTCCTTTGTATCTGAAAGTGGTGAGTGATATGGGAAGATTACGCAGTTCTCGTTCTCTCTGTCACTCTTATTTTATCACATCAGCTTTAGCAACTCTGCTATTTAAAGAAAAATATAGTAACAAAGGAACTGCTTCATCTTCTAACTCATTGTCTAATACAATGCAATCAGCTGCCTGTATTTTAGAATTATGGGGCTTGTTTGATTCTAGGATTTCTTTCGTTCCTAAAATGGAAAATATTCTAGAACTGAACAAAGAAGCTATAAATACAACATAACGTGGAACTTAAAGGATTCAAGACATTGTATGCCATCAAAATTAGTAACTCCTGAAATCTTACAGTTGTGACATTCTTTCCTTTATATTGGAATCAGTATCACTAAGGTTTTTGCAAGGTATTAGGCGGTTGGGCAGATGCAGGGGCTGCACTGCATCAGCTAACCATGGAAACACGGAAGAGTTTCCATAGGTACTTGGACAAATTGGAGATTAAGGAGGGACAGACACACAGTCTTTCTGTCTGCCCTTCTAACGAATTCCATCCCTAGAAGAAGAGTGAACTGCTGATTTCTGTAGCTACAGGCCTTTTGAGTTGGTGTTTAATGTGTTTAATGCATCACCACTGAGCTGACAGTTTCATAGCTGGGAACTCTGTGCAAAACATCCCTATGGCTTAGTCTTCCTTTGTAAGACTACAAAATGGAGAGATTCCGGATTCACGTCCTTTCGTGGGTTGCTCTGCAGTGAAAGGTATATATGTCTGGTCTACTTGAGATCTGATTTTTGCTAGGTTAGCTTAAAAAAACTATAGTACAGAAAATCATTGGGAGAGGAAGAGAATTAATGTCACTGCTTAGTGTTACGAATCAGTGTACAGAAGTAGAATATGAATGAAGTATATATAGGAGTATCTGGTGAGAGTTCTCCATTAGGCCTCACAGAAACTTCAGATCTGGTTTCCATCCCTGTCTTCTGCACTGTAGGCTGGTTGTGTAGTGTGTTCAGGCATGCTCTCTGTTGTTTGGAAGTAACCACTCATGCTGGTTTGGTAGATATTCACCTCAGAGTCACCTGTTCTTCTCAGACCTTCTGACAGCAGAGTCTTCACCAGAGAACATCAGAGCAGCCAAAACTGGAGAGATTTCTTGGTGGGGATGGAAATCACAGAGGAAAGATGGCAAAAGCTTGTCCCCCTAAACCTTTTATATAACGTTTTTCTTGGTGGGTGGGGTGATGTTGAAGATTTTAGCAAAGGATAAACAATGCAATTTTTAGAAATTTAAATGCAAATCAAAACTGTGCAGAGGTAGTGTGGTGTTCAGAAAGACTATAGGTGGCAGCATCATAATAAAATAGAGTTTACTTGATGTCTTTAGCCAAACAGAAATCAGCCCTTAGTTTCTTCAACAGCATGTCATGAACAAACATATAAGACAGTGTGAAACAGAAAGAGCAGATTAGAAACCTAGATTTGATCATCATTTAAGCAAATAGCTAAAATAGGTCAATCAGTCTCTTAAATTTGTGTGTTTTCAGTTTTGTAAACATGAATGAACATGCAGACTTGCAGAGATGCTTCTCCATATTGTACTTGGTGTATTCAAGCTATCAGTGGTAGTTGGAGTTTGCCACACTGGCACATAATCCAGGCATGAAAAAGAAAATGCTATTCTCATCAGCACTGTTCTCCCATGATTTTAAAAAGGAGTCTTTGAAGAAAGACAAGTTAGTGTATTTCAGTAAAGTGTCCTGAATTTTTCTAGGTGGCTAATGTCTTTGGGACACTGAAGGTGGATGAACTAAAGATTGACTTTTTACTGAGAGGAGTGCTCAACAGTTTATGAAAATGGAGCACACTTAAGGTATTTTAGATTTGGCTTCCAAATATGAATACATCCAAGTTAACTCTGAAATAGACATCTCTTGTTAAAATAAGGAGGATAATGTTTTTTTACTTTTGTCCCTCTTACTCACCATTAAGGTTTACAGGAACTCTTAATGAGGAGCATTATCTCGTGTCAGTGTGTGCTATGATTTCCTCCTAGTATTGGTTCATAGGAGAAATGAGAATTTTTTTTCCCGGCAGCCCAGGGAGAACTGTCAGACCCATTTGGCAGGACACAGATTCACTTTCTTTCTTGTCCCAGTGCATTTCCCCCAAATCACTCAGTCCAAAATTATCATAGTGAAGTCATAGACTGTGTCTGGTCCATGGGTTTCTTGTTCCTTAGCAGTCTGCTTTATAAGATACTGTACAGGTTACTGCTTTCAGATATTCACTTAAATATGTACTTACCTCAAAAGTTATTTGATACAAAATCATGGGAGCTGTGGTAGACAATATAGATTTTTTTTTTTTTAAATTTAATCTTGTAGCCTAGCTCTTTTTCAAATCCTACTGTGAGATGAAAGTTTGGTGCAGACTGTAAACTCAGTTTGTCTAACTGCTGCTGGACTGACTAAGAGTGCTATGTTTCTTTACTGGTTTATTTTTTTAAAGTGAGGTGCTAACTGTACATCAGTATTTTAAATTGATTGTGCAGATTACAGAATTCTGGGTAACTTGCGTCAGTGAAAGGATGCTGTGGGAAAAAAAAGTAAAGTGTCACTGTGAAAATTATTTGTTCTTTCTGATGACTTAAGGTTCCCTTTTATTAATTACTTCTGCAAAACCTCTTTGACCAAATGCCAAACCAGTGAGAATTAAACTACTTAACTATTTCTGCCTGTCTTGTATCTCACACTACCAGGCAATGTTGAAATTTACCTCAGCAGTTTCCATGGGACTTCAATTTATTTGCTCAGAGATAGACATGAAGCAAGAGTGCAAAGCTGAAATATGCAGGTGATATTTTTTCTTGCCCAGGAGAAGGAGGAAGACACTTGCCTGTAGTATTACTTCTGTATTTCTTTATTTCATAAGCCAGTGAAATGGCTTAGAGACATTGTACTTTCTTGTCAAGGGATAACAAGGGCATCATTCTCAACACAGAGGCTTTTAACATCTTCAGGGATATAATTCCATTCAAATGCAATAGGGATGAGGCATCTAACCTGAAAATCCCACTGTGCATCTTATTGGGTAGTGATTTTTATTCACTTCAAGAAGTGATGGCTCCCATCTCTGTCTTTAGGCATTTAATGGCTGTGAAAACTTGACCTTCTATAACTATGTATCTAAAGAGTGGATGCTCGTAGGGAGCACATCTGAACTTCTGAGCACTGGCTGTGCCACGTCTGTAGCACAGCTCTTTCTAGGTAGTAGCTGTATTTGTGTCATTTTTGCCCTCTTGTTCACATGCCTTGATTTCAAGGAAAGGAAATTCGGTTCTGTGAGCAAAGGCGGCAGCTGTCTTGTACTTTGGGCATGCCTCAGATCTGAATAGTTTCGGTAGCTGGACGGGGAAGATGCATCTAAACTACTGAACAGTGCAGGAAATGTTTCTGAGTCAGGCTGTCACTGATCTTGGGTTGTTGGAACAGCCCTGGACACAGTCCTGGTTGGATAGGCTGGTGATGGTTTTCAACAAGTGGAGTGGATATAGTCAGTCTTTCAAAGATATGAGAGTTCAGCAGTCTGGTTTCAAGTGTTGTCTCCAGTGCCACAGAAAAGTCCTGAGAGAGTTTCATTTATAAGAGCAGATGCAGCCTGAGGCAGAGGCTCCTAGATATGGGCTAGGCTGCATCAACCACACCAAGCAAAGTGATTTTGTCCTTACTCTGAGAGGTGTCAGTAGGTGAGTGTTTAGGTACATTGAAGGGGAGGAGAAATTGCTTCTTCTGTTTCGATGATTTCTTTTAAAGCACAGTTCTATTTTCTGTGCTAGTCTGTGGACTTTTTGTAGCATGGTATGAATGATTTGTGTTTGATTCCACAGCTAGAGAGAGCACTTCCAGGCTGTAGGGCAGAGGAGGTCATTTATATGTTGCTGTGAAAGGCTGTGGGGGCAAATGCCGAGTTTCTCACAGTGACAGCTCACACTTCTCTTAACACTTCTGAGCTAGAGGTAAGGTCAGTGGGCAGCAGGGTGCTGATAAGGGTAGGAGTTCACTGGAACAAATGAGTATTCACCCAGCTAACACTTACTTCTGTCATTTTTTGTCATAAGATTATAGCCGCTAACTCAAAGATGGTCTAGCACAATGCTGTTCCAACAGCTGCTGTAAGCAGAAGATATTCTGGGTATAATCGGGCTCTGTACACTGATGACTGATCACACAAATCTAATAAATTCTTATGACAGGATCTGTGGTTTTGAGGTTCATTGTAGAAGCCAGATTGTGCCTTATTTGCTGCTAAGGCTTAATAGAATTGCCCATTGATTTCTCTGCAGCCACGTCCCCCAAGGGATTTACTCATTCAGGGATTAAAATTGTTCCACGGTTGTCTGATTTGTTTAAAGCTCATGCGTTTCTCTTAATTGGAGACAGTGACCTCAAAAATAGCTGAAACCTTCCATTATCCTTATGTGGAAGAAAAAGGTGTACAAAAAAAAGTCATATTCTAATTAATGAAGGCTCCTATATCTCTACTTTTGTACCTCCCTACTTCTGCTTGCTTGAGTCAAAAATGAGTTGAAATATCTGCCTGATGAATTTGTTTGGAGTGGAAGGAAGCCAAGAATTATTTTAACAAATGTTTTAGCTTGACACTGAGTATGAAGGCTTAGTTTGCCAAGCTGGAAAAGTGAATAACTAGGCAGTTTTTGTGAGGCTTATATAGGGTGTGGGTCATCTTGAATGTCAGTTCCAATCTGTGTTACATATTTGTAGAGGAGTGTATATAGTGAATGAATTGACACGTTCTCCTCATAAGTTTTATGTTTCTCTGAAACAGCTGATTAGTTTTGAGAAACTGTGGCACATACTGCAGTCAGCTGAGAAGCCTAAAGGACTTCAGGAAATCAGCTCCTTCTATGTGCTGGACAGAATTTCTCAGGTACCTGCTTCCCTTACATGTCTGAAGGAGTGTCGTGTTGGGGGCTGTGATGGTGTGAAGGTAACGTGTCTGGTAAGCTGGGATGCAGAATACAGTGAGGACCTTTACTGGCTCCTGTGAAGCATGGATGGAGTTCAGCACAGGAGAAGGGAGCCTTCTAGCTCAGCTCCCATGAGTGCAGTTTCCCGTGGGTTGGTGTTGTGCACACCTGTAGTCCTGTCTCTGGACTCTTGGCTGTAGAACAGGCTTGCTAGCTTCTTTTGACAAGTGTGCCACTATTAATTCTTGTCACAGCTGTGAAAGAAATCAACAAAAGCCACCTGAAAGTCCATCTGCTGCTGCTGCTTCCTCCACTTTTGCACAGGCATTTGAGATCACAGAGTAGCACGTATGAATAAAACCATATGTGGGGAAGACAGAATGAGGATCTGCTGCAAGGTCAGAATTGGGGTTGTGTCCCTGGATTCACTTGAGATCTGAGGCTGTCAAAACTTAGGTCAAAACCAGGCTTTTAGCTAATATTAATCTGGTGATGAAGCCAGATCTAATCGTGGTAATTAAAAAAACCCAAAACAAACCTCGATTCCATGCATGAAGTAGAATTCAATGAAGAGGAGGGAGGCTTTTCTGAGCATCACTCCCTACTTTGTTCTGACACCAGTGAAGTGATCCTCTGTCATTAGGCCTTTTCAGGAAATTTTTTTCAATAACAATTCTTGCTTTCCGTTGGACTGTCTGCTGCCTTTCCTACTGTTTTTCCTGCAGAATTTCTCCTTTCTTGCTTTCTTCTTTCCCACAGGAACATATCTGCCATACAAATATTTACATTTGTGATAGCAATCTTAAGAGACATCTCTTCTGCTCCAGAACATCAGTTGCTTCTTTGGACTTGCCATGTATCTATAGATGATGGTTCTGTTGCTCTTATTATGTTCTTGGATAAGGAAGCTCTGTTGCATTTTACAATTGCTTTGAATTATAGCAATTGCTTCAGTAATGCTTAACTCAGCCACAACAATGGGTTATTAACTTGAAATTCAACAGTGGAAGATGATAGGAGAAAAAGAGGTTTCCTAGAAGCAAGTTGAAATCATGGATTTGTAATAATATACTGCTGGATATCTGATATTCCAGGATCCCCTAGTGGGCTTCAACCCTTGAACAGGCAAAGTTCAAAGTTTTATGGGACTGAAGGTTAGTCCATTTCAGAGATATCTGAACCAAGTGTGTAGTCTGGTTCCTCTGACGTTTGCATTGAGTCTGCAATATACAGAAGGATAATGGTAGCTAGCCTGCTGTTTTGACAAAATTACACTCTTTAAACTGGTTACCAACTCTTGTGAAACTCAACACTGTTAGCACAAGCATATGAGGCTTTCTATTTGGATTCTGATGGAGTGCTTTAAGGAAGTGCTATCTGCTCTAAAGAGTTTGTTTCCATGACCTCTCTCATGGTGAGAGGATTTTTTTAGCAAAAGCTAGTCCTGTGAATCTGATATGAAATGACTCCGTGAGCAGAGAGCACTGTAAATTGTCGTGTTTACACAAAAGATTTTTGGTCAGTTTTCTTGAAGCTGTGGAAATTTTCTCCTCCACTCTTGCAATGAGCCTGATGTAGCAAGTTTCTTAGTCAAAGCAAAATACTGGCAATTAGACTGTAACCTTTAAACTGAATTCTGTAACTTTTACTCACATTGCTTTGATGGTCTGGTTTAATAACCAGCTTAGCTGCCTTATTCGGAACCAGAGTCACAAGCTGTAGCTCAATCCCAACAGTGTAGAAGAGGACCATGTGTGCAAATTGGTACATCTCAATATGAATCTTCCTGTTGGACTCATAGGTACTTTGGATCTGTGGATGGTGGTGATGGGAATCTCCAGAAAGGGCTTCCTGGTTTATCTCCACAGAATAAACTTGCAAATTCTGCTGAAAAGTATTCCATTGTTTTTGCAACCACATCTGCTCCTATAAGCTCTGCATTTGTCACCTGTGTCTCCACAATATAAAGGCTCGTTTCCTCCTAGCTTTTCGTATCTGACTAGTTGTTATTTTAATAGCCTCTATTTCTGAAGCACAGGGCAAAATGAAAGTGACCAATCTAGTTTTCTTCATAATATTTATAAGTGATTACACCATTTTGTTTTCTCCATCCCCTCTTCAGTATGGAATGTGGTTGGAATTTACAATAGCAATGAGCATCATCTTGACTCTGTTTACTTTGCTATTAGAATTAGACTAAAGCTGAGTGCTTGTACTAGCTCAGCCCAAGAGTCTCCTGTGATGTTATTAAAACCTTTTATTCCACAACAGCCTGTACGGCTTGTAGTGATCTGGAGACAGTATGTACTTTAAAAGGTTAGGGTAAGGAAGCAAAAGCCTTTTGCTAGTGGAAGTGAGAGGGCTACTGTGATAGGAACATGCGAGTGGTCTACTTAAATGAGAAGGTTCGTAATCAAAATGGTCTTCAAATTTTAACTAGTCTTTGTGATGTTTCTAATTAAACTCGCAGCCACTTTGCTTAGGAACAGCAGATTGTCAAATACCAGGTGAAACCACTTCGGTTTTTAAATGTCTTAATTAATTATATTGGTTGTGTAATGCCTGATAATGTGCTGTGTGTTAAATCAGAACGCCCTGACAATTTTGTGCAGGCTGCTTGTAAAGAGCATTATTTACTTTGCTGAGTCAAAGCACAAGGTTGAGTGTGTCAGAACCAAAGTTCATTGTGCAGCAGTGTGTATGTGGGGTGGACTCCAATGACACCATCACAAGCTATTCATCCTTTTGCCCCCCCACCCAAAGGACCTAAAAGGTACACCAACCTGCCAAAGTTACGAGCAACTAAATACAATGATGAAATTAATACAAGTATCACTGTTATCTCATCTCTAATAAAATCTCACTGGCTTACAGTGAAAGCCTGAAGGAAAGTTAATCAAGAAATAAAGACATTGTGTGCTGCGTAAATCAATGCTCATTTCATGTAGCTGTAAAAGTGAAGGTGTAAATTGTTTACATGCAACTGTCAGTTCTAAGACTTTCAAAACCAACTAAAATAGAGAGGAAATTACTTTTTCTTGGGCTTACATGTCATTGGAAAAAATAAAAGGTACTGAAGCCCCATTCTCTTAAAGGCACTGTAGAATTTTAGAGTTTATTCCAGATTAGGAAAGTAGTTTGCTCTGCTGTATAACTATCAAATCATACAGTATTTAGTAACTAGACCACACCCAATTTATTTTAGAACAGACTATTAAAAAAGATACCATGTGCATAGTATACCATGGAAATAAAAGATATATTTAAAAAGAAAAAGGAGCTTTTCTTCTCCTGTTTGGATGTTCAGATGATTTTTTGGGTATGTTAAGGCTTTGTTTTCCTCGGTTTTCTTTCTATCCCACTTTCTTTTTGATATCCCTGTTTCTTGTCTCTAGTAAAACCCAGGGAAAACCTGGGACCAGAAATGATCCAGAGAAATGGACCATGTGCAGGGAGCTGCCAGACTCACAAATGGATAAACTGAAAATCATGGCAGGGGCAGGAGAATAAGAAAATGAGATTATTAAAAGTAACTGTATTTGTAGCAATTTTTCATCCTTTTGCTTCAGAGGTTATGTACAGCAACACAGAAGCTGCTGCCTATTTGTTTTGTTTTGTCTGACTTCCTGCCTGGCAGCTCAGCATGCAGGCACCCAGAATCCAGTCTGGATGGGCTCAGCTCAGTGCTGGCCACAGCACTGCCCTCCTGCCCCAAAGATGACTGTAAGGAAATGGAGACGGGTGGTGGTTCTGTGAGTGTTTTTTGGGGAACACAGAGCAGCTGGGAACTCAAGGGATTGCCCTTTGAATCATTAGAGTAATGCAGTAGATGCATGTGTCAGAACATTGGTATCACTCTGTGTTGCATGGAGATCCCAATCATTTAATTGCTTCTGAAATTGCTCTTTCTTCCTCTGGATGTTGTCCTTCAGTAGTAATAGAACTTTTATGAGTAGTTATGAGAGAGTAAAGATTGTTAAACCCGGCCTAGAGCGGATGCAATTGCATCATCATAGATATATTCAGAACGTACTCATATACATAGAGAGAAGTGAGCTACACCGGTACTTCGCAGTGCTAGGTTCAAGGTTGGACTTGGTGGCTTTAAAGATCTTTTCCAACCTAAATGATTCTATTATTTGTGCCTAAATACTGTATACTGAGGGCTGCATAGCAGGCCATTGTTTCTTTCTTTAGCTTGCACGTTCCAACCAGCCAGTGTGTATGTCTTGGGTACTATGCTGTGTTATGTATACTATAATGGGTTGTTTGTAAGGCCATTGGGCATGTTTGCATCAACTTCAGCCTAGGTGGAACCAGAACTGTGAACATGCAGAGACAGAGACTGCAGTGCAAGCTAGACAAGCCCTCTGAGGCCTGAAGATGCCATGTTGTTCTTTTTTCCTCATTGCTCTTGTAATCCAGGAGTAAACATGTCCCCATCCCAAATAGTCTTACGAGATAGTGTGAAAGCTATTTAGCCCTTAAAGGGGAAAAGAATAAAACTCCTTTGTTCCCCATCTCACAGCTCATTTCCTCAGGCTGGATCCTGATCCTCTCGTAGTTACTGTGGATATGCAAACTGGTGGTACAGTCTTCCACTCCTTTATTCATACACCTACTAACATCTGTACCAGTGCAGCTTTCAAATATAGACCTGGCTTGTGCTGGATCTGGCTAAATCTGGTGCTGTTTTACACATTTCTGTGACACATTGGTTTTGGCTGGTTGTTCTACCTTTTTGAGCAGATGTAACATTTCATAACTTGTCACTGAATTTTTATCCTTCCATTCATGATGGTGACAACCAGAAATCTGTTTGTGAACTACCAATGTGAAGCACATAAAGCAGCTTGGGAATCTCAAGAAATCTGTTTCTCAGCACCACTCCCTTGAACAGTGGGTGGTGTATAAAGTATCAGGTTACACGAAGACTCGAACCAGGTGGGTCAGTTCCATACAGTTCAGCAGCAAAGGAATTTGCGTTGCAAAATAACTCATAAATCTTGTTCTTCAGTGGCACTTGGGCCTAATTACACTTGATTTGACACTGATGGGCTAATTAAGGAATCTCTTTTGGCTTT
The DNA here is from genome assembly GCA_018881555.1 of Amblyornis subalaris. NCBI lineage: Eukaryota > Metazoa > Chordata > Aves > Passeriformes > Ptilonorhynchidae > Amblyornis > Amblyornis subalaris. The sequence continues at coordinate 2,395,064 of JACAXG010000033.1, forward strand.
AATGGGCATTGGATCAGAGCTGCTGAGACCAAGGATGCTGGGTTAGGTTTATTAGCTTCATAACTGAAGTAGGAAGCTCTGGAAAACTGGGACCAGCTCTGTAGTATCAGCATTTATCTAAACATTAAGAGATTGAGACACTGCAGACCTTGCACTGCTCCCACCTAGTTGATCATGTAATGCATGGAGAAAGTGGAGAGACAGGCTATTGGATGTCAGCTGTGCCACCAAAACCACAGGGGAAACAGAAAAAGGCAAGTGTATGTACAAATTTAAGTATACCGAGAAGCATTGAACTAGGAGTTCTCAAGCTTTTGTTTGCTTAGATTAATTGGATAAACTGTTGGTCTTCTGTGGCGTTCAGATATGAAATTAATATTTTTTTCATGACCTTTTTTCTGTCTTTAAAATACCTCTAAGAGAAGGCCACAATAGTAACGAGAGGATTAGAAAATGTGTTTGTTGAAAGTGTTGCTGTGGCTGTGATTTGTCCAGAACTATGTGAGATCTTCTCAAGTATGAATAGCACCAGCTTTTTACTGCTCTTGTTATTTAATTGTATTCTTACAGCATTCAAAGGACTCAGCCAGCACAAGAAGCTATTGTGCTTGGAACTGTGCAAACACTCAAGAGACAGAATCGTCTCTAAAAATTCTGAGTTTAACATGGCAGGATGGGTAAAACATGCACATTCAGGCAACTCAGTAATACATTGCTGTTAGGCATTTAGGTGGGGTCATAACAAGACTTTTTGGCACCTTTCCCTTGCTCCTCCTCTTGTGCTGCCTCTGTCCTTTTTTTTGACACCCTTCCCAGCCAGCTGCTGTTGCAGTTTTGCAAGCCCTTGTTCTGGCGTTTCCCCTGTAGCGCTGCCCAGGTTGGGTACCCTGCAGGGCAAAGGCATGGTCCCATATTCACATCAGTTATTTCACAAGAGACCTCATACATTTTCACTGAAAAGAGCAAGACAGTTGCTGAAGACTCTGGAAAATGATTTGAAGGTTCTAGGTCAAGTTTTGTTCTGCACAGCATTTGTTTCTTTTGGAAGTGCATGTGCAAGTCTCTGCCATTAGCTGCTGCACAATTTGATGTCTTCCCTTTGTACAAGGCCACACAATGCCAGCCGCTGGGGCTGCAAATCCTGCTTCCAAGAAATAGCCGCAACACAGACCACTTTCCATCATCGAGATGACATGGTTCAGTTCCTCTTGGTACCTGTCTTTCAGTCTGGCTTTGTGCTTTGTTCCCTCTTAGAAACTCTGCTCCTGTGGTAATGGCTCTCAAATGGACAAGGAGAAAATTCCTGTTGGTGGAGCAAGGCATTACCCAGACCTGCCAGTCTGCCTGCCATACTATTTTGGATGCCAAGTTGACGGCAAGAATGAATCAATCCCATGAGATTGAAAAGGAAGTGTATCATTCAGCTGTTGGGACCAGCAGATGGCAAGTGTAGAGGGGAAAAAAAGTCAATTTAAGAGCCAATCCAGAGAAAAGACATTAAATAAAGCCATCTGGAAAACTTACGAGGGCAAAGAAGAAGATGAGACCAAGTTCTGCTTTAAATATCTGCTCACACTGAGAGGAGGTTTGTGGGAACTCATGCCATGGGAGAGCAGACTTTGAGCCTGTAAGGAGTACTGTGTATTGTCAAAGCCTGTGGCAGTTTGGAGGACTTACAAGAAGGACCCTAAACTGTCAAGCAGAGAGTGCCTAAGCAGCAGCATTCCTGCCTGTGTGAAATCCTGATTATACTCCATGTAGAATAGTGAATACAGGACTGCTTGATCCCCCACGATGGGATTGAGAAGACCGCAGCTAGGAACCTTGTTTGTAAAAAAGGACTAGAAAGAAGAGCATGGAAGTAAGCAAGGAGGGTGATCTAAAATAAGTTGTGGATGCCCAATCCCTGGAAGTGTTCAAGGTCGGGTTGGATGAGGCTTTGAGCTGCCTGGTCTAGGGGAAGGTGCCCCTGCCCACAGCAGAGGGGTTGGAACCAGATGATCTTTAGGGTCACTTCCAACCCAAGCCATTCTATGATATCACAAATCTGAAAGGCATTGATAAATGTATTTTTATGCCAGTGCCATGGCATTTTGTTAATTTGCCCTACTGCATTAATTCCTGCAGAAGAAAGATGTATGTGGTTTTGCACTCAGGCTTTTAAGTAAAATTTCAAAAGAGAAGCATAATCCATTGAAAAGGGAAGTGGTATCTTACATAAGTGCCCAGCCTTTCTTTTGGTAACTTGCTCTCAGGGAATGTGATTTCAGAGCCCAGAAGTCTAGCAGATGTTATTACTATTTCTGTTTTACAGGTCAGTGCTTTTGGTTTTTATGCTCTGAGAAATGCCTACAGCTGCTAGCCTGTCTCTTATGTTATAAAAACAAGTCAATTCTGTATCTTATTCTTAATTTATTTATTTTTTTTTCCTGGTGAAATGGGCATACTGTTGAACATCACAAAACCAGCTAGTAACCAACAGTTTCGTTGGCAGACTGTGTCATCTTCTTATGTCCATAAAGAGCAACACCGGATAATTTTGCAGTAAATTTTGTTCTTGATATCCAGGCCCATGGCATAAAGCAGGACAAATAATCCCACCACTCAGACTTAACTGCAATAAAAGGAAAAGATTTCAGTACTGTAACCTAATTTTTTAATGCCTCTGTTGATAATAAGGTCCACATCAATGATGACATAGTAGCAGTATTTTGTGCATTAACTGTTGGTTTCAGACACTTACATGGGAAAAGGTTGCCAAAATCTCACTGAACAAAATGTACAAAAATCTACTTCCTTTCCATCTCATCTGTGTTGTTACTGATTAGTTACTGCATCTGAGAAAGTTGTCTTTAGTTTCCCTCAGCATCTAATAGCCAGACTAACAAAAAGGCAGTATTTGTGTCCCTCTGCTCAGATGAATAATTCATTGCCCTGCATTTTTTGTGTAAAGTAAATTTCAACTCTTTCTTTTGTAAAGATGATTTACAAGAGTTCCTGGACACACAGAAATTAATTTGCTGTCTTCAGGCACATCATTATTGTTTTACTGAGAGGGAAGTAAGTAACAGTTTATTTCTGTTAAATTTTGGTTAAAGAATTTACTATACCTAGTGGTAGAGGGATGGTATCCTTTAATTGAAGTCGGAGTTTGGCAGGTTTTCAGTGCCGTTCTGCTGCTATTCTCCCCAGCTCAGTTAAACAATGGGCTGGAGAGATGCTGGCAGTGTTGCTTGGTTACAATTCATCAGCGTGAATCAGTGCTTCACGCAGCTCCTTCAGCGGTTGAACAACCAGGAGACTTCTCGGCACTGTGTTACTGATGTGTGTGGAGATGTGAGCAGATTACGGACCATCTCAGTTACTGTCATACTACACCTTCGCAAAGAGATTTGGGCAGCAGCGTTTAACTTTCAGTGGTTGAAGCCAGGCAATTTGGAGCTGTCTGTTTTACATGGCTTTACAAGCATATAGCCAAGTAAAGCAAATTTTTAACACTGTGTTTTGTTGCAAGGTGTGTTTGACAAGTTTGGTACTTTGGCATCCTTCTGTATTCATCAGGAAGATTAAATCCTATATTAAGTACCTTCCCCTGGAATAGACATGCACTTTGCTGAAACCTGCCTGCAGGCAAAGTGAAACATGTAAGAGGAACTGTTACCTTCCTCTTGCTCACTGCATTTGCCCAGATCTTAAGCTGGCATAAAATGAAGCTGGTGGAGTTATGCCGGTTTAGACAGTAGGAAGATGTGACAGGTTATTTTTAACACTATGGAGTGTATTTTCTGTACCTCACCTAGATCAATTTTACTACTTACCTGTTCTTGCTGTTAAAGACATGACTGGAGGAATTGCTAAGAGAGAGCAAAGGTGCCCAGTTTGGGCTCTCCTTGGAATCAGCATTTCCAACAGCATTGTTCCTGTCTACGTCTTTATTCTAACTAAATCCTGAAAGGACTTCCTTCTTCCTCTCCCTTTTGGGCTCAGCTATTCTCCATTTCTTCTCAAATCTACCACACCCGTGTCTTTTAATTTCTCTTTGCCTCTCTTAAGGGCCTCACTATTAAAAGCTTGTATTTGCCGCATCTTTCATTTTGCCAAGATTTCTCTGTTTTCTCTAATTTCTGCTATGTACATGCAGCTTGTTGCATGGTTGAACATTAGGGTCATTTGGAAGAATTTGTAGGAGAAGATGCACTGAAGTGCTGTCCACTTCACTTGGTTTGCAGAAGCCGAATCTATAGTAAAAAAATTAGTTTAGCACCATCTAAACCATAAATATTTCTATGAGTAGATTTTCTGCACTGTTTTGCCTTCTGGTGATGGTATCTATAAGATGGTCTTTCATCAGAAAATTGTTTGAGAATATCTGCACTGCTTAAAAATCAGTTGCACTGCACAGAGCTGTGATTTCTGATTTGTGGTGTGGTGTTGTTACGTGATCAGTTTTTCTTTAGTAGCAGGTGAGTATATATTTAATATCTTAAATTTTCAGTTGGTTTCTTCCAAATGTCTATTGGTTATCTATAAGTTTTTTTATATTTTGACTCTATTTAAAACCCGGATTAATTCAGCTCTGCTCAATTTATGTCATGACACTCATAACTATTTTGCCTGGAAATTTAAGTGCTTATGGCATAGGTCTTAACTCTGAGCTCTTCCTGTTTCTGCAGTAAAATGAGAGAAGGGAGATGAACAAAAGAACTATAATTCTCCTATCAATATGATGAGCTTTGGCTCTTGTTCAGAGAGGTACTTGAAGCGCCATAATACTCATCTGGTTTTGGGCAGTTATAATTGCTGCAGGGATAGACTGATTCCCTGGGTAAATATGGGCATTTACGGGGGAGGGAGAGATCTCAGGCATAGCTAGGAGACTGCTTCCTGACCTCGAGCCTGTTCTGATCACAGATTTATCAGGCCACTGAACCTGGCTACATTGAAAGGACAGCCTTTTCGGGGATACACTACATGCATCAGGAGTAAGCATTAGGTGTGCCATTGCACAGCTGAGCTGGGCTGGCATTCTGCAAAGACGCTTGTGTGCCTTTCCCTTCCATTGAAGCATTGCTTTGTTTCTACCAGATAAAAGGCTATTGTAGAGTAATTCCCTTTTAAGGTCATAGCTGGACTTCTCTAGATGTAACAGGCCTGTCCTCCTGTCCCTGAGGCCCCTCTTTAAAAGAACTTTTGCCCGTGTGGTGGTTGGATGGTAGGTACACCCACTGCAAACCTCTCATGCAGAGAGTGTGCCCTACGAAGATGGTATGGGAGCTACTGCCCTGACTGAGCTGGAGTCCTCACAGATATTCCTGTCTGAGACTGGCAGCATCTACATGAGCAAGGAGGGAGCTGCTCACATGTGAGAATGTGCCCAGATGCGATGGGGAAGCAGCCAGCTGGAATGAAAGGACTTGTTTCTGCACCAATACCCCTCGGCCCTCCTGTCCTCCCGGGCCCTTCCAGCCTATGGGAGCCATGCCACACGTGGTGTACACAGCATTGCTTTCATGCCGTTTTTGCCAAGATGTTCCTTGGAGTCAGTAGAAAGCAAACAGGCATCTTTTCCAGATAATTGGGTCTTTGACATTTGTATTATGCTGTGTATGAGGAGGCATTTCCTTCCACTATACAGGATGATAGGGTCAGTTGTACACCAAGGGACCCAGAGGCACTTTAGCTCTTCAGGTCTGGCTCAGCTCTTACTTTTCATCTTTTAGAAAATACATTCTGAGGAGTTTGCAAGCTAAACAGAGTAATTAATACAATGGCAAGGCAGTAACTTAAAATATTTGCACAGCCAGAAAATTCAGAGTTCTTATGTCATCATAAACTTCCCTCATTTGCTTCCTTTCAGTTTTCTGTGTTGAGTTTGGATTTAGATTATGCTTCATAGTGTATGTGTATGGGATAACCTTAATCTTTTTATTTTCATATGCTTAATATTCTGTCATTGCATTTGTTAATGTTGAGACTGTGCATGTGGTGGGTGGTTTCTTCTGCTTTATTTAATGATCAGATTTGAAATAGAAAGATTTTCTGTTAAGATTAAAAACTTCCTAGTTTCATTGGCATGAAGAGCAGAAAATTCACCTTCCATTTTTGTATGTGTGCTTCCTATTTTCATGACAGGTGCCTTTTTATCATAAAAGTAAATCAACAGCTGTCCCTTTGTCCTGGGTGCTGCGCAGTGGCCTTTGCAAAGCCAGGAGTAACTTTTTGGCATGGCCCTTCCTTTCCAGGAAGAACCCAGCTAAGCTTCCTGAGAAACATCAGCCTCTGCTAAGAATTCAGGTCAGGATCTCCCTGCTTGTTACCTAGCAACTGGGGGATACTGGTGCTTTCTCCTCTGACCGACTCCTTCCGCGTTAGATACAGGGATCACTTGGTGAAAGGATCAGGGCAGTGCTAATAACTCATGCGTCGGGAAGGCAGAGTAGCCCCGTGCTGGGTAACTGATGAGACGTAGGGTGCACTCTCCAAGTCGAACYGAACCAAGACTTTCGGAATTCGCTGCACAAACTTGAAAGTGCCTCTGCTGGTTTTGCTACCACTTAAATATCTGGCAAGGTGACAGATCCCTTTTGAAACACCAGTAGCCTTTTGTGGTACATTGAATCTGGCAAACAGGAACCTACGCAGGTAAGCAGCTGAAGAATGTTTATGTCTGAGGTGGTTTAAAGGTTGTTTGCCTACAGGTGAAATCTGTTTCTTGGTTACACAGGTGCACAACATTCAATTCTGGGAGTATTGACCTGCCTTTGTACTTACTAAAGTTTCATCGGATGGTGAGTAAAAAAGTTAAGTGGAAAGATGAACTGTCTTCCCTTGTTCTTTGTAATGTGTGTTTATAAATTGTTGAAAACAACCTTTAAACTTCTCTAGTTAATCTATTGTAGAATTGGCTAATGAAAAATCTTTAAGTGATCAAGAGTTATCGGTTGCCATGCTCTCGCTGCAACTCACTTTGTTGCACATTTACAAAATGGAAAACAGCAAGTCCCTCTGGCTATGTATTATTTGCAATCATTGCCTCTGGTTGGTAACACAATGGGATTTGTTACTGCTTTTTGTTTTCCTTTGATAGATTACAAGTAGAAGCCCTTTGTCAAATGTAAAAATTAAAGCGATGTGCCATTCTAAGAAAAATACTAACCAAAAAAAGTTTATCTTCCTTGTGATGTAGTTTCTCTTCTCATGGATAGCAGAGATGGCGGGAATTAAACCGGAGTATATTCGTATCTGGTGTTGGTACAGGGCTGGCATGATAGTTTTCTGAAGGGCCACTCCTCACAGAAAATACAGTTTTCATATTTTGAAAAACATGGAAATCAATGTGTCCAGGTGCATACAAGCTGTTTAACTTGCCTTTTTCAGAAGTCTATAAGCAGTACATTCCATCTCTTCAGAAATATGAATTGGTACAGCTCCAATTAACTTGAGCAAAGGCCTGCCAAGTGACATCAGCCAAAGATCTGGCTGCACATCTCTAGGACAGGTACACTGCAAGCATGTTTATATGTTTTCTGCACAGAGGTTGTAGTGGTGGATTCTGAATAGGTAATAAAGGACCAGATTATTTTTAAGCAATATATTTTAATTATCTCTAATATGAAGCTGTTTAATTTGAGTGCTGACTGAAGCATTCAGGAGCTGATTTCTTCAGAGGGACTAAGTGCAGCTTCAGTTGATATTTTCCACATTTAGTATTCAGAAAAACAATTCCCAGAGTCTCAAATTGCATACCTGATACAGCAGCTGCTTTTCAAGTGTGCATGTCCAATTTGGTATCCCAGACTTTTTGTCTCTATCATACTTATGGGAGAGCTCATACATTCATTCCTAGGACTCACAGGGTATGTGTCCACTTAAGAAGAGAGAAAAAATATATACCAGGGCAGCATCTTCATGCAGTTCAGGATGTCCTTTATTACAAAAAGCCCTCTCAAGTGTGTAACTTCATACTACTGTGTGGTTAGGTGATGTAGGACAGCAAAGGAAAAATATCTGTTTGAGGAGGTGCTTCACATTTCATTTGATTGTTCCAGTCTCAAGGTCAACAACTTTCAGGAGACAGTTAACAGCAGAAACCTCTTTAGTAGCTTGATCCAGCTATTTCAGTAAAACAGCACCCTCAGAACATAGCACGGGACATGAGAGATTATGTCACCCAGCACCTCCTGATCTTTCGTCTGTTCACAAAGCCTGATAGTGTCCTCTTAGTAATGCTCCTCCGGCAGAGCTGGAAGCTCTGCTAGACATCTCATTCCCTACCCATTTCTGTGACTCACAAATATTCTTTAAATGTTAAAAAAAAGGAGGCCCCTCTAAGCAAAGAGGATCAGAATTTCCTCAGGCTTGAGCTAGTGTATCTGCCAACTGCATGTAAAAGGCTAAATATTTTCCCATTATACCTACACCAGAGACACTCTGCAGATACACAGATGGCTGGGCCCTTGCAAATCCAGCCAAGGGAGCGTATGCTGGCTCTTTGGGGTTTGAAAAGAAGCTGGAATGGGTCCTGTAGTCTGGTATTGGCAGCCAGCATCAGCATCTGGGTGGCTGGACGTAGGAAAGAGCCAAGTCTGGAGAGCTTGTTGGAACATTGGCCTTACGTGGAACAGTGTTTCTTGATAGTAAATAGCTCAAACGTGTCCTTGGACTCTGCAGTAGAGAGGAGGCAGGTCAGTGCTTTCTCTCTACTTGTCTGCCAACATGTGCAAGCCTAACTATGAGCTGGGAACCTTAAATCCAGGAATGATCTTTGTGTCATTTAGCTATAGAGGCTGCCTGGGATCCCGTGTCTGGTTGTGGGCATCTGGCTGCCAGAAGAGTTGAGCTTGGCGTAGAGCAGGTGCAGAGAAGAGTTAGTGAGATGCCAGGATAATAGAGATCTTATCTCTGAGGAAATTAGGTGCCATGGCTTGTTTGGCTTTGCAGATGAAGGCTGAAAAGGGAGATGGACAAATTCTCTAAATACCTGTGGCAGAAGAGGAAAAACTGCTTCAAGGAAAGTATTGCATTAGCGCAAAAATAAAGAGGTGTAGACTAGTCATTTAGTATGGGATTTTCTAATGATCAGAGTTACAAAGTTCTGAAATAGCATTTGAATTGGAATAGTTTTCAAAATAAGACTTTAATCAGCCCATAAAGGGATTATATGGAGAGTTTGCCAGCAACCACAGGGGACAGGCTCAGGAAATTCCCTCTGGTAGTATGTTCCCAAGTTTTATCCTCAAACACTTACATGAAGCGCAAAGATGTAAATGTGCCAAAACATTTCCCAAGAGTTCCCTGAGGAGACTACCATATGAGAGAACTGAAAAAGTCCAGGCAATGCATGGAGCTCCTGCACTGAGAAGGGCCTGATAGGTGGGATGCACCTGGTAGTGACAGAAATCTTGCAAAACCACAGAGCTAAAGAGCCTTTGTGAGCAAAATGATTCATCACTGACTTTGGACCTGCCCAAGCGATGAGAAAAGGCCAAGAAGTGCTGGGACCCTTCAAAGGTGCCACGAGACTGGTTACTTTGGATGTGAGTTTTGATTTGTTGCTGTAACTAGCTCTGTACACACAGAATTTTTGCCTACCTCCCTGGGAAAGCAAGCAAAACACAGCAATTCAAGGCAGGGAGTTCCCTCCCCAGGAGTGGTGGGATAACCCTGGAGGTCTGTGCTATGCCTGTGCTATGCCTGTGCTATGCCTGTGCTATGCCAAGTTGTTTCTGTTTTTACTCTGCACCACCTGCTTTGGTAGGAATTACGGCAGACCCACAGGAGGTGGGAGAAAAGCCCACACAAGTAGGTTTATTTGCACAGCTTTCTTTTCTGAGCTTTGATTAGGAATACTGCTCTGCCACCCTCTGTCCCAGTGGTGTCCCTTTTGCTGCCCATGGGGATATTGTCTGCTTCTCTGTTTCTCTTCGTACATCTGGGCTCTTTCTAGTGTTTGAATCTCAATGGCATTTAATTTGTGAATGCTGCAGTACATTTTGTTGTACTTATTTAAATCAGGCAGAGCTCAAGCGTTGTACAGTCACGTGTAAAGGTGATGGCAGATGAGTGCTCTTTATGTCATGCTGGATTTCTGCTGCACGCTTGCATTTGTATTTGCCAAATTATAGGCAGGAAATTTTTGAGTTAATGACAAATATTTCCCAACAGTAGTTACTTAAGTGCCTGCACATGTTAAATTAACCATAATAATCTTGTCATAGTCATGAATTAATAACCTGCATCTCATCGGGCTTTTGAGAATTGAAGTAAAACATTTGTGGTGTATTCGAAGAAGGGAGCCTGAGGACAAATGGAATGTCTCCAAATGGCTTTACATTCCCATCCCCACCATCTTATCCCCTGTGCCAAGTAAACCCCCAAGGCTATAGAGGAACCTGAAAATTAGGTTTAGAAGGGGCAAAAAGGAAGAGATGTCCTCTGCACAGGGGTGTCTCCTTCAAGCAAAGTGATTTAGGCTTATTAATTCCTGAAGTGTCTTCCTCTCTCCATTGCTGAGAGGGAGATGCTGCCAGAGACAAATGTGCATGCAAGAGATTTCTGACAGAGATCTTAAGCCAGCGAGGGGTTTCACAAAGAAGGTGCTTATCAGGTCAGAGGGGGATAGGGAGAACTTCTGTCACAGTGGCAGAAAGAAGAGACTGAGGGGAAGTGGTGATGTGGGAAAAGAGAGACATTTCTCACAGTATATTCCCCACCAGTGGTCCATGGAACCCTTTCCAGTGGAGACCCAGGGAGCATGATCAAGTTCCCTTTKCCCCCACCCAGTCTACGCCATTGGCTCCAGCAAAGCTGGACCAAGGGCCAGGGCCAGAGCTGAGCACTGCTCCTGCATGACAGACTCACTCTGGTCGCTGCTCTGAGAGATGCTGCTCAAAGAACGTCGGTAAAAGTGTTTAATCTCTCTTATGAGGAGAGGCTGCAGGAGCTGGGCCTGTTCAGTCTAGAGAAGAGAAGACTGAGAGGGGATCTCATTAGTGCATATAAATGTCTCAAAGGCGGGTGTCAGGAGGATGGTGCCAGACTTTTTTCAGTGATACCTAATGACAGGACAAGGAGCAATGGCCATAAACTAAAACACAAGAAATTTCACCTCAACATGAAGAACTTCTTTATGTTTGAGGGTGGGAGTGCAGTGAAACAGTTGCCCAGGGAGGTCGTGGAGTCTTCGTCTCTGGAGAGATTCAAAACCCCACCTGGACATGTTCCTGTGTCACCTGCTTCAGGTGACCCTACCTTGGCAGGGGGGTTGGGCCAGATGATCTCCAGAGGTCACTTCCAACCCTAACAATTCTGTGACTCTTTGATATGATTTGTACTTCCCAGTACAAAGGAATGAGTGGGCTTATGCAGGTGGCGTAGGGCACACTAGAGACTTGACTCTGGATTTCTGACAGGGTGGCAGTAAAAACTATTAAGCTGCATTCAGAGTTTTGACTTTCAAGAGTCTGCAAGTCTGAAGCAGCAACTGGAGGTGGTACATGCAGAATGACTTGCCAGAGGTTATATTTGCTGAGATTATTACTGCAGGGAAGGAGTGAAGGGGAAAACAAGAATCTGAGCAAGTGGCAATTATTTCCATTTGCTCATAGCCTTGCTTTGGAGCACAGACCTGCAAGTAAATGAGGAGAGAAGAGCTACAGAAAAATATTTCCTCTCTTTCAAACACAAAATAACAATTATGTCCTTAATGGATAGTAAGAATGAAAAGTTTGCAAGTTCATGTCGTGAAGCAAGTAAGTGACAAAAAATTAGGGCTCTTATGTTTGTGAAATCTTGACTGTTTTTCTTACAGACTATGGAAGAAGGTTGCAAGCAAAGATGAAAAGACAGCCATGATGTTTATTGTGGTATGTGCAGAAAGAAACCTTCCGGTCTTTTCATGTAGGAAATTATTTGGGTTATGAAGTCCAACTTAACTGGACTCTTACCTGAAACCCCTGAGGAAGTCATGTATTATGGTGACCTTGTGTTAAAAATCTCATACTCTTTTTTCTGGAAGTGATCTGAATGTTGCTGCTGTGGAGGAAAGATAAAGGAGCCATGGCTCATCTATCTCCCATCAAGTCTCAGGAAAATAATTATTATTTGAAAGCTGAGAGGGCCTAGATGAGGAAGGGTCAAAAGAGGCTAAATAAGGTCCTTTCGAAATAAAAGCCTGCCACGTATACTACCTCAGAGCAAGCCTTGTACAACAGTTAGACAAGAGACTGTTCAGCTTCGCATTTGACCTGTGGGGTTTAATGCAACAGGAATGTGGAATGTGTTTACAAGGTAGCAGTTATTGCTGAAATATGTGAGCGCTGTTGCCTGGGGAAATTTCAGAGGATTGAGACTGCGCTGACAGTGTTTGTACCTCTTGGACGGACTAGGTGGATGTTGGGGAGGATATTGGCCTCAGAGTCTGCAGTCTGCAGAGGGAATGCAGGGGATGATGCTGCCCTTCCCCACCATGTCCCACTGCCATCCCGTGGCTTCAGCTGGATCTCACTCCATCCTCGCCGTTTCTTCATGCTAGGATGACCCAGGAGGGCAAATCCTTGGGCTGGAGACATGGCTTCTTGCTATCCCTGCATCCGAGGTGACTCCAGGTTAGCACATGGCTGCAGCCGGTTCAGCAGAGTGATGTGGGCTGAAATGAGGTAAAGCTGAGGACTGAGGGCCCATGACGGCACCTTTCATGAGCAGGTCCTGGAAATCAGCCTGCTTATGTTCTGGCTGGTAGGCTGGTGTATCTCTGCCTGGAAAGGCTCAGGCTTCTTTTAGAAATATCTATTTCATTCTCTTTGCATTTCCTACTTTCTTTCCATTTTTTTTCTGTATTTTAAATATCCAATATTAAAACTATTCTGCACATGGTTCATAGATGATCACAAAAATTATTTTATCCTTCCAGCACAGGAATTCCCAAAGAAGCTAGTAAAGCCCAGCTCAGTCTCTTTATTTTGTTCACTTCCCCTCTTGCTTAATTTTGCCCAAACCAGACTCTAATTTTCATCACACTAATGGCAAAATATTTGGAAGTAGGCCTGGGATATAAATGTATTCTGTGTTCAGTTGAACCCAACATTTTAAAAGATTTGTCATTAACTTTTAAAGAAACTTAATAAAAGTGTTGAAATGACACTGTTGACTACACTACACATTATGGACCTGTGAAAATTGAGCCAAATTTAGCTCTAGATGTTAGCAACTGACTTCCTTGTCTGCTTATCTTGGCCCACTGAATTTCCTTCAGAACAGCAGATAAAGCTGAACAAGGATCTCATTCTCGGTACTGCTAAACACTTCCTGCATCTTAAACTGCCATTAACCTCTGCACTGTACAAGAACACGCTTACATTAGGCTAATTAATGGGGCAGCAGGTGTCAGTGAGCCATTGCTCAGGACTTGGTGTGCTTCCAGGGGAGTCKCACTCCTTCTTTACCACAAAGTAAGTGTGTGTGTGTGTACATAGGTGAATAGACAATGTATTGTATTTATGGTTCCAAAAAAGCAAGGAAGGATTAATGAAAGCCCTGTTATATTTCCTTGAATTTAAAGGCACTTAGACCTTATAACAATGCAGATATTTCTACTCATTCTGAATACCAAAAGACCTGGTACAATTATTTTTGTGAAATAGCTTCAGGAATGTTCCCAGTGCTGAATTCAACAGTAATTGCAATTGTGACACGTAGAATCAAATGTAATTTTGTTCTAACTAAAGCAAGACATTTTACTTTATTTTCTATTGCTTTTCAAGGAGAGGCACAGTGAATTTTTAATACTTCACTGACCCTTGGCTCTGAGTGATGTTAGTCTGCTGTTGTGCAAAAAATACGAACTTCTTCAGAACATTATTAGCCAAAGTGTTCACTATGTGAACACTCGATATTATTTAAGTTAAAAATACAGATTGTGCTTCTCTCAGTAAAGACGGCTGGTGGAAACCTGAAAGTCTGGTAGTGTGTCGAGCTGTTTGTGCTTATAAATATAGCAGAGGATCTCTGGTAGGGAGCTAGCTGGGGGAGGTGTTGTGTCTGTGTAAAACAGCTATGCCTTTATTATCCCTGCATGTTGAGGAAGAAGGAGAGCCAATGTGGCTTTTTTACTTTAACAGTTCTCTTAATATAATAATGCTTTCCATGGTGATAGAATAGATCTCCTGGCCCCTCTATTAAATCACAAAAAATAAAGGACTGAAAGCAAGAAGGAAAGGGTTACTGCATAGGAATAAGACATTTCACATGAGTTTGCTGTATTCCTTTGCTAATGCAGACTCCTCCCCCCACCCCCGTTCCTGTAATTCTTTTATATGGTTGTTTGCTTTGCCTTGTTTTTGGTTTGTTGGGTTTTTTTGTTTTTTTAAAGAAAGCATGCAAGTCAAGCTAAGGCTTTTCCCGTGAACAAAATATGACCTTTGTCAAGGTGTATACCCTCAAGTTACTGAGCTCTGTCAGGGAAGAAAGTTCCATTCACCCCTCTGGAACAGCCTATTCCCTGCACTATCTGGGACATCAGACTAGGCAATCCCAGTTGTGCCTTCTGACCTCTTATGTTTGTGTGTTTTGTAGCAACGCACTGTTTTAAAAACAAAAAGCTCATTCTTCAAAAGCTGCTTGGGAGGAAAGTTTATTTTATGGAGTGTTTCTCACTTCTTCAGAAATGCTGAGAGAAGGAAGGACTATTACTTCTTGGAAAAAAAAACCAGGTAGAAAAGAAAGGTTTTCTGCTCTTCCCCTCATCCCTTGGAAATGCATTCTGCTTGTAATAGAGAAAGGAATGTGCTGTTGGCAGGGGCATGGCAGAAGGGCTGGTGAGGATCCGACGAGAATCTGCAAAGCCTTTGGAATAACAGGGGCAGATGCACCAGAGAGCAGTTTGGGGTGTTTAGGCAAAGGAAAACACACACTGCCCAACAGCAGTGAAAGTCTGAAAACAACTGAATACTCAGAAAATCCATTGAAAGGCTGGGGAAGATTTTTCCTGTTGTAGCCCATAAAGCCTCACATGCTGTTCATGGCAGGCCTTGCCTTGTTTGCACAAAGGCTCGGCCATAAAGCCTATACAGCAAACTTTGTCCTATCTCCCCTTTCCAGTCTTCCTTTTAGCAGGTATTTTATTACTTGACATCCCTTTGCTGTCTGTTCTCTCAGCAATCACAGGGACATCCAGCACCACCTTACGTTTACACTGTATGCAACAGGAATTTGAGTGATAGATGCAAGTACTGCAAAGGCAAGGGGCTATTGCAAAGAGGCAGTAGTGTGTAAGTAGTTACATGTAGCTGGTCTGTGTGCTACAGCTTGGTATTCTTCCACCTCCACCAATGTTGAGGGTGGAGGAAGACCAAACTCTAGCACAAGGAACAGCATTGGAAATGATATGTGCTGGTGCAACTGACTTTTATTAACTGTTTCTGAGAGAAAGGGCAAATCATTCACAGCTAGCTCTATTAATTTTGACAGTGACTGGGAAGAGGATCGAAGGATCGCTAACTGTCATAGTTTTAAAAGAGAAGGACATTGTCTTCAGGCTGGATGTTCTCACCTGGATGCTGGCCTAGGACCCATGTAGCCATGGAGAGGGTGCTGGCAGGAAAGACGTGCAGCCAGCCTTGCTCTGAGCACGAGGAGTGGCTCACAGGCTCTCACCACATCGACATGGTTGTGCAATATGAAAATTTCCTTTTAACGTAAGAGCATGCTACAGGCGTAGCATTAGCTGGAGGAAAATGTTAGCCACAAGCAAAGAAACAAAACCTTTTATTAGCCAATAATGCAGATAAAAGATGGGGAAGGTGTACCAGTTTCAGTGTGAGGCATGAAAATGGATACCAAACTATCATTTAGACAGCCAACCATTTGTGAAAATACCACATTTTGAAGATGATGTTCCCATGGACATCAGTCAGAGTAAACAAGTAGGTGCTAACAGCATCTACACTAAATTATTAAAGCAAGCAAAGAACACATGAAGTCAGAGACTGGGCAAAGTAATACTTTTTGTTTACTGATTCACACCATTTGAACAAAATAGAAGGAGATGGTTGTCTGGCCAACTTTGAAAACAAAAGGCAAAAGTTGAATAAAAAGTGTGTGCTGGCTTGAACGTGAACCAGCGGGAGGAATGAACCTCGAGCAAACCTTGAGAGAGATTTTTTTAAGTCAGTTACAATTTATTGGAAAGATTAAAATAAATGTAATGAATACAGAAAGACTGGCTTAAAACCACAAAGTCAGAGTACAACCTGATACCCCAGTGACCAGGGTGGTTGCTGTAGTCCGATTAAGCAGTGCTGTTGAAGTGGTGGTTGAAAGCAGTGGTCCTGAGAAAGGTCTGGAACTGTGGGAAGTTTGCCTTCTCCACTGGGTATCCAGTGGTGGTGGTGTGTCTCAGTCTCCAGGCCTTTTTATGTGGTGGTTCTTAGGTGGTACCTCCCCCAGGGCGGGGATTTCTGCAATGGAAATGATGTAATCCTATGAGTCATAGGATATTTCTGGAGCTCTATTCTGTCGGTGGTTATTCAGTTCACTGATGGGCCATTAGCAGAGATGACCCTCTCAGGATGGGTGGTGCTGCTGTTTCCCGGGGCAGTTATCACGGTTAAGATAAGAAACAATACCGCACCCCACATGGTCTGCCTCTCCTCAGCTCATAGCCTGAGGGACCAGATGTGTACTCAGCTACTGTGAACGACCCATCATTAGCCAGTTTATCAAGGAATTATGTGGATGATAATAGAATACATACTTTGGTTAACCCGGGACAAAGTGAAAGGGTGTTTTTCTTCCTGGTTTGGCATGGAGTTTATTTTTGATATTTTATATAGATTTGGTAGTAGAAACCAGTGCAGTTTTATCAGAAAATGTCTTCTCTGGGTAAATTATTTTTAATAATTCAAAAAGGATGAGGATGTAGCTAGAATTCGTACAGATGCTGTATAGATCTTGACATATAATAGAAAGGCAGAGTGACCCTTCAGTACCAGTGCTGGGACTCTGGATAAAGCTTCTAGGATAAAGCTTCTAGGACGGCTGTGTGTATGTAAGCATGCACTCAGGTGCATTTATTCACTTGATTTAAAAATTGGAGGCTGAATAAAAAATGACAAGTGAAACTCCTTTGACCTAAAGAGAGGTCTGGAGCAGAAAGATGTATTGCTTTGGAAATGGGGTTGCAATTGTTATGAAATTCTCTGTCCTTTTTGTGACCTTTTTGGATATGTTTATACAGACTAATCAGATTCCCAGAGACCTGCATTTCACTCATGTGTACACTCTCAATACCTGGGCTCCTTTGTGCTGTGCTAGCTCAGGGGGAGCACTTCACTATGCTTCCTAGACCTCCTATTGCAGAAGCGGGGGTAGAGAGGAGAGGTTTATCTTAGAAACATAAGCTCAAGATGATGGATGAGTTTTGGAAACGATTTTATAATTGGACATCATTGGGTGAGAGATTTAGTTTTGACTAGGCTCAAGCATTATCACTTGGGAGCACTGAATGTTATTTGAGAGCTTGAAAGGAGGGGATGATGACCTCTGCTAGCAGGAGGAAGTCTGAGCAGAGAGGTGTGTTGAACAGCAGGGTTTCTTGTGCTGTGCAAATACCTGCCTGCTGCCCTGCGCTTCCTTCTACCACACCCCATTGCACAATGCTTTCAGCACAAGATCGGAACCTTTGCTGGGGAAGCAGGTGATCACAGCACAATTTTGAACCTGTGCTATGCCAAGGCATGGCATCCTGAGGCTGTGTCTGGGTGGTGCTCTTGCTAATGCACATGCTGGAGAGCTGGAATGTCTCCAGAGTTGTGAAAGACTGCTGATGTGCCTGGGGTAGAACCCCAGGTTCCAGGCAGGAACCCTGGGCTTGCTCCCTCTGGAAACTTTGACCTGTTGCTTTTCTGCAGTCCGGGTGACAGAAGAGGCTATGTGGCCTCTGGGGGGTACCTTAATTTCAGGTCTGAGCCCTCAGAGAGGGGGAGGGTGAGAAAAAGCTGCTTCAGTCTTTGCCCCTGGTATTTAGGGTGGTTTTGGTTTGATTACTGTCTCAGCTAGAGGAGTGTCTCAGAGTATTTGGGTTTTCTTTACATCCCCAGAATCACTATTTTTTTTTCCCCTGCAAATCTTCAAGGCTGTGTAATATCAGTAGGAATTTTAGTGCATATCATGATATTGAGAGAAAAGGGCAGGTCTTCCTCTCGTGTGAAATAATTTCCCTAAATTCAGATTTTTTTAACTCATGTTTCTTTGTCTACTAGAAAAGGAATATTCTTATACAAAAGCAAAATGAAAGGTGTAAATTGCTGTTGTTTGCGGTTTGGATATACACTTTTGACTGTGCTGGCATTTGGGAGGAATGGGAAGGGGAATAAGAACCCATTGTGCTGCCATGGGCTGTCTCTATTCTCTGCAGTGACATAGTCTCAGATGTATTTCTTGTATCATAGCTTATCTAGAAAGGACCTGGGAAGGAAGAGGGAAAGTGAAAAAAGCCTCTGCTGGGAAAAGTCCAATATAGCAAAAATACTGTTATAAACAGGTAATATTTAGCAATTTGTCATCAGATACTTTTGACTTATAAAATCTCATCATAAATTGATAAACCAAGTATCTCTGGTATTCTGTTGTGAAAGGAACATACAGTGTGGAAAAACAAAGAGGAAAACGGTGCGACTGCCAGTGATGTGGTAGATCTTGCCCTTGCTAACAAGGGAGAACCGATGAAGGCTGCTTCGCTAGGATGCAAATCCTGCTGAGTTTTCAGATCACAGGATAATTTAATTAAGTGATGGACTCCAGTAAATCCTTGGGGAAACTGGAAATGAGAAAGCTGAGCAGTCCCACTCTGCAGCCGAGCCTCTAGATCCAAACATAAGTGCACGGTGAATACYGCCTGTCCCAGTGGATGCCAATTCAAAGCTGCTGGATTTTGCCAGTATTTCAGTGCACGGCTCTTAAACTTGTAGGCCATCATAGATTTTAAACAAAGCTTTGAGGAAGAAAAGATTTAGCTCCGGAGCAGAAAATCAAATCTCTACTTACATCAGGGAAATGACAAGCAGTTATAGTCATACCAAGAGTAAATTCTGGGTTTTTTTGTTTCTCCTCTGAAGTATCATGTTTCARTCAAATCTTTCCTATGATGAATACTGGAGGGCTTGTTACAGAGGTTGAGCAAAAAGCTTGAAAGATTGAAAACCTGCCTAAAGATATTGTTAAAACACATTATACTGAAGGGAAAATGGGAAGATATAGATAAAATGGTTCTCCAAGTTTATATATTTGGGAAGAAAAATAAGGTTATCTCGTGGTGGTGAAAACTAATGTTGCTCTGACAGTGCAAAGGACGCATTTAAAAGGAAAACCAGCTTCCCCCATGTTCATAAAAATGTCATAGTAAATTTTAAGGTAGAAATGGATGCGATTTTCTACAGCTAGGTTTGGTGAGATGCTAAGCCAGGCAGTGCCTGGCTTGCAGAGCATCACAGAGGGATCTCTGGCAGTCACTGGATGCTCAGCAAGGACCAATATCTCTTCACATTGTGTTGGGATATTGCTAAAACAGAAACCATCACTTGGCAAAATGCTCAAGTAAGTGGCTAAGTCTCAGCTTCAGTACTTGCTCAAAACCAAGGTTTGCTAAAAATGAATCTTTTGACTTTTGAGCATGTTTCTGAAAACCTGAACACCAGCACACTACCCAGAAGCATTTTGTGGGTTCTACCAGTTCCCTCTGCAGCCTGCTGATTCTCCTTCCCTGCTGTTCTCAGATTAAGGAAGCATGTATCCATTCATCCCTTGATGCAAACAAATCTCCCCTTGGTAATGGCAGCCACAAAACTCTTCCTGCATCCTTGGTATGGGGCAGGTGGCTGCACTTTGCTGCCCTTGTCAATGTATGTTTGCACAACACAGTGACTGCTGCGAGGGCTGCTGTCAGCTCCTCCTCTGTGTCAGCCACCATCGGCCTGGGAGAGTCACACCAAACCCTGGGCTTGGGCTGGAAATTTAACTTTTGAACTGAAATCCAAATCCATGTAATTGCATGCTGAGTTGAGAGGCAGTTTTTATAAAAGCCTTACAGTTACCCCACTGCAAAACCAGTATTTCTTACCTGACCCAAACTTCTAGGATTTATTTGCCATAATTTAAAATAACCATTTCCTGGCTGGGGATATCAGAGTCTCTGGGTTCCTGCACAGGAGGGAGAGGCCGCTGGTATTTGCACCCTGTGTCTCCTGCACCCAGTGCCACTGACCTGCACCTCGGGTTACTTTCTTCCTCACTCCAAAGTTATCTTACCTGGTTAACCTTCCTCCCTGCACACCACTCAGGTCTCTTTAGCAGCTCTGCCACAGCAAAGCAGCCAGCTTTTCCCCCAGGTGAGACTGAGCTGTCTAGGGATGACTCTGGCAGTGGTGGTGGGACTTGGTGTTACAGAAATTATGTGTGCCAGCCACCATAACTGGTTTTGACTAGGTTTCCACTGAATCAATAAGCTGAAAGACACATCCTTCTATAAAAGTACTTTTTATTAATAGCATTACAGCTTGGCATCTCTCAAGAGGGTTCTTGAACAAAGAAATCCCTGGATGATCTGCTAAAGCAGTACATGGACAAATAGAATCTTTCAAACAATCTTTGTGTGTTTTGCTGRCAAGTAATAAATCATTTACGTATTGGACAAGTCTAGAACCTCCAGGTAATATAATATCTTTCTAATTTTCTCTTTGTCACTCTGGCATGTGATCCTTAAAATAGTTGCAGATGTCAGAGGCATTTGGGTCCACAAATATACTTGCTGCTATATTTTATTATAATAAATAATAATAACATATTACTAAGATTCTGGAGAGTCATTCCCCTGTACAAAACCCGTTACAGTCTTTCCTAGTAGTCGCTGGGTGTTCCTGTGGTCTCTGTCTGCATTCCTGTACTGTAGTTCAATTTACTCATCTCTTCTCAAGCTCTAATCACACCTTGACAGTTATCTCTCTCTGATTATTACAATCCCAGCCAGGATCAATCTGAGGCCAGACAGCCCAACTTCCCCCTGCTGGTAAGGTCAACTCCATATTTTTTTCCAACTGTTTTATCTTGCTTATGTGGATGAAACAACTCCTTCAGCAACAGGCCAACATTGGCCCAGGATGGGTCATATCCAGAATAAATAATATAAAATAATGATGGACATTGACCTGCATCTTCCCTTGACCTAGGCATTTGATTTCCCTGCAGAACCAAATCCCCAGGCTTCCGGGGTGATGGAATATGAGTAGTTTACCAAATCACACCACAGTGGCCAAGCAACTCCTTCCTTCTCACAAGCCAGGGCTTCAGCCCTGTACCCTTGCAAGAGACGTGTCCAAAAGCACAGCAGTGGAGGGCTGCCTTCCTTGCGTCTTGGGAGCTTTTTGGAAAGACACACTAATTCTTAAATAATATTAGGAAACAGCAAAAATGTGGTGGACCGGAAGAATTGCTGCATGAGAACAGAAGGGGAGTAAGGATCTTGCTTCATTATGCATCGCTGGCAAGAAGAGAGCCCACCAGGGTTCATTGTCCTTCTGTTTCCTCTAAGTGAGGAATGTATGCCACATCCCTGGTCACGTTTTAGTGTCCCTCAACGTTTGAGTCATCTAGTGGAAACACTCTTTGTGACCTCAGATGTCACAAAATAAGTCACACAAATCTTCTCACACATTATGGTGGAGCTAACTTTTTTTTGATTAGTTTTATTCTCTGAAATTTGGCTGCCAATGTTTGGGACAGGATGGGACAGCAACACAATTCTGGTTTGTCAGAAATATAATATACTATCTGATTGAATTTTGCCAGAGGGAACATGTTCATACTTGCCTGCATGTTTCAAACTAACATTGTCATGGTGTGAGTATTTATCCCCCAGTGGCTTTGCTATTGAGAAGCAGTGAAGTATGGCATACGAACATTTGGATAAAAAAGATATACCCTTACCTGAGTGCAGCTGGATGCAGCAGGGCTATGCCAGTGGGCCACAGATGGGATCCCATTTCTGGATGTGTGTAGCTTATAGATGCTACAGGGCATGCATGCAACAGCTGAAGCTTTAAAGGTATTGATTTACAGTCCTGCCATTGCTACTGCAACGTGACAGCAGGAATCTGAGACACCCTGTTTAATAACTGACTAGATATGCCACAGCCCACAATACATATTTATCTGTCACCTCCCAATGGGCATTTACTTTAAAAATAAAGGTATCCTAAAATCAGAGAATGGTGTTGGAATAGACGTTAAAGACCACCTAGTTCCAACATCCCTGCCATGGGCAGGGACACCTTCCACTAGACCAGGTCACTCAAAGCCCCATCCAACCTGGCCTTGAACACTTCCAGGGATGGGCCATCCACAACTTCTCTGGGCAACCTGTTCCAATGCCTCACCACCCTCATCCAAGTCTGTTTTTCTGTGGGGTCAGTTCCTTATTAATTCTCCATACTTAATGCAGATGCCCTTGACCAAAAGTTGCTCACGCTCGTGTTTGTGTTAATTCTGATTTGGTTTCCTGATGGGTGGTGGCAGGGGGTGTTTTACACCTAAGGTGTGGATCTGTCTAGTGCAGAAGCCCTGGAGCTGCTGGGGACCAGAGGAGCCTTTGCTGTGTCTCTCCTGCAGCTGTTCATTGTGGCCCAGCTCATGTGGCTGCTGATGGTTCAGGCAATGTGTTGCATTTCACATTTGAGTAATTAATGTTTCATTTCCATTTCACTAGCTTTTTGAATTCATGAGCCTTGTTTCTTAGGTCTCCTGGTACTTCAGTGGATCAAAACAGCCACAGTCTACTCACCCTCCCATCCAGGTTGTGGCATGACCATTTGTCACCAATACAGGCCAGGGAGTGACTCTGCAGCATTTAACTCACTATCCAGTCAATGACATTCACGACTTTATTCTCCCTTSACCAGGAAATGATGGCTCTCTAGATGAAGAAAAGAGAGTACAAACAGACTACTGCACTGGAAATACAATTTATATTACAGATATACTGTCTTCAAGCTTGGGACATGTACAGTTTTGCAAACACTTTTTAATTTAGGAACCTTAATAAGAAAAGTAATATTTTGCTTCCAAAAAGTAAAGAAGAGAGAAGAAAATAAGAAAATCTGTTGGTTTATTTTTACTTGTATTTCTCTGTTACTAATTCTCCCTAACTCTGTTGTCCATACAAAAAAAAAAGAAAAAAGGAATAGAAAGAGTGGTTACCTTTTCCCAAGTTTCTTCAAAAAGAAGAAAAACTACAATCTGTAGAATACTTCAAATTGGATATAAATAAGGGATAAATACATAGGGTTCTTTACTATTGTTAGTTGTACACTTACTCAAATGCTGTAATTATCATTTTGTCTCTGGTCCTAAAAAACTCAGAAAGGAAGAATCAAAGAAACCCACCTCCTTTGATGCATGTTTTTAGAAGCATTCAAGAATGCACCAAACTCAATTTTCAGTCAGGAGAGGCTAGTTGGTTGACTAAACTGCCATGTACTATCGTCTTCTGAAAGTGGAAATTGTCTGTGGAATCTATAACACCTTAGCCTAATAAGTACCATATGGAATATTTTTCTATTTTATGTATATTTATGTATACACAAACATATATTTAGACATGTATGTAGACATATATTATGTAAGCATGCCCATAAAATTCTATTTTATATTTTTGTATTTTAGTAACCTGCCTGTATACACATATGTAGTGAAGTACTGTTATTTTGTTGATATGGCTAACACTTTTCCTACCTCCTTTAGTGATTGCCACATGAGTTCCTCAAGGATAATGGACCCTAAGACGAGAGAGGCTGAAGGAGATGGAGAGGACAATTCAGGTAGAATTGCTCGCTTCCCCAGTGAATGAAAAGTGCTGTGACTTCTTGAGCTTCAGTGCCTTAGTTCTATCATGGGAGTGAATTTGTTTGTTTAGAGAACACATTCTGCCTTTCTCCTCTCCTGTTTCCAAGAGCTGTTATATGTTTTTGAATTTTCAGAGGCTTGAAATAACATTTTTGTAGCATCTTGTGACCAAGCCAACTTTTTTACCCAAAAAGATCCAAGAGTAAGTGAAATGCTGACAGGGGTGCCTCACAGTGCTGTCATGCCAACTTAAATGGGACAGGCACAAATTGTTGGAATGTCTTGTGCAGAACATTGGTTTAATTTAAAATAGTTTCCTTCACTGAGCTTGCAACTGATCCTAATTTAGGTCTTTCCTCATTGAGCAGACTAGAATTGCTTTTCAAGGTTATTGCTTGATTTCTAGGTGAATACTT
The DNA here is from genome assembly GCA_018881555.1 of Amblyornis subalaris. NCBI lineage: Eukaryota > Metazoa > Chordata > Aves > Passeriformes > Ptilonorhynchidae > Amblyornis > Amblyornis subalaris. The sequence goes on from JACAXG010000033.1 coordinate 2,419,369, forward strand.
TGTGATCTATTGAATCTTGTAATAAGCATTCAGAATATTCTTGGGTGTATTATAAACCCAACATTTTAAAAGCAGTGGTCTCCTGACACTGCACATTCACCTGTGTATGCCTTTTCTACATTTAAATTGGTTTTGGTAATGTTGCTCTTATCATCACTATTTAGCTTGCTGAACAAAGGCAGTGGGTTTCCAAGTTATAATGTATTTTTCATATCCTAGGCAGTTAAGACCAAATTTTTCCTTCACAGTTTAATTACCTCAAGAGGCAAGTAGAAATTCTATTAGGAATGCTTCTACACCATTGGTTATTTCTTATGTCTCATAAACATTGCAATCCATTCTCCGAGATAATAGTAATTTCATACTATCAGTATAGTCTTGAAAGACATTAATGCAAGAGTGGACTGTGTTGCATTTTCCAGGAAAAAAATCCACTTACGCAAAAAATTATAAAGAAATTATTATTGTTCAAAAATTTGCACATGTGCTGGTTGCATCTTATTTATGTTTTTTTAATTAGGAAAGAAAAAATCAAAGTTTAAATCTTTCAAAAAGTTTTTTGGTAAAAAGAAAAGGAAAGAGACATCATCTTCCGTGAGCAGCAGTCTGAAGTTGTGCCAGTCAACAAGTGATGTCGCGGCTTCCCACGACATGCGCATTAGTTATGATTCTGAAGATGAACTTGAGTAAGTGTTTGGACTCTGTCCAGTAAACAAATACAAAACTGCTACAATGTTTGTAGACTAAAGACACCCCAAAATTGCCTTCCTCTCTTGTTCAGAGTGCTGATTTTCAAACAGTTGCTTTTTCCAGGAAAGTACAAATTAAAATGGTTGATGCAAGACAAATCAGAAGGGAATTGGATGGGGTGCAGCAAGAAATACTAATGAAAAAAGCTTTCATTTAATCATAAATAAGCCTCGGCTTACCATTTCAAAAGAATGTAATACCCATCTTCAAAATGAATAAGATACTCATCTTATATCCTATCAGGATATGCCCCTAAAATGTAACTCCTAAGGATTGTGGAAGAAATTTAGATGCCTAACCATTTATGCCAGGTTTTGAAAGCAAGGAAGGAGTAAGGGAATGACTGCAACTGAAATCAGCAGGATTCAGAGGGTCTGAAGCCTTTTTTCCCTGTGTATACAATGGGATTCATCTGGCCAAAGGACAAATGTCTGCATTTGAGTTATAGAACCATAGATTCATCAAACGGTTTGAGTAGGAAAGGGCTTTAAATATCGTCTAGTTCCAACCTCTCTGCCATGGACAGGGATAGTTAATTACCAGCTGCCTTTTATAATCAGAGAGAAATCAGCATTGCTCAGCTTGTACCATTCTTATGGATGAAATAGGCTCTGGAAGTGCCTATATCTCCCCACTGAATGTAAACAGGAGCCAGAAATAACCAACTCCGATGTAAACACCTGTGATTTAATGTCTGAAGTTGGACCAGATGAATCCTATCCAGTGTATCTATTTGTCTCTGAAAACCCTCTCTTCATCCACACATTGCAAAAACGTTACCACTATGAAAGGTAACCATAAAAATCTGTCTAAACGTTCAAATGTGTCCCTGGATGGACAGACGGACTGAAGAGCCGTTTGTCTGACTAAAAAACAAGTCCTTGCATTGGTGGATGTTGTGCCTCTCAGAACAAGCCTTCGGATCCTCAAGCAAGAGATGCTGCTGTGCCCAGGAATGGGAAAGGCAAACCATCCCGGCCATTTAAAACGACATTATACGATATGGCCACCAGGCAGCGCCAAACAACCAAAAGAAATTATTAACAATAAATTTTTCTTTTGGTTTGGTATTTTTGGGGATTTTTTCCTTTCATGGCATTGGCAATAGTACTGTTAGTTAGTCCAGCTTGAAGCCCCAGGAATTGTGGGCTGGCAGCACCAGGTGGTCTGTAGTGTTAATGTTTGACAACATGTTTACAAGATGTGGATGGTGAGATTATCTTTCCCCCGTGCATGGCTCAACAAGGTCATGTCTGAGTGGGTACCATCTTCGGCTGTTTTGGCCATATTCCAGTGCTGTAACTTGAAGAGTTGTTACATTATTGTCTCTTAATATTTTTTTAGACATACAAAGACCAGAAAATTCTTTGAAAAGAAGGGCGATTAATTCAAACACTCTTAATCTGAGGAGACATGTAGGGTACTTCCATTATGCATCTGGGAGGGATGTGTCTGCTAGAAAGAGGAAATGAGGATGGAATGCTGGGATAAATGTGCCCATGCAACAACACTGCCTGTGTGGCTGCCACCCTTGTTAAATGCTGGCGCATTGGGCACCACTACAGCCCTGACTGGCACCTACTCCACAAATTGCTATAGATCTGTCTGACCTTGGATGCATTGTGGAGATCACATTTTCACTTAGATAGATTGTTCTTCTAATGTCACTAATGCATTAAGCAGAAGTAGCAAGCTTTCCTTCCTTCTGCACCGAGAATGCAGATCAACTCTTTCCTGCTATTGTTTTATCAAACGTATTTATAGCAGCCATTACAAGGAAAATGTTACTTTCTGCCATGTTTGTTTATGTTTGTCCTCAATGTCCCTATGACAGTATCTAAGATCCAAAAATACCGTGGTTTTTTTTCCTAAGGATGTCTGCTCAATTAACTTGATAGTTGCATGAACCCACACAATTCTGTATTCTGCACTCTAGTTTGCCATTTCATAGCTCCTATATTTAAAAAAAGAATTAAAACCAAAAAATGCTGTGTGCACACGTTTTTCATCCCTGCTCAGTTAGGCTATGTGCTAAGCAGAGGAAAATGAGCACGAGACCTCCTAGCAGCTAGCTGTCTGTCTGTGGGCCTCCTCTAGCATTCCCATAAGGAAACAAGGTACTCATTTCCCACATGCACCATTTGCAAAAGAAGTTACATAACATATGCATCAGTAGGAAACAGAATATGAGAGAAACTGCCCACAAAGCATCTCCCGCTTCCTCTAACTAGGCCACAAAGATTGTCCATGAAAAAGTGTCTCCCACAGACATAAGAGAAAATCTGAGGGATCTTGAGGGATCTTGATACAGAGCATGGCACCTTATAAGGATTTATGCAAATGATTCTGTGTGAGGACTACATTGCCTAAAATATTTTTGCTAATGATCTGTATGGCAGAGATACATTAAATGCTGTACCACATTTAGATAGTAAAAGGTACTTATTCTTCCTATGGTAATGGTCAGTCATTTGCAAGACATGTTCTTACATTAGAAAGAAGTCTCAGTACAGGCTCATTTATGTGAACTCCCTTCATTTTGCACCTGGGCTTGCCTGTGGCACTGTCACACCACCCAGCTGCTGGCTTCCACCCAAGGCGCAGTAGCTTTTTCCATAAGATATAACTCAATTTCTGGGGTTAAACTGTCTTTAACCTCAATTCAGTTTGTTAACATGACAGATAACAGCATTTACAAATTTTTGTTTGGTTTTTAAAGGTGTTACTTAGATTAGCCTGAATGACTGTATCGTATTCATGGAAAAGTCTGCAATCTTGTTTGTGATGTATGCTGTACACACCTGTCTCCCATTACACATTCAACAGACCACCTGAGTTAAGAGAAATGGCAAAAAAGTCTGTATATTTTCACTCATTTGTTATGTTATTCTAGGACACATAAAGGCATTATGGGAAGCAGAGCTTTGTCACATGATAGCATTTTCATCCTTGAGACTGGGCAAGAGCCTGCAAGGCCAGTAAGAGTGTTTTCTCAAGAAAACATTTCTGATCGGATTAGAGCTTTACAGGTAATGTACACAACATAATTTTTTTCAAATGCAAGAGGTGGAATGTCTTTCCAAGCTTAATTTTTTTTTTTGATAGTATTTGTGGTTGAACATTTGATTAGTAAATAATATCTGTCTGCAGCTTACATTAAGTGTTGCATTTGTTAATTAGACAGCAGTATCATATCTTGGTTCTACTTAAATGATAGCTGAAAAGTGGATAGTTCATTTGGCTCTCTAAGAGAATGTGCAAAGACAGATGTCCTGTGCCCTGGATCATTCAATTGTGAATTTAAAATAATGGTAACTCATTGAAAAAATATTTTGGGGAAACCTCCATCACTATCATAAGCTAATGTATTTTATACCGTGCTGAAGCTGAAACTCCAGCCTACCATGAAATTGGGACCTCCACCTCCATTTGGACTTCATGCAAAGCGAACAGAGGATGCTGGGACCAGTTCTGAAGATGATGGATTACCCAGGAGTCCTCCAGAAATGTCTTTGCTTCATGAAAGCCTAAACTCCGGCATGAGAACAAGAGTGAGTAGTTCCAGTGTTGACAAAAATGAGTGTTTAATGACTTGTTTTACTTATCTGCAAAAGGCAGAATAAATTATTTGGTTTGTGTATCACTATTTTACTTCTGAACAATTCAGAAATACCTTACTCAAATTGGGAAAACGCTCTCTCTCTCTGTAAACAGCTACTTAGAATCTCTGTTCCTGTTAAAATATAAATATCACACCAGAAAATGCAGAACTAGGAAGGAGAGTATGTGTTTGTGTGCGTGCATGGCAATGCTGTGTTTTTTATAGAGACTACAAAGAGCTTACAGGCATTAAAAAAAAGGCTGAAAAATCTGTATTCCCCCTTGAATGTGTTGATAAGAGAGCTCTCTAATGTTTTTCTAGGTTGTCATTGGAAAAAGAAACAAAATAATCTGAAAATGGTTTTTTTAAATGATAGTTTTGTTAGACATTATTTCATTATCTGCATGTCTTACACTTTATGTTTGCAGTGTCCTTGCTAATCCTTAAGACTATAGAGAAAAACAACTTACATTGTCAGTACCTTTGTGCACTTTGTGTAGATGGTTTCTGCGATTATATCCGCCTTGTTTGTCATCTTTTACTGAATCTCTTCCTCATTCCATCCCACAGTTCTCTGACTCTCACAAGCACCTTAGCTCTTTGAGTTTAGCTGGAACAGGCAGTGAAGAAGAAGAACAGGTAACTTCCGCCAAATGTACGAAGGGACAAGCAATTATCCATAGTAGTTTTTAAAACAAATGTAAGAGATATTATTTTGCTGCCTGTCTGTTGCAAAAACCAGCTTTGTGTGTATGTTACTGCATGCCTGTCTGTTTGCTGTTTTAATGCCTGTCTGTCTAACATAAAAACTATGATTATTTATCAAGATAATTCTGAGGCAAAGTAATCTCCCATTGATAATAATTAAAGTCTCTAGAAAGCTCATATCCTTTAGCAAACTTTACAGACATGATTTAATCTCCAAGCACAACCAATCAGATTTAGATACTGAAACAGTGTCCCTTTTTTTAACGATAGGAAATTGCAGTAAAGGCTGCCTGAGTTACATGCATAGGATAAGGAAGAGAGCTTATTGAAGCGCTGAGAACAAGCTCTAGATCCTGTGGAATCTGCCCGGACCCTGCTTTAAGTACAAAGTTACCTCACACTGATACAGAAAGTGTTTGCCTGACGATAGTGGCTGACGTTGCTGCTTAGGAGTCTGAGGTTCAGCCTTCAGTCGGATTCTGGCTGTGCATTTTGCTGAAGTGATGTTTTTCAGAGCTCAAGTATAGGCGCATGGATGGCTTTCTTCAATCAGCAGCCAGCCGTTCTGGCTGATTAAAGGGCTGTTTTGAAAAGCTCTGAAGAGTCCCTTTTAGCTGTCCGCAGCTGGAGTCGTGGTGAAAACAACACGGGGTAGAGGGAAGAGCATTTTCTAGAAATGGGGAAGGGGGAGGGGATTGCAGAAATGAAATAGAGAAACTAGTCCTGAGCTGACCGTTTCTTGGTAATTATGCAAAATGCATTTCAAGGCCAGCTGCAGCAGGGCTCAGCAAAGATTTCTGGCCTTACTTCTGAGATTCTGCATGAAGCTGTTTGAAAAAACTGCTTACATGCACTGAAATTTTAATATTTTTAAAATAAAAATAACAGAACACATGAGGAAAGTATTTCTTGAAAACTGGTATGGGCTCACTGTAATTGTGTCCAGTCCAGACGCATGTTTGCTAAAGGAGGATTTATATCTCCCTGTTGTTCCATTAACATTACTTTCTGACTCACTTGCTGACTCCTGAGTCGTGGTGGTGACTACGCAGTTGCTTAGCTTTTTCCACATGCCCCATCATTTAGCTCAGAGTTCTTTTCATCCCATGCCAGTTTGAGAGTGCAGCCACAATGTAGCTCCATCTGAAGGCTTTCCTCCCAAACCACAGGATCCACTACCTGGCATTTTGGAGAGATTAGCCCTGCTTCTAGAAGTCAGAGGAGACCAGTTCACAGGGCTGAGGAATTTTGCACAACACAACCCTGAGGTTTTGCGCAGCAGTGACACCTTGCTGTGTGTTGGGAGCTTTCCTGGATTGAAGAAAGGAATCACAACTGTTCTGTCTGGGCTTTGGGGATGGAGTTTCCTCATGGCCCCCCACCTTGTGCCACCCAGCACAACCAGCTGAAGGATGACTGAGCCATGTGCACATGAGATTTGGAGAAAAGGGTCTGCCAGCTGTTTCCTTTTCCATCAGGCTTTGTCAGAGCCAGACTTTGTGGGACAAGCAACTTCTGCAACCAGCTCAGAGCTGGCATTCACTCAGGCTGCTGAAATTTAAGTAAGAAACCAGATTTTGGATTTTCACCATAATGGCCAACACTGAGCACTACCAACGAGAAGACATGTAAAGTTCTTGAGGAAAAGCAGGAGCCAGAAGAAGGGCAGGCAAATAATGATGTGCCTTGAAAGAGAACATGTGCTATGCCTTTATCATGGAGCTGAAATGTCAATGTATTCACTGCTAGGCACTAATGTATAATGCAGCCACCTATCGTTTGTTGTACATTAGTCATGTTTGAGTACTAGACTGCAGATATTGTAGAGTGAAAATTAATGAGAGCATCCATTATTCAGCATGTCTGAGCTACCTTCTTTTTCTTAAGTAGAAAGTATGATTAGAAGGTGTAGATCCAGCCTCTGCTAAAATCAATGGGAGTTTTCCCCTGGCCATTGAACAAGCTGTAGCGGGCCCTCACTACACTACAGAGTATCTTTCGACTGCAGTGCATATTGCAGACTTCTACTTGGCAGAAAATACTGATGCTTTTTCCTTCCCAAAATAAAATGAACACTAACCTGCCCTCCCCTTCTCCCATCCATCCTCCTTAGTGAAATACCACTTCCAGAAAAAAAAGAAAGAAGAAGAAAGAAGAATGCCCACAGAAGTAGTCATGACAAAGGAGGAAATCTCCTCCAACGAAATGAACTGGAATTTCAGGCTTACAAAGGGAGTGCTGTCATGAGTTGTCAGAGGTCATGTTGATGCTGTGACAGATAGTTTGGAAATACCATTTTGCCTGTTTGCAAAACTGAACCTGAGAGAAAGGAGGAACTCTTTTTAAGTAATTTTTCATGAATTTTCCAGTGTCCTTTTTGCATCATCCCTGGGACTAGGGTAGTTCTTGGTGAAGCTCGAAGGCAAGCTGGATTCCAGCTTTATGAAAGTACTATACCCCTTGCAGCATTCTGGAGCTGTTTCTGAATGGGTTATTGGCCTCTAGTAGGAATCACTTCCTTCCCCAGAATAGTCTACTAATGACATTTTTTATTTCCAGTAAACTGCCAGGTAATTTTGCAGATAAAAATACATGAGGTAAAAACACAAGCTGACTTAAATGCCAATGCCACTAATGCTTGATTCTTTTGTCTTTAGAAGGGTATTGTAGAGTTATAAGGGACCTGTTGACATATAGGAAGCTAAAGATGCTTAGCACAAAACAACTGTGGGTAGGAGCCTAGACAAAGATGCTGGAGGACAGACACAGAAAGGAAAATGGCCCTTTAGGTTCTGCAACTGAGTATTCTTCATACCTCTGTCTTCTAAAACATTTGTGTGCTTTAGATCTTCCAGTTAAATGTGATTTGCTCCTTCCCCAGGACAGTATATCATGATATTCAAGCAGCTAAAAATGCAGAATTGCTAACACCAGTACATCACATGCAACATTAGGAAATTCAATGCATTTTAAAGAAATGTCAAAAAGAAAAAGAGGTAAACTTAAAATGCTAATAAACATAGCTACTTATTTGTAGAATTGTTATTTTCATGTCTTTGTTACTTTGTTTGATTCTCCATTTGGGGTTTATTTTTTTTTTTCAGATTACATTGAGTTCTTCTTCTAGATCTCACTCAACAGACAGTCAACTGTTCACTAGACATGGAAGTACCAAAACTGGATCTCCTCAGACATCTGACAGTACCATCTCCCCTACAGCCAATTTTGACAGTCCACCTGAGCTTTCTGCTTTCTTGGATAATTCTGCTGCTAAACATAAGCTTTTAGTAAAACCCCGGAACCAGAGATCCAGTAGAATGAGAAAATTTTCTCAGGTACTTGTGAAAATAAACAGTGCCACTTTTGATACAAACCCAGAAAGTTCTTACTGGACTTTGTACTTCAAACTCAGATCTGATAAAGTCAGTTTACAGCATGGACATTCCATTGGGTTTTAACAGCTGTTATCTGATGAGTACTTGAAGTAGACACTAGGAACAGATAAAATATTATGAGTTTACCTGTTAGCTTTTGATGCAGTGGTTTATGTAACAATTTCTTCTTAAATTCACTGTGCAATACAATTCAGTATCATTTTTGTGATGCAGAAGTTGGACTGACTGCTTCATTTCTTACTTAAAAGATTTTTTTTAAGTGTTATGATCAACTTGTGTACTTTTCCTACTCTGGAATATCCTGTAAAATCTTGAGTCTTTGGGAGACCTCTCATGGAGGAGCTGTTTTAACTTCCAAAATATAATTGGGCTTATGTTTTCAAAAAGTACAGAAAGAGTAAGTTTTGACCTTTTAATTGGAGCCAAATTCCATACATTAGGACTGTTGTAAATTCAGACCTGTCCCTGCCCCAAAACTTGTAAATCTTTTACATGCCCTACAGAGATTTAAAATAAGTCTTAACAGAAAAAAAACACCCGCAATAAAAACCAAACTGTATACTCTTTTTAAAAAGGCTACTAAAAAGTGTATAATATTAAAAAAAATCTTTTTTTTTAAACTATCCTTTTAAGCACCAATTATCTGATTCTTTGTCATATCTTATGAAGGGCACAGCTTAGTTTTTCTTCTTGCTCTTTCTTTCTTTCTTTCCTTCTTTCTTTCTTTCTCTTTCTTTCTTTCTTTCTTGCCTTCCTGCCTTCCTGCCTTCCTGCCTTCCTGTCTTCCTCTCTTTTAGCGCTAAAGTTCTCAGCTTTTACTCCAGTATTTGCATTTTATTGTTTGTAGGGTTTTTTTTGTGTTTTAAATACAGTAAAACCATTAATTTGCCTTGCTTATTACCAGAAATATTATTCCCTCTGTCTCAAAATATTACTCAGCTGATATTCTGTATTTCCCCAACTCCGTGAGTGACCTTTCAGCTCAGTAGAGCACTGCTGTGAGCAGCACAATGATGAGGCCAGTTATTTAGAAAAACATGTAAAGCAATAATTCACCAATCAATCTTCCTCTCCCATTCTAACATTGTTACTGAAATATGATTGCTTTGTCCAGCCTATAAGCTGCCAGATGACTGAGCCCTTCTGGTTTCCCATGGAGAGTGTTCACATGTTTTGATAAATACAATTTTTAATATTTTCTTGCCCTTCTCTGCCTGTGCACCTTGCTTCTGGCTAACTGATATCTACTGCTTTTATGTTCCTCTGTATATGGATTATGAATGCAGGTGGCATTGCAACTCTGTTTTTTTGCAATTGCATTTGCAAAACAAGAAGTTGTAAGAACCCTAGAATATCTTCAAAGTACAGGTTTTGTGTTCTTAGAATTGGGGCCTACATCCAAAGAATATATTTATCCAAGAAACTACAGTGAACTAGTGAGCTAATACAGGCACCATATGAAAAGGCATATTCATCAGCTCAATACTGTGCTTTCAAATAATCCTGTATATTTAGCCAGACCTAGTATGAAGTTTAATCAGAAGACCTCACAGATGACTACATATGAATTTATAAACTTTTTAACTACATATGAATTTATAAACTTCTATCAACTAGTTTAACTCTTGAAAGAAAAAGAATACTTTCACACAAAGGAGGCAAGGCTGTAATGCTGTATGCCAGTGGGATTAGACACAAGATTGCCATATGGGGCAGACAGTCAGCTGGAATAGAGTGTCATAACCGGATGGATTTGTTAGACTTTTGCTCTTCCTTGTATGTACCCTTCCCTCTTCAGAGTCATGTTCTAGGAAGAATGGGTTGTTTTATTTTTAATGCTAGTATGGAGTAGCAAAATACAAAGGGACAGATTTTTCTCTTTCAAGTGCTGCTTTTTGCCTAAGAGCAACACAACATAGGCAGTATGCTCTGGAGAATCAATTGCCAAGGACAGTCCAATGGCCATTGTTCTGATGAACTTGCCATCTACAAAGGCATGAAAGCACTAGTTGTGCAGAAGGAAATGTCACTCATTGCGTTTATATTGCTTAAATGCATTATTCCAGGATCTGCTTAAGTAAAAAAAATCCAGTCTGTAGGTTAAGAGAACTAACTGCAAGCTCAGTATTGGAGACAAGAGTTGCCTTTCTCTCTAAGATCTCAGTTGTAAATGTAGTGAAGAATAAGAAAAAAAGCTGTACATGGTGATGAGGCTTTCTGAATTTCTTTCTTACAGAGAGCCCAGTCTGAATCTCTGACTGATTTGAGCTGTACCCCAGAGGAAGAAGAAGAGGATGATGCTGTATTCAAATCCAGCAGTCAAGAACTGCCATGCAGCACAGCTGCAACACAGAATGTGGCTTCCTGGCCAAAGCCCAGAATGCCTGAGGACGTCCCCTCTGCTTTGAGACCAGTGATGACTCAGCCTGCTTCTGAGTCTGCTGTTTTACTGGAAGCCCTGCTACCAGAGAATAAGCCGGAGGACTGCCAACCAGCACTGAAAATGACATGTGAGGAGTCTGAGTCCTCACTGCTGACAGAAGGCAAAGACTCTGGAACTTCTTCCTACTCCAGTCCAGAGAGAGAAGTACAAAAGCAAGAAGATTCCTCAGAAACACTGGTTCTATTATCTGGGGATGTGAGTGATGTGACAATCAATATTTTAAATCAAGAAAATAAGGACCTTCTTCCTACTGTGTTTCCAGTAAATAAAATACCATCTGAAGAAAATGTTTCAATTAGTAAGAACAGTATTGTTTGCTTGGGAAGGTCAGAAGAAAATAAACAGAAGGATGATCAGATACATGTGGAAATGCCCTGTAATAAAGGGGAAAAGAAAGAGTTTACTCTGTTGTCAGAGTCCAGCAAGGAGTTTTTCATTGGCTCTTCCCAGCCCACAGACTCATTCCATGTTTCATATCCTGCTTCCTCAGTGCAGATGGGATCATCTACTTTCTGCTCTCTAGAGAAAATAAAGACTGCACAAGAGGCAGCTGCTTCTGGTAAGGAGAACAGTCAGTCAGGGGTCCACAAGGAGGAACAATTGGAGAAGAAAGCTGAAAAAGCCATCAATGAACTCAATGCTGTCACGGGTGAACCCTTGACAAATGCCTTCAGAAAGTTTTCTGTTTCCTCAGCACGGGAGAGACCAAGGACCAGAAGCCTACATTTCCCAGAAAGATCAGAGTTGGAAAGCCCATTAAATACCAGATTCTTCCTGTCCAAAGCAAAGGTCTCCTTGAGAAATGAGACGTGGCAAGAAGACTTCCAGAAGGAATCAGATCTGGATGAGGACAAAAGTAGCAACAAAAAGCAGACTTTGCTTCCAGAGTCCTACTCTGAGAATACAGGCCAATCTACAGAAATTTTGGCTGGTTGTGTTTCTCCGGCTGTTGACGCAGTACCAATGCCAAGCAATTCTTCAGTGGTATCTCAGAATCAGCCAAGTTGTAAAGATAAAAGTCCTTTTCAAGTGAAACTTAGATCCACCTCACTGTCCTTGAAATATGGAGACAACTCACCACCAGAATCAAAAGGGATTAAAAGATACAGTGCAGAATTAAATTTAGAAAATGAGGGATTGACTTCCTCTCTAAAAGGTGATAAAGCAGAGATCAAAAAACCAGCCAATACAAATATTGGTGATTCTTTAAATGAAAAGATCAAACCCAAAGCAAAGTCCTCTGAACAGCTTAGTAGCAAACCTCCATTGCCTAAAAAGCCAGCACTGCAAAACATAACCATTCCAAACACTACTGCAAACAAGGAGAAGCTGGACAAAGTTATTCACTCTCCTGAATCCAGAAATGAAGACAGAGACTTGGAGAAACAGCCAAATCCTTGTAAAGTGCCTGGTAAGACTCACAAAACTTTATAAAGTTACCTTCACTTGCAAAGAGTGACCTTTCCCATGAGAGAGCGTGAGGCAGCACTGTAGTGTCTGTCACAATACTGGTGAGCGTGAGCTGATGGCTCTGCCTTCAGTGATGTTGCTCCCTTATTTTCCCTTGCTGAAAAGATTATCAGGAAGACAGCAGGGAAGAAACAGCAGACAGAATAATATCTTTGCCTCTGATTTTTGAATTTCAGGGCATTGTTTAAAGGATGTTCAAAATGACACTCAAAAAATAAAGTATGTTAGCAACTATTGGAAAACAGAAATATCCAGCCACTAAGTGTCCCCATTTAGAGCTACTGCATGGCAATTCAAAAGCCAAGAGCACATATTATGTGTAGTGCCCTGTGTTGGACGAGTGACTCAGACCTTTAGACCTCCTTTTTCACCATAGCATTGAGGCAGAAATGCAGTGAGGCCCGTCACTGCCTGCCATGGTAAACATACCATTTATTTATTGCCTCCTTTGAGCTTTTCTTGTTCATTTATCCATCTTTATCATTACTCATTCCTTGTTTAAAACAAAAATTAACAACCCTGCAGCTTCTTGGAGCTGAAAGTCAAGAGAGACCATAAGATCATGTCTACTGCAGATTGTTAAATTTCACCCTGTTGTCTGTATTATACAATTGGGTTAGAGTTAAAAAAAAAATCAGACCTCTGGAAACATATATTGTGGGCGTCAGGCAGAGAACAGAAAAGACTGGAATAGGCACCACTGTCTGAGGTCTTTGCAATGACAGTAAAGAAGTTAGGTAAAGCACAGTCAAGCAATTCTAGCAGTAGACCTCTGCTCTTCAGAGAACAGCCAAGAGGGGAAAAAATAAATCTTTAGGTCTTCTGATATGTGGAAGAAAAGTCTTCTCTGTCCTGGACCTGTCTGGTCATTGGTTTGGTGTTAAGAATGTGAGAAGATGCTTGCCAAGCAAATGATAAGGTTTCTCTGTGCCATTGCAGAGCTTCCCCCCATCTGATTGCTCTTCTCTGATTGGGGTCAGTCTGAGCTTTGAAGTGGGGAAACACCAAGCCAGGAGATCTCAGGGCACAGGAGGCCACTTGTCCTCTAGGGTGACGAAAGTCTTTTCCTGGCCCCAGAGGCAACTTGCTGATGCCCTCAGTGACATCTGATTCCAGTTGTCCTCTGCTGCAACATCGCAGACATTTTTGCAGGACTCTGGCCATATTCGTAGTTTCCTGCTCTCCCTGCAGGGGAGGGGATTCATTAACATCCACAGCTGGGTGAGGTCCCCACAGCCATCCAGCCAGAGCCTTCCCACATCATGCAGGCAAGGCAGGAGATAAAAACGCATGTAGATGTAGATGTAGATAACCCCAACACTCCCTTTGAAGGCATTTTCCCCTCTGCACTCCCCTGAGTAGTTGATTATTTGTCGTGATGCCCAAATCTTTGATGGATTGAGATTTTGGGGAAGGTCATACTGGGACAAGARAGGAGGAGACCTAGCACATAGTAGGGTTGTTGTGGCAGGGTATTGAGGAAAGCAGTGGGAGTACCAGTGCTCCTGCACACAGCCCTTTATCACATCCCTCTTGCTGATTCCCAGAGTGCCTGCAGATAGAGTGTGGCAAAAGACAATGAGTCCTGAAGAGGGAAGAAGGGGAAGAAATGAAGCCAGGGAGCACATTTCTCCTCCAGGCTTCTCCTGTGGCTCTTCAGCCCTAGGGTGAAGGAGACTCCTGCCCCCAGGACTGCCCTCTGCAAAACAGGATCTGCGAGTGAGAGTTGTGCCTCGGTCTCCCTGGTAGGGGTGTATGCACCTGGAATTTGAAACAGGGTTAAGAAGCCCTACCTTTTTCCCCTCCACCTGAGAGTACTACACCAAATCTGTATGGCCTGAGGTTGTTTAAATGATGGTTCAGATTGGTCTGTGATGGCAGTTAGTTTTCTTCCTTATCTACTGCCCCACTTACTGTATAAACTCAAGCAAAAAAGGTTTTCCTAAATGTTTTACTGCGACAGCTTTCCATATATTTCCAGCTTTGGGTTGCTTGGTAAGGATTCTGATATGAGGGCATGCCAGGACCCAGAAAGAGTTTTCTAAATACACAGCACTCTTCTCCGAAGTGACCTGAGGTCTTTCCTAACCCACTGCAGACCTTTCTCTTTAGACAGTTGACCAAGCACCTCCTTGTGCTAAGCTGCCACATCAGCCTGACCTGGCCACCTGAAGTCATGGGTGAATGAGGTGTGCCCACCTCTTCTGAGGGCCCTGGCACCACACCAGCTTTAGTGGGAGAAATTGCACAGTGACCCCAGAAGTTATGTCCTTCTGTGAGACGTAGGAGAGCCACAGGATGCAATGAAGATTAAGCAGGGCAAAAACCCTGCCGAAGCATCATTTTAAGCTTTTTTAAAAGTTTCCCTCAGCCCAGTGAGTCAGGACGGTGTCTTTGCAACTGCAAACAGGAGAAATCTGACAAACACGATCAACACAGCCCTTCATGGATCATGTGTCTTATCAGGCATCTCTGGCCTCCTGATCTGCCTAGACACCCACTTCTTTTTTTTTTCCTTACACCCACCCAGCCTTCTTCTAGCCCTTGAGTTCATCAGCCCTTTCAAAGAGCAGTAGTCACCATCAGGAAACACTTTATGCTGTCAGGGAGTTTCTTCCCACTGCATGTTAGGAAATCTCTGTGCTGAACAAGAAGACAAACTGTGAAATGGGGATGCAGTTCCCTTCTCATGTACACTCATTTCAAAAAAGTCAGTTTGCTGTATCATGAGGTCAGCAGAAGCAATGTGCTTCATTCAGTTAAAATTTTAGCTTTTCAGCACTTGTGATACTGAAGGAACAGGAAGGCTGATGGGATGCTGGCTTACCATCCCAGGAGAAAGTAGCACTTGTGCTTCCCAGAGCTTCCTGGGGAACTAGTGAGGGATTGCTCCACCTCTGTCAGGCTGCAAAGAAGCTCTTTAATGACTGTGTGAAATTAGTCACCCCAGGAGGAGTAATTTTTAAGTTTCTGGAGCTAAAGGCACAAGTCCTTGCAAGATTTAAAAGGTTAAGCTGTGTTGTTTGGAGTTGATACACTTTGCTATAAATCCTGTAAAGGGCAGAAATAATTACCATATGCTAACAGGTTATTACAAGAGCAAAAGCATAAGCAATACTTGTGTGAATGTGCATATTAGGATATACAAATGTCAGTGACTGAGGAGCTGTAGTGGGGAGACATCCTCTAAAAAGAGAAAAAGAGCTCAGGGAAGAACGATGGATGTAACAGTGAATGAAATTGGTGTGTATTGTCTGGCAAATATGGGCTGTGAAATGACAAGAAAAATGTTTCTCTCTACATCAAAAAGACCTTGCTTTAATGCTGTCCTGGCTACAGCTGAAAAACAAGCTGTCTTTTTTTTTTTTTTCCAAAATAAGTTGCTTTCTCAGTTGTGTCAGGCTATTTTGCAACGTGGCTGTTTTCCAGCAGTGAAATAGACTTTGATACAAACAGCAGTTTCTTGTGTAAAACAGACTCTTCTGGCATTGGTGGTATATATCCAATCAAAAGTCAAATACCTCGCAGAGCAGCTTAGGGAAGAAAGAAATGTCAGAAATACTTAATCAAATCTTTTAGAATAGATTTGTCTGAAATTAAGGAATTGGGTGTGTATACTGACATGAATGCATGTAGTGCTTTAATAAACAAAGGGAAATATGTAGGCCAGGATATACTAAATGCTATATGCGTTTGTAAAGCACTTCTTAAAATAACTGGAGTTTTATAAATGAGCAAAGATTCAACAGTGTGGAATTAAATATGCATGCGTAAGCAGTGTTATAAAACAATGACACTTGCATACAGAGGGTGTTATCTCCCTGTATAAAGTTGTTTGGATTAGTTTTGAGTATGTTTGCTTTTAAAACACTCAGGGAATCCACAAGCTAGCTTTGCTTGCTGTTAGTGGTTTGACTTTCAAAAGACTCTAATATTCCGGCTCTGACCTTTTGCCTGCACAGATGTAGGGCGAGAGTAACCACCTTTTGCAGTCCTTGCAGGCAGAAGATGTTCATTTCCAGGTATGAGACTTAAATGTTATAAAGAACCTCTGCTACATTTTGTGTGCACAGAGGCTTTTAGATTTAAAGAAAACAGGTACATATCTGAGGCCATCTGTAAAAAAGACAAAGTTAATCCCTAAATCTCAGGGTAGTGGTTAAATATGTCTTTGCTGTGTTTATCCATATGAGCAGCACACACACAGAGACACATTTGAATACACGAAGTATATCTGTCTGTCAATAGACAGAAATAGGTATGCATTGCTCTTTCACTTTCTCTGTGTATATGTATAAACCGATGCACAATAACAAGTCAATTATAGCTCCTTTTGTACATAAAGATTAATGTTTTATCTTCATCTTATTGTTCACGCAACCCATCTGACACACATTACAGGATAATATCCAACTTTCAATGAGAAGTGTAAGCATTCATTCCCACAATATTTAGGCAGAAAAAATTTCATCTATAAGATCAGAGCTTTAGTCTGAGCTAAAAAAGAAAGCTGTTTTAGTAAGATACTAAGGGAAACAGATACCTGCATTAAACGGGGTTGCAGGAGGGGAATATTCCCCCCTTAGAGGAGCACTGAGGCAGCCAGCCCTGCTGCTGTCAGACTCAGTGGAGGAGAGCTCAAGGGATTCTGATGTGCGGGAGGGAATTGAGAAGGTGGCCATGGCTCACTTGGCTTCAGAGCCTATCCCTGGTGGTCAGTCTGCAAGCTGTGGAAGTGGTGAAGAATGCAGACAGAACAGCTGACCTTGTGACTGTCCCGTGTGTGTTTGGTGGCTATGGGGAAGACATGAAGGGAAGGCTTCAGCAGCCTCTGGGTGTGGTTTCAAGTGGCAGCAAAAGACCTCAGCAGCCTACATTAATTGCTGGTTTTAACACATGGTGACATTATGCGCAGACTGGCTTGACAAGTTCTGACCTGGTATCTTTCCGTTGTTGGTGGCTTATCCCAAGGGGAGGAAGGGGCTCTTCTCTTTCAAAAAAGCCGGGGGCCGAGCCAGCTCCAAGGAAAACAGGGAAAGATGTAATCACGAGGTCAAAACTGTGAGTGAATGAGAGACAAATTGCTGCCAGCAATATCCTTTATTAGCTTATGAAGTTATTAAGTAACGAGTTGAATAGTACATTGTTTAAAATAACATGTTGTAATATGAAATGAAGAATGTGATTTAGATTTTAGTTTTATTCAGAAAATCTCCCAAGTGTAACACGGAAAGAAGAGGCTCAGCCCTGCTTCGACAAAGGAGAAATGAAACACAGGGCATTTGTGGTGGCTGTGGCCTGTCAAAACAGACTCAGCTTCAGGCGGAGGATGCCACTGCTTGCATTTTTACTACGTTATCTCCCTAAGAGTGGCATTTACCAGCTGGGAGTTTCTGTTGCAGTTGCTGTGCATGTGACATGCAGCAGAAGCAGGAATTAAAATCGTCCTTTTGAGTGCTTTTTGTTCCACTCTGGCTACCCAGTTCCTTAAATATGTGGTGAACCATAAAAGCACATGGACTATCCCATGACTACATAACACAGAGCTTGTTCAAGGTGATCAGACAGTTATGAACCAAGGAAGATGCGTGAGCAGCACTTCCCTTGAGCAGTCACTTCGTGAGAAAGCTTTTTGCCTCTTTGTGTCCCTTAGGGTACCAAGAGCTTCATAGGACTCAGGTCACCTTAAACCACCAACTCACTTCACCATACTATCTCCTGCATTACTTCACCACCTTTCATCCTTCTGTCTGGAACAATGGTGCATTTATACTGCCAAGAAACCTTATCTAATTGGAGGTGGGAGGATGTAAAGGACCTCTGGGCAATGGGAAAGATAATAAATAGTGAATATGCCTCTTCTACCCCTTACAGTAATTCTGGCTGACAGATGAGGTAGCAAATCCTGTGTGGGTTGCATCTGATGGGTTTTTTCTGAAGATAAGGCATTTCCCCTGCCTTGTCTGCCTGTCTGTCTTTTTGCAGCAAAGACTCTCCACAGGAACAAGGGCAGAATGTAATTGCTTAAAGATACAAGAAAGTCTCGCCCAGAAGCAGATCAGCTCTTGATCCTCTGTAGGTGATACTATTCTGGTGTCCTAAGTTGGCCCGTACAGATACATTTAAAATCTTTAAGATTATGATAAAGAGCTTTTGTTCCCTGCTATCACAGGACATTTGGATACCACCTCTTATGGAATAATACTTGGCTCTAATTTGGCTGCCTTCTAATTGGTGTGACTAGTCTGTCTGGTGTCTCATCAGGGAGAATTGTCTAAAGAGTAAAGATGCTTGATGCCTTCGTTAGAGTGTCTGCCTTATGAAAAACAGTTTTATAATACCAGCCTCTAGACATATCGCTGTGGGACTGGGAACCCCGTTGTGCCAGGCAATGCATATTGAAATAACAGCAAGATGAATGCTAAATTCATGAGGATGACAGAGAAATGGAAGCACAGGTAGCAATAAGACCATTACATGTAGTGCAGTAAATAGAGCCTGGGCGTAGCAGTTATTTTGTCAGTATGGATTGTGTGGTGGAAGCAGAGGAGGAACAACCTTGATGTTTACCTAAAGCTCCTGTGTGTGACAGGGAAAATGGGACAAAACACAAARGGGGATTTGGAGTCACAGCAACCAAGATGTACGTCACTAGCAGCATCAAGGCAGAAGCCAGGTTCCCAGTATCATTGGAAAGTATGGGTGGATTGAAAAGGACATTCAGGATAAAGACACTGGAATTTTTGAGCACCAAGACATTAGAGATGGTGAAGGAAGTAAAGAGGTGGCGGAAGCTGTACAGCCAGAGAGCTGTTCCTCAGCTCTGAGGAACACTAGACATCACCTTCAGTCATGGCAGTTGATCTGTGTACTGCAGTAGTGCTTTGGGAACTGATGGAATGTAGCACCTGGTTTTACTGATGCCCAAATTGCCCACCACCTAAAAAGGTGCAGATGGGTGCACATGGGTGTAAGAGCATGGCTTAAAGCAAAGGAGGGAACGTGATGGCAGATGTGTTAGCAGACATCACATCAATTCAACTGTGTGGATTTACTTATGAAGATCCTAATGAAGTTTGTCCTAAGATACTGAGAGAAGATAGGCTAGGGGACCTTGACTTGCTAAGGGTTATCTTGGAGAGCTGTGGGAGTTGAGGCACTGACTGATATGTACAGAAGACTATTCCAGGTGAAGTGGTGTAGTCCTTCCATGTCAGCTGATGCTAACCATTTCATCTCAAGTGCCAGTTCTGAGTATCATATTTGAAGAAGATTTGGACCAAACTAGGACAATTCTTACAAAAGAAAGAGTGATCTAGAAAATATGATTAATCAGAAAAGTTAAAAAAATAGGGAAAACACAGTCTAAGTCTTCAAATACATAACAGGCTGTTGCAAGGAAACTATGAGTAATCTGCTCATGTCCGTAGTGTGTAGGAGAAGTAGGTGAGGATTTAAATTAGAGCAAGGAAGATTTAACTTATGCAACAGGCAAAAAAAAATAGTAGAAAAAAAGAGCCATGCCATAGGATAGGTTGCCTAGGGAGACTCTGAGACCTCTCCTGTCTTCAGAGAGTTAGATAGATACATATTTGTGAGGAAACAGTTTCTATGAAATGGATCTTTCAGCTGATCCTGCCTTGCAGTTGAAGGAAAGACTACATGACATATTGAGATCTCTCCCAGCCTTATTTTTTATCATCCCTTAAAATGAGATAAAAATGAAGTGAGGAGAGCCAGTGGAAGGCAAAAAAAGACAGTGATGGGAAAAAGATTATGGGAGGAACAGCTGTTATCATGCAAAAATGGGGGTTAGGTGAGATGCAAAGAATTGGAGTAACATGCTGTGCAAAAAGGAGGGAAGCTTCTTTAGTGTTCAGGGTCCTGTTTTATTTGTGCTGCGTTTGCACAGCTAGACTTCTGGCTTGTTTCTTCCAGAGGTTTTCCTTGCAAGATTGCATGAGGTGAACATGAAGGGAAATGCAGGCATCAGCTGGCAAAACATCTTGCTTTAGCATTAAAGCATGGGGCTTTTTCTCTTTTTCATTTTTTTGCTGACATAGGCTTTACAGTATTTTCTTGTTCAAATAACTACTCTGTCTCTGGTGAGGTATAAAAATGACTTGAGAAAATCCCTGAGCAAAGTAAGTTTGTGGGCTTTCATAACATGCCTGAGTTGGCAGACTCATGCTCTTAGGAGAGCATCATCCCTTTCATCTCCCATGCCTTCATGAGGCATCTCAAATGTGCCTTCAGGGACATTTGCCTGCTTTCCTGATCAGGGCCATGTTCCTCCAGACAAGAGCACAGCCCTCCAGGAACGTGTCTGACAGCTCCACAGAGTCCTGCAGCTGGCTGTATGTCAGCAGAGCAGCTGAGCCCCCAAGAGACTCTAGGGCAGTAATCCTTTCTGGCTGGGTCTGCCTCCTCCTGGGTCCCTGAACAGGATGCTGACTAGGTATTTCCTAGTCCAGAAATAAATCCTAGACAGGATTTCCCTTCACTGAATACAGGGTATTTCTCTTCCCCATAACCTTGGATACTGCATGTCCTTGCCTATCAGCTGTGAGGTCAGCAGGGTAGCACTTTTGACCTTTTTCTCCAGAAATTGTCTTCTTTTTTTGGGTCACCGAAGTCTTAGTTCTGGTAGAGCACAATGGAAGTTACTGACCCCAGTGAAGAGCATGATCAGCATCAGCAGGGATAAGTCAATGCAAACCTCACGTCAAAAGACTGGGAAGTCACTCTGTGGTTTTAGCAGTACTTCATGTGATCGGACACCACAGACTTGTGCACAGGCACCCAGAGCACCTGCAGACTCCACGATGCTGTGGAGGAGAGGCTGTTCCTACAGGGGTGGAAGGAAAGCAGGAACCAGACTAAGGCATGGGCTGCTGCTGCGAGGGCATCAGAAGAGCGGGAGCTGAGGGCAGCCACAGTGGGGAAGAGATTGCCTTTGCAGCACGGTTCCCCTGTGAACACCTTTGAATTGTCTGCTGCTTGTCCCTAAGATACCATGGAAGAGGGAGCAGAAAGGACAGACCTTGGGAAATGGGTAGATTAGTGAAGCTTGATTCATGTTTCTGCATCTCCCTCACGCGAGGGCAGTGACACTGTGAGTCCAGCTGAAAAAAGACGCAAAGTGTTTCTCACCAATAGAATGATAACTTAAACCTGTGAGCACACGAAAATTGCTCTCTGGAGACCAAACTAAACAGAATTCCTATTTATCCAGGCTGGTTTCATATCCTGGGGCCAATCAGCATATTGAGAAAGTATGAGCTGAAGCTGATTAAAACTCTTTTTCCTATAACCATGTACATAAATAATCTGTCAACAGAGAAAAGTGTGCCTTCCCCGGTGGCTGCTGGAGACTCTGGAAGAGATCCTGACATTCCTGCAGAGCCAGCCTGGGTTTCCATTGCAAGGCAAAAGCAGAGGGGCATCCAGCAAGAGAAGGAACTCGACAGAGAAAAGCATATGGCTCCAGATAATAAGTCAAATACAGAGAAACAGAATAAAGGAAAGGAACAAACAGAGGTACTTGCAGTACAAATTCGCGATGCTTTTGTATCACCTTCCTGTAGTATTTTTTGGATCTACTGCTATATTACCAGTCATGCCATAATGATTATAGATACTTAATGAGTGTAACTATAAGAAACAAAGACACTGCTCTCATAAACATGTTACAGATTCAGAGTTTTCTGATTGTTCAGATATGTAATTTTGTATCTCCAAGAAATCCTGGAACTATGTGAGGCATGTAAAATTTCTTGGCATACCTACCAGATTTAACATGTGTACTGCATGCTAAAATACCCCAAATGAGGTGCTAAATTGTAGTCTCTGATCTTTCTCAATGCAGAGGAAATATGTTCTCTTTAACTATCCTTCTAAGCACAGCCTTTCATTGAACCTCTTATACCTCCTGACTGATTTAACACTGAATGAACAGCTTGGTCCCAGAAGCTCCTAGGTAACAATTTTTAGAGCCTCGAGAAGTGAAATAGGATAAAAATAACTTTTGCACTTGCAGACAGTGCCAAGATATAAATTCTGGTTCCCTGTATATGGATAATTCAGAAGCTCATGTGGTGCCATGGAATATGGGCTGACACTGCCTCTTCAGAGATCCCATGCAAAAGAGGGTGATACCTGTAGCAAGTGATCTTCCCAGATGACAAAGCTGTGCCAGCAGAAGTGCTTGGCATGAACCCAGAACACTAACCTGCTGCCTGTTTTGCGTCCTGCACAAATAAGAACCCTGCTCTGATGCAGGAGCATGTGTGTCCTATACCAGTATAGCATTCCCAGTGCAAATGGCCTACTTTCTTGCTTCAGATGGTACTGTTAGAACCCTAGACAGCTGTATTGTATCCTGGAATAACAGAAGATTTCTAGATGATGAAAAATAGCAGTAGTTAGATTAACAAGAAATAATACCTGATAAGATGTCTAGGCAAGCTTCGGAACTGCAGTAATTCCCAACATGATCCCAAAATACAGTTTCTATGTCAGAACAGGAAACTCCAGATTTTAGCTGGCAACGATCCCTGAAATTCATGCCATGCATTTTATTTCCCTATAGCAGCTAACAGAGAAATATGCCAAGATGCTCCTGACTGCAGAATGTGAGGCTCAGTGCCATTGTACTACTCCCACTTTCTCTTTCTCCCACATGGCACCAGGCACTATCACTTTAGGGTAGTTTTTGATACTGGCAAGAAAATCTATTGGAGGATGTGTTTGATTTTTTATGAAAAATCCATTTATCATCAACTGTCCAAAAATACAGTGCCCTAGCCCACAAAATTTGGGAGATGGAAGGAAAACATGAGAGAATGAGGTTGTTTCCAAATCCTATATATGCTAGTAGAGATGTGCAAAGGACTTGGAATACATTTTGCATTGAAGACTATAATTATCTACTCATACCATTATGAATAAGAGATACAGAGGGAATAGATTTTATTCGTAAAAGTGAGTATCATGGAGGTTAATGTGAAAACACCAGAACTTTCTGAACAGCTATCAGCTCAAGGGAGGGGATTGGGACCAAGATCTGTTGAACTGCGGCAGGCACCCCATCCACTACCTTTGCTCGTGTTCTTCCAAACTGGACTCATTCTGCCTGCATTATTTGGATGTTATCCCTCTCTGTACCTAGGGGTCAGTGAAGCAACAGTGGAGGAAACCTTCACACTTGGCCCCTAAAACTGCTTCTGAAGAGCAGAGAAAAGAGACAAAGTCTGAAGTGAAGCCCCTGCTGAGAACCAATTCACTGTCACATTTCTCTGGTAAGAAATAAAATGCTTAAAATGTAGGCTGTTATCTCACAACCTTGTCAGAAGAAATCCTGCTTTAGTGTGCTGCAAAAGGAGTAGGGGCTAGGTCCTAATCTCTTCCTCAGCCCCACATCAGCCAGGGCAAAGAGTTTTCTCAGCATTCACATCTGGGGTTTTATTTGGTGGCATATTCTTTTGACCAGTTTTATTACAAACAAAAGAGTAACAAGAGATAGCAAAAAACTTGTGTTGAAAGAAATGTGAATCGAGAGCTCTAGGCCATTTCACAGGATGAGGGCTCAAATGCACTATCCCAGTGTAAAATGTAAGCAAAAATATTTTCAATAGCATTAAATTTAAGTGTGGCTTCCTCAGCAAGCTGGAATAATGTGATCACAAACTGTCTGACCATCAGTCCTCCCACAATGAGTTTGTTATAAATCTCTTTGGTAAATTAAAATTTGAAAAAAGGGCAGAAAGTTTGAAGTAATAAAATTCCTGTGAGCTGGGGGCTGAGTAAAGGAAGAATTCACAAGTGAATACTTTAGCTAATGAAAAGACTCTCTCTTCTTTGGCCTGGGTGTTAACACAGGGCACAGCAAGGAATCCAGGTCATCATGTTGAGTTTTGGTAAATTTAGGGATCAAAAGATATTAGTGATGAGAAAAACACTGTATTATTTAGAGCACAGAATGGTAATTTCCTCAATAACTTATTCAGAAGAAGCTTCCATGTGAACTGTAAAGATTTTCTACCACAGGGCAAGGCATGGGAAGTATTTAATAAAAGGGGGTGTTTAGTTGCACAGCAAATAAGTGCAAAATGTCCATGTGTTTTATTCACAGTAGCTCCATCACCTGGACTGGTGGATAAGGAGGAAATAAGCCACTTGAAGAAAGCCAGTAATGCTGCTCCAGATCAGCCATCGTGGATGGAGCTGGCCAAAAAGAAATCTCAAGCTTGGAGTGATATGCCACAGATTATAAAATAGAATGATGCAAACAAATAACATCTTCCGTAATTAAGTCAACTACTTAACTGAACTCCTACAGACCAGCTAATCACAGTGAAGAATCTCTTGATACAGGAGAAGGGTTTTATTATACAGCTGTGGAGAAAGCGTGCAATAGGTGCAGTCAAAAAGTTTACCTTCAATTTTGTAGCAATCAGAGTTGCAATGGCAATGGATTACTTAAATTATGCTAAGGACATACTTACACTTCGGAAAATAAAACTTTTGCCTTAAGTATTTCCTGCATTTTCTGCTTTTAATGATGTTTGCATCCAAACAGGATCTTTGCTAAACTTTGCTGAACTTCTGTTGTTGCTGGAAAATTCTATTTGTTAGGGTTTTCTCTGTTTACATTTATAAATTGTGCCCTAACATCCCGATTCTGTTGATGTGTTTCACTGGAGTCATATGACGCACTTTCTACCAAAGCTGTTAGGCCCACGGAGGCATTTGTGAGTAGCTGCTAGTGGGTACTCCATTAAAATGTGTTGCTTGAGCTGCATGTTTGCCTAGCTGAGCCAGTGGTACAGTTTCTGGGGTTAAGTTACATTTCAGGAGGCACAAATATGCACATTTATGCATGACCATGAATAAAAATTCCTCAGCTTCTTCTGTGAGCAACCTTGGTTGCACAATGTTTGCAAGCAGGCGAACAGTAAGGAAACTGAACTGCAGCTGGAAGCTCATCAATGCATTCACAGTTGCTTTCCAATCTGAATTAATCTGGTTACAACTGGTTTTCCTTTCTGTGAAACCACATGCCCAGTTAGGAGGATGGTATTAGTTACAATGGTCAATATGAATTTAATTAAAAATTAAGAACTGAAAATACTGGAGCTAAAGTCCAAGCTGAAATGCTGGGAAAAACTGTGAATTTCATCATGGTGTCAGCTTCACATGTCACCCCCTACATAATCTTAGTTCTTCTCCTTAAAAACCAGTAACATACAGATAGCACGTCTGTAGTTGACTACCTTTATATAACATTCTCATGCTCATTGGCCTGAGTCTCCCCATCAGTTTGTGACTCCCACTCATGAAGTCTCCTAGGCTCTTCACCTTCTCTTTTAACAAGATTGACAAGATAAAGCATTTGCTGCTGATTGACTGAAACTACTCTGAACATATTTTAAGACCTCACTGTGAGTTAAAGAAGCAAAGACAAACCCTGTGATGCCCCACTGCTACAAGAAGAATTTCCTTTCGTGTATGCATGGGCAAAGTACTACCTTAGCACTGCAATCTCTAGGTTTCTTTATGTTTATATTAGTGATTTTGTTTTTCTTTTCACATTGTATTCTCTTTGGAAAAATGCGGGGAGACTTTAGGAAACATAGGATTTTCTAGCACCTGCGTTTGCAATTTCAAAACCGTGTTTTCTCTGCAGAGGTGGGAAGGAAAAGCCAAGCCCTCTCAGTAATGACAACCGCATTTAGTCATGAATAAAAAACAGAGAGTTGAGCATGTGAATATCCAAGACACTTCTAAAGGTTTTCAGTCAGGTTCTTTCATCATCAAAAATAGGAGGAGAGAAAAGTTTTCTGTTTGTCAAAGCCTCAGGACAAAGCCAGTCACCTGCATTGCTGTTGGGATCAGCCTGCATTGCTGTCAGGATCAGCCTGCATGGCTGCTGGAGGCCTGATGAGGCCTCTGCACAGACCTGCTGCAGCCCAGAGCTGTCAGTAGTCCTGACCCAAACAGGTTTCTGCCAGCTGTCCCAGGGTTTTTGCCTTCCTGCAGATTGCAACAGGCAGTGTGGGATACCTGCTGAAATCAGAAGTGGCAAGACAGCTTTCTGTCAAAGAGATCCACACCAGACATAGTAACTTAATTACAGGACATGCACTCTGGGGCTCAATTGCCCAAAGGCTGGTTGTGCAAAAAACTTTCCCGCTTCTCCCCCATAAGTGAGCATGCACAACCCTTAATCTCAAGTGATATTTTTTTCTTTTTTGGTATTCATACTCTACGACCTACAGTAGAAACAGGCACATTTTTTAGATACAATAAAAACCATCTTAACTCCCTCTCTTTCCAAAACACCCCTTCTGAAATAAATAAGTAATTAGCATAAAGTGTAATTTTAAGATATGCTATTATCTTTTGTAGCAATCTTAAAAAAAAAAACCCAGTTTCTATATTAAGGGAATATAACATATAAAAAAAGACCAAATTTGTACCCTCTAATTATTGCCATCCCATGCAAAGGTTTTCAGGAAATGTAATTAAAGGTACATTCTGTCTCCTTACAATTCCCTCCCTGTTTAAAACAATTAAAACTGTGTTGAATTATGACTGAATTCCTGGAGCATGATCTGTGCAGCTGTACGGGGAAGAGTACAAAATCACTTGGACTGTCTCCTGTTTTCATAGACAGATGCTCAGGAATAATGGAGATGAAAGGCAGAGGTGTCTTGGCAACACCTGCACCCTCTGAAGGGGAACAAGTCTGTCCCCTTGCAGACGTGTCGAGGAGAGGAGGTGAGGGGGCGACCAGCTCTTCATGGGGCACAGGCCTACACCTTATGCGGCATTTGAGATCTAGATTTGGGAGCATGCAGAGGCGGGAAGCATTGGCTGCACATTAGCCTGTGTTTTGCCATTGGCTGTGACAGGATCCAGATATTCCCGCCTTAGAGTTTCCAGTGGTTGCACTCGCTTTCCGGTTTCCAGCGCCAAGTGGGTGAGAATGACTGCTGTGTGTGGTGACAGCCAGCATAGTGGATTCCTACGAGCCCATGAACAACCTTCATCCGACCTTCAGGGGCACACTCTGCAGCCCCACAGGTTGCTCAGGCCTAACTGAAACAAATTCAGGATCTTCACCAATTCTGCCATAATTATGGACCAATTCAAATGTCTCAAAATACGCTTCAGAGAAGCAGTAATATGATGTGCTTCTTCGCACACAATGCATAATTACAGTGGAAGTGATTGCCATAGGAGGTTGTAGACACCAAAGGTTTAGTTGGTTCCAAAAGACAAATCAGTGAAAGACAAATCCATTGAGTGCTGCTCCGCACAAAAGCCAGGGCCTTGGTTTGGGAGACTGTGAGAGTCTTTGGGAGGCAGTGTCACTGGTCTTCTTCGTATTGTCCCACCACTGCCAAGGGCCCTGGCCTTTGTGCAAGAGAAGACACTTGGCTACTCGAACCTTTGATATGATGGCCAGGGGAATTTTCATTTTCTCACAGTGTTGTTCTGTATCCAGATTTCTAAGAGAAAGGGTCATGCAAGTAGGTATTGCTGTAAGTGTCCTGCCAACAGGTAGGCAGAAAATAGTTTTAGAATCCATGTCTTTTTCTTTGGTGAAACGGCTCATTTGTGGCAACAGAAAGATGCAAATACAAATATTGTTCTCTCCTCTGTATGAACAGTGAGTTATGTTTCACAATCAATGCCACCAGAAAAGCCTTTCAGATCTGATCAGCTTTCCTGAGGACATCATTATAGTTTTCCAGCTGAGAAGCAATATGACTAACTCAGGCTGATCCATTTTGTTCAAGCAGCTGCATATTATACTGTTGGAATATAACATCTAACAGGGAAATAAAATGTAAAAATTCACCTTTTGTTCATGACTCATGCACATAAACTAACAGAGCTGGAATTACAGTCAAAGAACAACAACAAAATGGACTTGAAATATAGAAGTTTCTTCTCCCAGAAGTGCTGCATGAGACGTCTTTGGCTTTCTGTTTAATGAGCAAGTTGCCTTCCCAGCAGTGAAGGGCCTCACTCAATGAAAATGAAATCATCTATCAGGCATCTTTCAGTGCAAAACCCCTAAATTTGATGATTTATGCAGTTTACTAGTTGGATTACCCTAATCAGCTACCTCTCAATGTTTAGTAATTTTATGTTAAAAAATTGTAACTAAATGACTTTAAATGGACAGTGAAGTGCAATTTTTTAAGGCCAAAATATCCCCTTCATCTTTACTTTGATATGGTGTTTTGCACTGTGTTGCCTTTGACAGTAAAAACTGTTGCATTTTTTTTCAAGATGAAGAGAAACATAAAATCTTGCTGCCAGTGAAAATATCCAGCAGCAGTGTAGCAAGCAGCTTGCTGTAATTTTGCAATGCCATTAATTCCCTCTTAGTCTCAAGGAGCACAATAAACTTGCCGAAATGTTTGCTTTGTATACATGATGAGCACTCTGCTGTGGGTAACAAAGGTTTAATTACAGGATTTTGTGTTTGTGGTTAGAAGATAACTTTTGTACTGTTATAGAGTCCAAAAAAAAAAAAAAAAGCCAGTGTGAACACTGGGCAGTGCTGCCTGTCTGTAGAAACCCCAGGGGGAATGTAACCCTGTGTGATCCTGCACAATGTGGCTGCATGGGATTAACTCTTGTAGGAGTAGGCATTTCAGCTCCAAGTGGGCACAGGTCTCAGGCTCACATATTCCCAATATTTGCCAAGATGCTCAACAAGTGACAGAAACCATGGAGTTTTTATAGTATGGGATCTTTTATTGTCCAACTTCACGAAATAAAAACCATGTACAGGTTTTTCATTAATTATTACTCCCAGCTAATTCTCTGCATCATGTTTCACTTTGAAGCTGGGGATTGATGTGACATGTATTTGCAGACCATTCAGATCTTCTTCCATTGCAGTATCTTGCAGTACCTTTGCTGCAGATTCTAACTTTCTATGTACACTGGCTGTATTACTCTAGCTCACTTAAGGCAGCTTAAAAGAAGATCATTCTGGGAAATGTTGAACTATCTCCCTCTCTGGGATCCCAAATCTCTCTCTTAAGAACTATTAGGAATGCAGCTAAGAGCATATAATATATTACTGAAGCAAAGTGATTGAGGACAATTTTCCTTCCTTCCATCTCACACACCATCACATTGAGTACTTTCATTGTTGATTTCTTTTTGCTTTATTCATTTACTTATGCAAATAAGTATGAAATGGTGTATTTTGCAGGTTCATAATTCCACTGGAGCCTATTCAAGGTTGCTGAGCTAGGTGCTGTGGTATCTTAACTCATTGTAGCAAGTAGTCCCCATTTTTTCCCAAATATGGTTTGATTTCTCAAGTTTAGAATTGACACGTAAATTATTACCCTGCCTTTGAGAGTCAGCTCTTCCTGAGAAACCTCTAATTAAAAAAAGGAAAAAGAAAGAATTCTCTGTTCACTGTCTACTGAAAGATGACACTTTGCACCAATGGGTCCTGCAACAATTACCAGCACGTGGCTTTTACACTGTCACTTGTCACCCATGCTGGCAGCTCCGGGACAACAAGGCAAACGGGCCATCCATGCTGCTCTTGGGCCAAACAGTGGAAAACCATGGGCCCACCAGGGATGGGGAGGGGGCAGAGGAATCCAGCAAGACCCTCCTATTGCCAACCACCATCTGTGCTGCCCTCCCCAGCCAGCAGTTGATACCAGACCATGCTGAGGTGAGGCAACAGTATTTACACATCTGTGGCTCCGACTGCAATCATGGGGGTCTCTGGCCAGGTGGCCGTCCAAGGTGCTGTGAAGATTTCAACACTGTATCAGAAATTGCAGTTGCTGAACTGCAGAGACAAGTTTGTCCCAAAGTCAGGCTCTGGGGATTGTGTCTCCCAAAGAAATCCTACCTCCATATTATTTTTATTCCTCCTGCCCCAAATTTAAAAAGACTACCAGTAAATCCCTCCAAAGGATTTCTTACATTCAAGAACCAAGAACTGTCTGGAAAAAGCGCAGGACAACAACCAGAGTTATGACAAGAGAAGAATTCAGTTAATAACCCTTCAGGAAAATAAAAGCCACCTTTCTCAGCAGAAATAACAGAGACTCCTATTTAATAAGCTGTTGGCTCATCCTCTCTGCACTCAGCACCGGAGATAATTTTGATGGGCAGGCTGCCTGCAGACAAGGCAGCAGAATAAGGTCCTGAGCCTGTCCAGGCAAAACAGACATCATCTTCCCCATCTAGCCACTCCTTTAAACAAGACTTGCCTTCTTTTAACTCCTTTGCCTCTTCCTGCAGCACTCACCTCAAGTACACAGAACGGATTGCTTTTTGCTTAATGAAGCCTTTATGGGTTGGTTCATGCCTTTATGTTGAACCACAAAAATGAGACTCCCAAGTAAGACAAGTCATGGTACCCGTCACTCCTTGGCCGCCAACCTTGTAGCACTGTAAAGCTCACTCATATGCTCCTTCAGTAAATCCAGTTCCAGCACTCACAGGACGCGCTCCAACACCCAGTGTGCTGCCTATGCTTTTGTGCAGTATGGCGATGTGGTGGGCACAGCTTGGTTGTGGTGGTGCTACAATCTCAGAAGGAAGAAAATCAATGCAAAGAAAAGAAGTTTGAGCTAGAGACAACAGAGGGAACCTTTCCACTTCAGCAGGGAATTCCGACTGCCCGGTTTCTTTGCTGCTTCCTCCTCTGTGATTTTCTGTTTGTTTTCCATGTGTGCGGAAGCAGCCCGCAGTGAGCTGCCTGCCACCCAAGGGTGCCTGTGTTTCTTCAGCATCAGATCCGCCTACTGAGCTCGGTCCACCAGTGGAGGGCAAGGCACAAGCAGCCTGGGGCAGCGGGTTGCAAGGCAGTTTTGATGGTGGATGGTGCTGTCAGCTGCTCTCCAGGGAGCCTTTGAATTGCCTTTTCACGCCACAATTTCCCTGATTAATGCGAGGAAATATTTTATCTTACCTTGCGGTCGTGGACAAGAATTGGGGAAGTAAATTTTACTGTGGTCTACTTCCCTAAAGCAGAATGGGAAGGAGGGTTTTCCTTTGGCTTAGGAAAAACGCAGCATTTGCTGTAAGAGCCTGTTTATGTGGGCCCAGGTTTTCATGCAGGGAAAGCAGAGGGTGGTTATTCAAGCAGATAGACTTGTGCCGGTTTCCCTGACTGCTTTATCCCATTGCACAAACAGCTCTCCAAACCCACCCACCAAAGCAAGCCATCCCCTCCCCAGCTGCTGTGCAACATGACCCCTGGCACAGTGACACAAAACAGTAATGCTCAGACTGAGTCCTGGAAGTTATGCCAAGGGTATTGGAGGAGAAGAGGTGGTTTCCTCAGCTGATTTTATGTAATTGATGGACAAAAAGGGAGCCTCTTAACTGTATGCATGTCTCAGGAATTGGCTTGAGTAATTTGGAATTCTTGTTAGCAAGTAACAGATGAGTTTCAGAGAGGGCAGAAGGACACAAGCTTAATTTCTTGCATAACATTATTGAAATACAACTGAAGTATAAAGTCAAATTTAAAAGAGAGAATAAAAACCTCAATCTTGCCTAAATAAAATAAAATAAAATAACCTTTTAATTTTATGCTTCTCTTCTATGCAAGGTCATAATTTCAAATTATTAAAATATTTGATTTTAGAGGCAAATGCTTGTTCCCAGGACATAAAACATACCTCCTCCTAATTTAGTGGGTGATTGCTCTTTTAATTGAGAAACAATTTCTGGTCCTGAATTCTGCCTTCCTTTCAAAGAGGCTAGTACAATTTGGAGCTTTTATACTGGGGTAAAAGAAACTATTTTGATCAAATTGGAGTCCAGTAGGTGACAGCCAGTGTCTGTCCCTCCCTCTGCAGCCTGTGAGTTTTACTTGCTTGAAAGAACCTCTGGGTCTTGCCTGATGCTGGGATATCCCAACACATTTGACAACTTCAGCCCCTATTCTGACCATTCATTTTAGGGGAATTTTTCTATTTACACACCAAAATGACTGAGGTCGAAGCTGGCCCCTCTTCCCTATTAGCAAGCAATGGTGCAGAAATGCTGCAGAAGGAACCCCTTTCCAATGCCGTCAAGGCAGATGTTTATATTACATGCCTCTGGCTAATTTACTAGATCCTGTTTTGCTTTTATCCAGCCTGTTAGGCACCTGCCAAGAGGAACCCCATGAAGAACCACCCCCTGCTCCCAGGTCCCACATAAGGGGTGCAAACGTGGGCTTGTCACCTGGTGCATGGGCCCTGGCACCTTCCAGTGAGTAGTGTGTCAGTGCAGGAGCCTGCAGATGCCTTTTCCAGGCTACAGCACCATGTTTGGACCTCCAGCTGACCCCAAATTTTACCTTTCATAGACAAAAGGCTCACTTCAGCTGGCTCAATATAATTGAGCCAGTCTTCTCAAAATGTTATATATTGATTAATGAGTGAATTAAGCCATTGAATTCTGGCTCCCTGACCCCTCCAAGTTACAGCCGCTGAACTGTTACGCTTATTAATTGTCTTCTGCTTGGTTGCACATAGGAGTTCATGCTGGTGTTTGCTATGCTTGGGGACCTACTTTGGAGTGGCATATTTTGATTACTGTAGATGCAATTACTTGCTTTTTTCTGACTAACACATGTTATGAATCTTCTCTGCCGTTAATAAACATAGTGGTGTTTAATTATTGAGACATTTCACAAAAAGGCTTTTGAGACGAAGACAAATTTTATGTTCTGACTAAATAATTAAACATTATGCAAATGTTTGCAACCCCAGCATCCTGGTTATGCAAAACAATACTTGGATGATGGCCTTGTTTGCACACTGAGTTAGTATTGTTTGGCTGTAATTAGCAGCAGATACAGTATTAAAAATATAAACAGGTTCTAATGAAACAGTCTTACAGTGGTAAGACTGAGGGCCGGGCTGCAGCCATGCTCTGGAAGAAGGTGGTGAGATGTGTTTCCCCCAAGGACCACATACCATCTCAGTTGTGCTGCCTGGGAAGCAAGGCCAGCCCTGGGCTCACACTCTTGCTTGCACTTGGCAACCTCACCCAAATGCAGAGGGAAGAGGAGACACAGCCTGCAGCATGGGAGAGACAGGGAGGAAAGCCATTTCATTCCAGACAAGTCCACTTCACCTGTTCCCAATGTGAAGCTCTCTGTGTTGTCCTTGCATTTTCCCCCCTTCAGCTCTGGCAGTCAGGGACAACACCCAGCCCTCAATGACTTTAAAGTTTAATTATCCATAAACAGGAGTCATTCTTGGAACATGTTGCTACACATGTGCCCTAACTCTGTTGCCTGTAATCACCTTAAAAACCAAACGACTCTGCATGTGTCAGTCTTGTCATTTTTTACAGCTCTGTTTCTCTCAGGCTAGAGATAACAGCAGTATTATGCATGACATGCAATATGCCAGGGATACAGCTGTTGCAGTTATCAAACTCGTCATCACCAACATGGTACCAGCCTCAGAAAGGGTTTATTAATTGCTCAGTGTGCTCCATCTGCCAGTGGTACTCAACAGCTTTGATTGGAGTTTGCTCCTGACCCCTGTCCCATTCACTCTCATTACCTGCACATTTGGTGGGTGGAATTAGCATCTGCCCGCGTGGCTGCACAGCACGTGGGATCACACTAGGAGCTGTCATTATGAAAAGTACTTTTTGGGAATAAAATACAGTATCAACACGTTGTTCTTAAACTGCTGGTTTCCCTTTGTGTGCCAGGAAAGTAATCTGCATGCAATTGAGAGGAGGCTGAACACCTACTTTGCAAGTGGAGATGGGAATCTAAAGCTTCTTTTAAATCAGTGAAGAAAGGGAATACACTGCTTCATTAAAAAATGTATGTCCTCAGTGTCCTTCCTGGGGGAGGGAGCTGCCTAACAGTCCCAAAGCTCTTACGTTATTACTATAATTTTTGTTGCCTGTTGGAGCTGCAGCAGCGCCTAGCTTGTTGCTACTTACATGTTATTACAGCTATATGATTAGGGCTCCTGTCTGACTGAGGTTCATTTCTCCTTTTCCTAAAACCATGGTCTAAAAAGTTCTGAGACCTGGGAAATTGCACTCATTTTTTCTAAAGGCCATGAAGAATGCTCCTGTGCTATCTGTTTTCCTTGCCACCTATCACCCTCCACTACTGCTTGGAAACTACAGGTTTGCTTTGTGGGGAGGAGATGGGATTCTAAATTGGCAGAAAGATAACGCTCAAATGAAAGAAACATCACTAAAGCCTTTAAGGCCAGTAAGAATGACTTAATACAGCCTGGATCCCTGCTGTGATAGGGCAAAGCATAAGATCTTTCCATTACAGCAGAGCAAGAGCTCTGCTAGTTTAAATGGAGAATGGCTTTGATAATTATTTTCAGTGCTGCAGTTCACAGGCTCACAGTGTTAATCTTGACACTTGCTGTGTCTTGGAGGAATAGAAGTTAATGTTAATGATATGTACTATAGGTTGAGCAAGGGGGTTTAAAAATACAATTCCCTTACTCCTCCTCCCCCTGCCCCAAAGAATCACTTTGCCATAAACCTTGGGTCCCAGCAACAGACCTCATCTTCTCCAGGCTAGATTTGAGCCTGCTGGTCTGTGGCCCTGCTGTGGTGTGGAATGACATGCACAGTGAATATGTCATTTCAGGTGAAATTTAGACCAGGCAGATTGATGGGGAGACCAAAAACCCCTTAGC
Source organism: Amblyornis subalaris (assembly GCA_018881555.1). NCBI lineage: Eukaryota > Metazoa > Chordata > Aves > Passeriformes > Ptilonorhynchidae > Amblyornis > Amblyornis subalaris. The sequence continues at coordinate 2,454,427 of JACAXG010000033.1, forward strand.
AATGATTAGGGATGAACATTGGATTTGAACATTTTACCTTTATCTAATGGGATGGTGCTGGACATGATTAGAAGGGTGCAAGCTGCAGGGTCATGCTTTGTCAAGGTGCTCATCAATCTGTCTCTTCTTCTTCCCTTCATACCAATGTTAATGTGTGTTCATACCAATGTTCTGTCTGTTCTTCACAATATTGGCACAGCATTGTGAAAGCAAAAGAGTTGGGGAAGACAGGAGAGTGGCACAGGATCAGAGCAGCAGGTGTTGTAAGGAAGGCACAAGAGGAAGGGTTCTACCGCTTTGCCCATTGAGGTGATATTTACTCAAGTTTTGGTGGGTCAAGGTGATCACTGTTAGTGCAAGTAGTCACCCAGCCATCATCCCCAGCATCAGGTTCCACATACACAGTCTTGGCTGGGAATTAGGTCACTAAGCATGAATGCATAGGGTCATACAGCTAGAGTCATGCATGGATACGCAGCCTGCTCCATCCTTGAAAACAATCCATCTATTAACTTGTTGCTACCCACTTCCCAGTTAATCTTTTGCTGTGAAAAAACACGTCTTCATCCCCAGCCCTATGCTGTCTCTAGTGGCAGAAAATGTTCATCCTAGTGCTCCCTCTCCATAAAGAAAGAGGTCAGGTCAGCACAAGGAAGCACAGGAAGCTTTCCCCTTCCTGCTCCATCTGTAGAACTCTTGTCATAATGAGGCTTTTCACAGGCTATTGATCCCCATCAGAAACAGAGCATAAAGTGAAGGGATGTGGCAGCAAATGCTTTATTCCAGTTTGGTCTGCAAGAGATGTCCAGATCTGCCATTCAGCCAGCAGTGGAGGGAAGAGACACCCACTCTCCAGACATCTCCTAGGTGACAGGGCAAGAGTAGAAGGGAGCTACTTGCCCCAGAATTGGATTTTAGCCAGTAGCCTGGTACCTGGTTTTGACTCTTTAATATCTGGTTCTAACAAAGTGGATTGAACCATGTCCTGAACAACCCCACCATGCTGTGGGAAGAAGGATTGGTGATGAAGAGGCAGGCTGGATTAGACAAGAGAGGTGAGACAAAGAAAGTGATGCAAAGACCAATGTGCAACCAGCCTACTCTTTGGCAGGGGAGCCTGTGCCAGAAGTCTGGAGTATAAAGTTTTAGTTTGTGTCCCTTGGCAGTCACGTTGTTTAGATTTGCATTGTTTTTTCAAATTTTAGACCAGGTTTTACAAATCTCCACATCTTTGGAAAATATGCTAGAGCCTTAACTGTGCATTATTCAAGTAGGTAGTCAGGCATTTGCAGTGAGTGGAGATAGAAAATCTTTATCGTTTGTAACAATTCTGCACAAAATAATTAAGTTATACAGGAGCCACACACTCTCTCTTTCAAAGCTCATCTATCAGTGACATAATGTGCTGGATTTTGACAGACCCTTCTAAAATATCTTATTTTTGTCTGTGCAAGTTGCCTTGGATCCTTCTGCCATGCTGTCTGGACCTATATTTAGTTTAGCTAGGAAAGAGTGAAACAAGACCTTTAGAAGAAGATGATCTTCAGAAACCCACACTTGCTGAGGACTGAATTCAGAATTCCCTTTGACTGCAGCTTCCTGGCCGTCAGTGGATCATCCACCAAGTTACCCTGGGTAAGTTAAAGGAGTGTGTTTTGCTTACAATGTGTTTTTTGCTTCAGTGTGTTTTGCTTACAATGAAGATGTCCAGTGTGTGAAGTCTATTTATCAAAATTTCCCTGAAAATTTTTCTTTTAATTATAGGAGAGCAGTACCATGAAGCACACAACTGGAAAACAAGTTGGCAATCAAAATACTTAATTCTTAATGAGATTTCCTTTCACTTGGACTATGTTTTCAATATAAGTGTATCTGACTGTTCTTTACCCAGGCACTGGACCTCAGCTACCATCAGCAATATTGGCACAATATGAACTTCAGTTTCCAGGTTCTTGTTTATGTAACAGTGCAAATGCATTTAAAAGCCTCTGCCTTCAGGAGATGAATAAATGTAAATGTTCATCACCTTTGAGCATATGGCAGAGGCATTTGCGGCTCAGACAGAATCTCCACAGAGAGTGAAATGACAGTGATGTGGGGGTGAGGGTAAAGAAACACTGACTCGATGATCTTAAAGGTCTTTTTCAACCTAAATGATTCTATGATTCTATGAGTTTGGAGATCAAGCTCTGTTCCTAGCTCCCCAAAAGACTTCTCGGACAGATTATTTGCTCCTTCTCCCACCTCAGTTTTTATCTTGTTAAAGTGGAACAACAATTTACCTACTGGAAAGAATCACACCTGACTTGGGAGGGAAACAGCTGTGTGCAGTGAAGCGGCAGCACAACATATAACAGAAGATTATTTCTTAATGTTGTCACAGAAAAAACAGAATAAAGATCACCTAAATGTGGCATTTTATGGCTACTAAGCATTTGTACATACAATCATATTTCAATATAATTTTCTACATCCCTTGTTGAGTATTAGCACAACAGGTGCTACACAAGCCATGAACTCTACATCTAGCAGCTTTGTGAAAAAAAAAAAGTTTACAATATTACAAACCAAAAACTGTATTTTGCAAACTAGCTCAGCAACTGAGGCATTAATTTGTTTCAGTTTACACCTATAAAACTGAAATGACATCTGAATTTGCATGAGCATGAAGTCTATCTGTGAGATGGGAAAACCTTCTTTATTGTAATGCACACACCATTTAATCTGGTCATAGGGAGGGGATGGAAAAGCTCCCCTTCTTCCCTTCCCATGAGCCCCGTCTCCTGCTGCCCTGCCATGGTGCCAGGTGAGGGCCTCAAGTCTTCCCTGTGCTGTGCCATGACCTGAAGCCCAGCTCTTCAGCACAGCAGGTTTAAGAAGGTGGTTAAAGAGCAGATGGCTTTTCTTTTCCCCAGCCGTGTGCTGTAGGGATGGTACGTGACCTTATGCAGGAAACAGCCTGGGGCACAGACCAGTAGCAGGAGCAGTGGGCAACCACAGTCAGTCCTTCTGTGAGACACACTGGGTGTATTTGTGCCCCTCTTTGTTTATTTTTGGTATGGGAGTTTTTGGAAAAGGCCCAGCAGAAATATGGCTTCTCTGAGCAAGGTGCCCAGCTAGCATAAAGCAAAAAAGATTTGGTCATGAAAGGTTTACAGTTGAAAAAAGAAAAACTGAGGTGAAATGGAGGTAGAAGCACTGAGAGGGATTTGCTCTGTTAAAAAACAAGGTTAAGTGGCAGGTTGAGAGTAAATCCTGTCTCTGAGAGTGGACTCAATCTTTGGTCGGGAGATGCAGACAATTTTCAGATGGCCATTTTTTAGCCAAACAACCATTAAGATTTTTGCTGCCACTGCCAAGCACCTCCACCTTTTTTGCATCTTTCCCAGTGCCTGGGAAAGCCACAACATGAGCACAGTGAAATTCATGGACAACAACGGTGTTGTGCTTCTGAACGAGTCAGGAAAATGCTTGGATAAAACAAGCTCCAGATCTGATGAATGGCAACAACCACACAGCTCTGTAGAAGTTGGCTGCCCAGGCGTGCAGCCACTGCAGCATACATGAAATTATAGCAGGCCTGGAGCATCTTTTACCACTTTGTCTTTAGTCTGATAGTTAGGTAATACCTTAGCAAAAATCTCCCAGCATGAAATCTTCCCTCTGTTGAAATATGATTATGCATTTCTCTCTTGTGTTGCTTTATTTCCTGCTGGTAGAGAATAGCAAGCTCCTTGGTATTTTTTTTTTTCCCCAGCAACCAAAGCTGGAACACTAGGGATTTACACTACCTGTATTTTAAAAACATTTTGTCCCCTCAGGTCTCCTCTGTTAAGGTTGTTACAGTGTTTGTACCTTAACACTTGAACTTAAACACAATTTTGGGAGTTTGGGATTGCTTAATTTTCTCCCATTTCAGACTGATACTCTGGTTGAACAGCAGTGGCTGCAGGATGAAAGAATAACTCAGCAGAAAGAACGAATTCAGAAATTTGCCAGCATTAAATATTGTTCAGGCCTAAAAGAGGGCTGCCACCCTTGCCTGAAGTAAGGGATGTTTCAGTGTGCCAGTYCCAACTCCTTTCCACTGGCAGCTGCAGCATTTCCCTTCACTGTACACTTTGTCCATGCATCAAGCAGTGGAATATGCCAAGAGGCATTTGATTATTGCTGTAGTAGGTCAGATGAGGGCAATGTTGAATTTTTTTTCCTGTTTTGAACTTTGCGTTCTTTCTTAGGAAACTAACTCAAGGGGAAGATGTCAGAGGAACAACTACATTATACTTTATTGTTTGGGGAAGTTAATAGTTAATTGGATACTGTCAAGCTCCAGTAGGTAAACCTTCCTAATGCAAACACTCAATCAGTGAAAGGACAAAAAGTAGGAAGGCTCAGACAGTCCTCATGAAATAACTGTCATTATACTCATCTTGAAACAGTCTTTTCTTCAGCAGACTAAGCTCTCCTGACAAAAGGACTTTTATGTGAAAATGTCTCTGCCATCTTTTTTTTTTTCCGGCACAGAAATACAAAAATTCGTATCCCTAAGCACCACTAATCTATTAGATGCAAACAGTGGTGCCTTTAATGTTTTTAGCTCATTGGGATCTCTACAGAAAATTCTGCTGTAGATGTGTGTGTGCATGAGGAYGTGCACACTCTAATTTTGTTTGAAAGTTATTGTGCTAAATTTGTTTTTCAATAAAAAATCCACTTCATTCCACTTCTTTGTAAAAGGGAGGATTGAAGCACATATTTACATAATAAATTCTCTCCACTCAAGGAATAAAATCACAGAACAGCCTGGGTGTCAAGACCTTGCAAACTTCTCCTGAGCTTCTTTATTGTGATCTGCCTGAATTGCCACCAGACCCTCTTTGTAATCTTTGAGAAAGACAGCAAAATCACTGAGGGGTACTGTGCAGGTACCCAAATGTGTAAAAATAATGTAATGTGTTGAAGCCCTGGTAAGAAAAAATGAAAGCATATGGAAACTTGTTAAATGTCACTCTTGAGACAGAAAAGCTAGCAAGATTTTTCCACAGTTTCTAAAGTTGTAGTGGGGACCTATCCCACTATATCAAGTGTAAGAGCCTTAACGGAGAATAAAAATCCACAGGTTACACAGAGAAGTGGGTGCCCCAACCCTGGCAGTGATCAAGGCCAGGTTGGATGGGACTTTGAACAACACGGTCTAGTGAAAGGTATCCCTGACCATGGCAAGGTGCATTGGAACTAGATGATCTTTAAGGTCCCTCCCAAACCACTCTGTGATTCGATAATTCTATGGAGATTAAAAATGTGTGCTATGGACTTTGTCTGAATTAGGTGGAAGATAAGCAGAAAAGGGGAAGAAATCAAGTCCATGAAAAGGATTATCACTAACCAGTTAGCACTACACATCAAGAGCACAGCTCTAGCGAGGTATGTAGGTTCCTACCCAAGACTAAGGGTGCCATCTGATTTAAACGGGATTTTTCAGACCCTAGAAGATGCATGGAATTCCTGAACACATGAAAGAAACCACTGAAGATAGGGGATTACTTACAGAACAGCAACATCACAACCRTAAATAGTGAACCCATAAAGTAAAGCTGCTACTGACTTCCTCTCAGTGATTGCGCAGTTCAGGAATCTCTGGAGGAAACCGAGTTCATTTTCACACCCCCACAGCTGTACCTGTGTTACCAGCTCGTGGGCAGCCCACACGCCACTGCACGAGAATAAACACCCTGCCCAGAGCGGTACAAAGCACAGAGGGTTCCTTTTACCGGTGTGAAGCAACAGGCTGCTCTTTAATTCCAACAGCTCTCAATACAAGCTCCGGAAGGTGTTTATTAGCAGGGTATGAACTCAACGGCGAAATTAATGACTGTGACTTCTTGTAAGCGGTGAGCCAGCAGGTCACACGGGACACCGATACATGTGGCTTGTGTGACACTGACAGGCAGATGGAGAAACACCCACGCAAGCAGGCCGGGGGCTCGGCCCTGACCCAAGTCCAAGGGGCGCCTCCCGTAGCCGACCAGGGGACAATGAGCGCCCAAGCGCTAGCGCAGTTATGCCTCCCTTGGGGCTCTCCCGAAACCACAGACCCCAAAAAGACCCAAAAAAAGGAACACGCTGCCGAAACCACCACTACGACAACCCGCCCCCACCTCCCCGACTGCCGCCGCAGTCGCTGAGAGCGGCTTGACGACACAGCGCCATTTATAGCCGCGGCCGGAGAGAGCGACAGGCCGCCCAGCCAATGAGTGGCGCCACGAGCGGTGGCGCCCACTGGCTGCCCGCGGTATCGGCGGGTGGGCGGGGCGAGGCTCCGCGCGTTCCATGGCGCTCGGGGCGGGGGGCGGTCGCCGGGGCCGGGCGCGCCGCTGACGCGGGGGGCGGGCGGGGAAGGGGAGCGAGAGCCCCGGCAGAGCCCGCACAGCCCCCGCGCCCCGCGGGTCCGCCGTGCCGGAGCGCCGCGCACAGGTGAGGACGGCAGCGGCGGTCAGCGCGTCCCGCTCCCCCTGCGCGCCCCGCGCCCCTGCGGACCGTCGGCTCGGCTCCATGGGGTCCGGGGACGGTCACCCTCGGGAGCGGGAGTGCGGCGGAGGCGCTTCCCCTGCGCGCGGGTCTCTGTGGTGTCGCCGCAGGGAGGCTGGGGGCCGTCCTGCTCCGCCATCTGCCCGCCCGCTCCCCTCTGCGCTCCCGTGCACCTGCGTGGCRGTGCGGGGAGCGCCGGCCGCTCCTCCGCAGGACTTGCTGCCGCCCTCTCCCTTCGCCCCCTGCTCGAGGCTGCCTGCGGGGGGCCGGGGCAGGGCGGCGCTGTGCCTTCTCCCTCTCTTGCCGGGGTGCCCGGGGGATACCCCGGTTCCCACCCTTTYTCTTCCTCCGCCCCGCGGGCCGGGATCGCAGAGGCGTTCGGCAGAGTTTGCAGTTTCCTGCGTCTCTTCCTTCCCCCGCAGCCCCGCCGCGATGCCCCGGGCGCCGCGCAGCTCCCCAGACCAGCGCTCTCCCTCCCCGTCTCCCTCCCTCCGTCCCCGGCAGCTCTCGCCCTCTGCCGCCCAGCAGAGCTGGCGGCGCCCGGCGTCCGTCACCCCCCATGATTTTTCGCTTCCCCGACGAGAGAGCCGCGATCGGGCGCAGGGACACCAGGGGAGGTCCCGACTAACTCGGGACGGTTTCCACGGAGGCGGCCGATCCCTGCTCCCCGGRTTTGAGGGCTGCGGGGTGCCAAGGCGGCGGGTGGCGGCGGCCGACTGCGCGCCGCGGGGTGTGCTGGAGCGTGTCAGTGGAAATAAGGTGGAAAAGCCCCTGTTTGGCAAATCCTCGCCACCTTTACCTTCTAGCTGCCTTTTACTCACGGGCCGTTCTGCCGTGCCTTCAGACCAACCTTTTCAATGCAGCACTGCTACCGCGGTAGGTGATTTCGCAYCCTCCCGGCAGGAGGAGGTCTGGCTCATCCTCTCGGAAGTCTGGCACGCTTCTTGCTGTGATCCCGCACCATCCAACCCTTCAACAACTATGTGAAGAGCCTTTGCAGGCGCACTGGAATGTATCAGTTTTTCTGGTTTGCGGTTGGGAATATGTTTTGTATGTATTTTGGGAGTGTCTGGATACAAGCAGAAACTTCTTGGTTTATTTAAGACGTGATTCAGTAGGGTGCCACTCAGCATCCGAGAGGTGCCGGTACCCTCAGCACCCATGGCCTTCAGCATCCAGCCGGGTCATTCCCTTCAGTCTGCAGTGGGAAAGGTTCAGGTCAGAACGGCGCTGGCAAATTTCATAGGCTTTATCTGTCTAGTTATACCCTATCATACTGTCATCTCAAACTGGATTACCCCTCAGATAAATTTGTTTAGATTGTGTTGTAAATTATTGAACAAACCTAAAGTGACCGCCTGGGAGTTAAATAATTTATGTGCATCTTCACGTCTTTCTGTTGGTTTAGCTATATGCATTTTTAAAAGCTGAAACGTGTCTAGTTCATGCATGGCCTTGATGTATGCAGTTTGATATAGTGAAATGCTTGAATAATCATCTAAGTACTGCTGAGCTGCAGCTGAGCTGCTGGTGCCTGTGCTAAGAGGAGTGGTTATAACACCCAAAGAGAAGGATGAAAGCAGAACCAGCCAACTCAAACCCATGCTAATTATTGATTTGACACAATTTTATGCATACTGACTGCTAGTTGAATCATGTTGCTACTGTTCATTTTACTTTCTTGTTTTATGATTTTTCTGACTTTTTTTGAGGATTCAGATAGCACAGTCAGAGGCCCTGATCGCAACGTCTCGATTTTGTTGCAGCAAATGTAAAAATGATGCCCACATTTTCTCGCAAGGCAGACAGTTCACTTTCCTTGCATTATCAGATCATATTTGTACTTGCCTGGTTGCCCTCTCTTGTTTACACATTGGACCAGCTGTCAGTTGCCCCCACTGGGACAGTCCCTCTGGCTTGCAGCCTGGTCCTTTGTGCACACCTGAGCTGCTCCAGAGAGATCTGACTGATGGTAAAATAATGAGAAAAGTAAATTACAATTTAGGCATCCTTGCTTCAGAGACACTTTAGTGGAGTTAAACTGTTAGTGTCATTGATCTTTTCAGTGTCCCAGTTGCTTATTCTGGTAGTTTGGGAATCACCTGAACTTCCTAAATTCCCGTACAGAGTCCTTATAAAACCTTGAGACTTGGGATCTTTGCTGCTCCTTGCTATTAAAGTTTACCCAGACTTTCATATTCTCACATAATTACTACTGCTGACACTTCTGACTTCACTTATGTCCATCTCCTATTCAAAGTGCTGCTACTGGTGATATTTCCTGGCATGCCSTGCATGCTCTCTGTGTTAGCTTTCTATAGATATCTCAGTTGTCTTTCTCTCTCAGTGTGGTGAACTTGGGTTTCTTGTATCATAGGGCCTTTTACCATTCTTTCTGTTCCAGTTCATTTTGTTTCTTACTGAATTTTACTCACTGTGTCTGCTTCACATGTACTTGCATTTGTTCCCTTCCTCACAAGTACTGTGGGCTTTCTGAGTCAATGTTTAAAGCCACAAACCTATCTGTGCGTGAAGTTCCTCAAAGCAAAGCACGTTACTAGCATTCTAGGTGAGGTAACCGTGATCCAAAGGTAAACACTTCCTGTAACCTGAGTGTTGCGACCGAGATTTGAACACAAGAGTGTGTAGTTCTGCAACTTTATTTTTCTCTCTCATTCATTTGTTAACCATGCCTGTTGGTTATGCCTGTTGGTTGTTTTGTGAGCTCTCCGGTAAAGCAAATGTGTGCTGTGATACAGACTTGGGGAGAGTAGTTCAGATTTGACTGGAATCTCTTGGTACTGTAACAATAAAAAATATTTTTTTCCCCTGTTGTTCTAAATGCAGCAAGGTGACAGAGATTGCTTCCAAGAAAAATGCAGAGCAAGTTATTTATTGCTGAGTAACATACTTGTATCAGATATAGTTTATAGTGGGGAAAAAAACCTGGCAGTGCCTTGAAAGGATGCTGACTGCTAATGTTTGACTACTGTAAGGGCGGATTTATGCTTTGAAAACAAACCTCTCCCCCTCTGTTTTCAAGTTGGTTAATTTATCGCCCTATGTCTTGCTTAGGACATTGTGATTAGATGCTGGCTGTGTTTGGCCAGTTGATGATTGTCTAATACCAGGATGTGGAACCTTCCTCAGGGATAAAACTGAACTGTAGGTAACTTACGTTTTATCTTTGTGCCTGTGTCGTAGAGATAGAGGAGTGATACAGTGATATAATGGCTTTTTGGGGGCTTTTGGGTTGATGCCAGTTGGTATAAATTGAGCGTGTGTGACTGTAGTCTGTCCTTTAGCTGCAGCAGAGATAGGTAAAAATGATTGTGGATGGATCAAGTACTCTTACACGGAGCAGGAAAGATGAGTGATGCAGATGTGTACATGGTGTTTTAAGCTCTGGTCTCTCAACTTGCTGGCAGTTTGCTTCTGCGGTTACACGAGGCTTCACTGATTTCAGAGGGGTTTTGTTGAAGTGAGGTTTTAGGAGTGGGGCCTTGAGTTGCTGCATCCTTAAAGCAGCTCTTTTGTCAGTTCGACACCTGCCAGGTGACAGATGACCTTGCCTTGAGTTGAGAATAAAATTGTAATGCTGGTGATGTGTATGTTTGTCCTTCAGTGACCAAATTCATGTGAAATACAGCTCTCCCAGATACAAACTGTCTTAGAAAAGGGACGTATTGATCTAACAAGTTCTGTTGTCTGAGCCAAGACTGAGGCAGTGAAAGGGAGTGCACATAAGACACAGCAGTGACGGTGTAGTGTATCTCGGTTCTTGGGGGACTGTTCTAAGTATTTTTGGCATAATCTGTTAAATTTTTTTCCTTTAAACAGGACTTGAAGAGTAAAGAGAAGTTGGATTGATGAGAACTGTGAGAAAGTGTACAGCAGTTTGGAATGGTTTGATTTACGATTCGTCTGATACATGCGAGCTATATTTTTGTGTCGCTGTTGTCCAGCTGCTGCTGGTGTACTTCAGCTGACTTCATTGCAGCAAGCCCAGCAGATAGATCCTCATCACTAGTAGAACATAAACAAGTGTGATGGTGAAATGAGATGAGGCTCCGAAATGGAACTGTGGCCACCGTGTTAGTATTCATCACTACTTTCCTCAGTTTGTCCTGGTATACTGCATGGCAAAATGGGAAAGGTAAGTAAAAAGCTCCAAAACCAAAATGACCTTCACGTGGCTGTGTGTCTGTCTTTTGCTGCTGTATGTTAGCAATCTCTAAATTGTTTGTTGACTAGCTCTGCTACAGAAGGTACTACCTTGGTGAGAAATAAACACTTGCTAGTAGCTTCAGGAAAATTAACTTGAAATGGTCCTGATTTAAAAAGAAAAAAAAAAGTACCTGAAGAAAAACAGATGCTGCTGTTGGAGGAAGGAGTTGGTCAAGGCTGAAGAGTTGTGGTTTGTTGTTTGTTTGGGGTTTTGTTTTTCCCCTTTTTTTCCTGGGTTATGGTTGTTGGAGAAACATGTTTGGTTTTGGTTGGTGGTTTATTTATTTTTTTTCGCGTGTAACATATGGCCAATGGACCCGACTAGAGAATGTTATTTTTGGTGCTGCTTTCTGTCTTCCCTGGTGATTTACTGATGGCAATGGCAAACTGCCAATCAATGGTGTTGAAAGACTTTTCTTGCTGTCTTTGAAAATATTTTAAAATATTTTTTGTCAAAGTACCATAGAAGAAGTCAAGTAATATGAGCAAATCGACTAGGTAATAGGAAATGCATCTATTAAAACAACATGAGCACTTTTATAAAACGATTAAGTAACTGTTTTGTGTAGTAGACTTTTACCTGTTCATATATCTTTGATCTTACTGCACTCCCTGTGAACCCTGAAAAATTCAGTTTTTCTGAGGGTTGGGATTGTTTATGAAAGTAAGATGATTTGGTTTTGTCCTTCAGTAAAGCAAATAAACTTGTTCAGCAATGTTTTCTAGAAGAAGAAAGGATTGTGGTTTTTATTTTATAAAATAGTAGACTATTTGAAAAATAGTAGACTATGTCTTTCAAAGATCAAGTAATTTTAGAACTAATTTCGTCTTCAGTGATCGTTTGTTCTGATTGTTCTGCAGAAAATATTATTTTCGGTTGTGCCTCAGGTCCAATAAGAAGGAGCTGAGGTTTTCCAGGAATACTGTCTGCTGTAGCACAGCCAACTTGTAATCCTTATTTAAGTATAAAAGAAGCAGATGAGTTCTGTGGCATGTTGAATTTTTTTTCCCCATTGGGCACTTGTGGGAGAAACAGATGCTTTGTGGTGTGATCTCTGCTGTAGCAGTTGGTTGGTAGGCTACCCTTCTGAATGCAAGCAGCAGGAAAAATGTCAGGTTCTCAAGGTTATGGTAATATATAGATTTTTTAGTTGGACAACAAAGACATAAATGTGCCGAAGACAGACAAGAAAAGGGTGTCTAAATAGCACTGTAAGTAGTACTTTCTTCATTTTGACTAATACCAAATTCAGTGGTTACTTTTTTATTAATTTCTTGCTGAAGAACCTCATAAGAGTTTTGCTTTGACTTCAGCAAAGATATGTATCTATGAAATTCGTTCTCTTTTTTTTTTTCTTCGTTACCTGATACATGACTTACAAGTCTTGTTCTCTTTTGTCAAAGCATGACCCAAAGAAAAGTCTCTGTTAAATTAACAAACCCCTGCTATTTGGAGAGTACTACAATATATGGCACTTGATGACGATTTATGCTTTAGTTAGTCAGACTGCTTTATTTTTTTTATACCTTTTTTACCATCTGAATGCTTAGAATCAATACTTTCTTAATGCTGGTATAGAAGTTTTGCATTTATCTTCTTTGAGATCTTGCTGTTGAGCATTAAGATGGTAATTTGTTAAATAAAAATCAGTGTAACAAGACATCAGTAATGTGTTAATTAATCATAAATCACACGAAACTAAATAACTTGATAAAGTATTGTTCAAGAGAAGTTTATACATAGAACATTGTTTTTTAAATTTTTCACAGGTTATTAAAAATCAAAACAGATTTGAGTTACTTTAGTACCACATTTTCAATCAGTGCACAATGGAAAAGTCAGGAACTGATGATAAATATTTGCTAAGCTTTTTTTACAGTTCAGTGTAATTTTATGGCCTTCTGGGATGGTATTTTAATTCATTAATAATGTTTAACATTGCTAAGTTAGAAGCAAACATAGCTTGCTGTTCCCATTCACTGAAAGGCTGCAGGGTGTCACGTTGATCATCATATTTTGTTGTTCTTGACTTTTATATTACATTTAGATTCCTGTAGGTATTTGTCAATCTTTGGACAGCAAATTAAATCTACAGTAAGAAAGAAAAATCCTATTTACACTTTTTGAAAGAAATAGCAACCACCCTCAAATTGCTCAATGATAACTAAAACAAATTCTGCTTTTTAAAGCAGGAGCATAATGCTTTTTTTTAACAACCCTAATCAGTTTTCAAGTGATTAATTTTAATTTAGAAACTAAGATCTTGGATAATTGTCACTTAAAATGCAGCGTCATTTGTAGAATACCAATTAAACTGGGATGATGTGGTATTTTTGTAGATCATATCTTCCTCTAGTAAATATACGTAGTCTTAGTCTGTGCCGGGTAGGATCTAGACACTTCTAAGTGATGCAGACTTTGGTACTACTTTAAAGTACAAAAGTTTGTCTCAGCAGAACAATGCTTTACAAACTTTAAGGATATGCTGAGAAGTTGTCAGGAGCTGAAGGAAGTACTCTGTTGGAAGTGCCATCACTGGAAACAGCATGGTTTTATCTTACCCAGAGGTTTGGTTATGTGAATAACATTTCACAAGGCAGATACTGCTATTGGCATTAAATGGCCAATTACATGGTTTTGCTTTTAAAGTAACTGTATTTGAAGAAGGTTAACTGAAATATCTTTGGTCATTGGAGAGAGTTTTCAAAATTTGTCCAAAATCTTTGTTGCTTTCTGGACTTTGTGCAATGTGTAGAAGCACTAGTGTTGTAAGGAAGCAGTACAAGCCCTGAATGCACCTGGGAAATACCTCTCCTGGGGGATTCTTGCACATCAGTTGTGAGACCACTTTCTAGAGTTAAAAATGTGCTATAGTTAGCATGAACGAAGTAGATGTTGGAAATGGAATCTTAAAAAATGCTGATTTTACTGTGGTGCACAGAAGAAACATTTTTAAAGGATCTGTAGTCACACATTCAGTGTAAGATGTCCTTGAGTTCCTCCTAAAACTGAGCTCTTACGCAAGGGGTAAATCTATGCTTAACACCATCTTTTTTGACTGAATCGTGGTTTCTGACACTACTGACCTGCTCAGGGTCATGGGTCTTCACCTCCTCATTTGTGAGGTCTAGAAATGTGGTGGTTTTTTTACCCTGAAGGCACTGCTTTTAAGAAGATCTAACCAGTACAGAACAGCACAGTTACACCAGTCACAAAATGACATCAAAGCTGTTGTAAGCTCTGTAAAGTGTGTAGTCTTGATGCTTTGTTCTTTAATGTCACTATTGGTCTGAGTACATAATGTTCCAGGAAGAGCCCTATGCTCCATAATACTCAAGAACCTCCTCTGCTTGGATCAACAAACTTGCTAATGGCTGTCACCAGTGTGGAAATTGAGAAGCAAGGTAAATGACTCTATTGAATTAGTGCAGGCATGGTAGGATGAAATTCAAGTATTTTTTCATTTAAAGTATGTGACTTTTATTCTTGGTCAAAGACAGCTGTTGGCAGTGTCTTGCATTGCTTGTAGAAGGTGTTTGGCTACTTGAAGTGGTGAGAACAGGTATGCAATATGTATTGTGAAAATCTGATGCAATTTAGTCCTTCAAGATTGGCTAAACATGTCGTTTTCATAACACTCTGAAACCACTGGTGTATTTCATCATTCTTCTTCAATGATGAAGAATTAGTTGAAAAAGCTTCTGGTTTTCGGTTCATCCAAGGATATTGTCATAACTGAAGGATTTCCTCACTGCATGAGGATGGCTTATTTTGGTACATTGATACAAATCCACATGTGAAGACCTCCAGGGGAATTTTCGAGATATTTAGCTAGCTTCCTAGTTCACTAAATATTCACTCATGCTTAAGTAATGAAGGATGGAGATACTTGTTTTCTCTGAAGCATGTTTTTCTCATTTGAAGAGAAAATGGCCTGGTTTTTATAATAAAAATGTTGTCTTCTCTCCCCTCTGTCTGTTTTCACAAAATTAGAATTATCATGTTGTTTCTCAGCCACAATAATCGTAAGTGTTCAAAAACATCTAAACTTAGCAACGATAAGAAAACCTGAGACTAAAACAGCCTCAGCCAGTGGTGGCTAATTTTGGAGTAAGAAGCAGGAATATTTATCCCTGGAGGAAGAAGAGTCCTACAGAAATGACCACGGTGGAAACAAGGGAAGGAGGAAAGACTCTAGCTAGCTAGCTCTCTTCCCCCTTTGGCAGTGGTTATGCAATATTCACTTTAAAAAAAGGTGAGAAATTTGAGAGATACATGTTAGTATTGTGCAACCATAACCCACCTTGGTTTCTACGTGGATCTTAAGAGAAGCTGTTGTTTGTGTAAATGCTGCTACAGCCTTCTGACTGCATGTTCCGATTTTCAGAGTTAAATGCTGATTTCTCACTGATATGAGTTGAGACCAACGAACCAAAAAAGTTAAATGGACTACAAACTGAGAAGAGTGAAGGGAGGGGAAGGGAAGGGACGGGCTGGTAAAGTGGGAACTGCTTATGACAATTTATACCAGTTTGGAGAAGAGAGGTCTCTTTCATTTCTGTTAAATAGAAGGGAAATGTTGGTTTCCTTTGGAAATTGTGTTGCAGATCTCCCAGGAGCTGAAATTAAAGGAAATAAGAGTTTCTTTTTTTTTTGGTAACACCAGCGCACAAATGTAATTCTGGCCTTTATCTAAAATACACTTTAAGCTTGTTTTCAACAACAAATTGGCCTATAGCTTACTGATACTAAAAATAGTTGAATTTCATTAAAGCCAATCAGGAATGTAGGTTTGGAATGGTTACTGAGAATCCTGTGCAGGTAGTGAACACCCTGTCACAGGTGAATAAAGCAGAAGAGCTATATAACTGTTCAGGTGGGACAGTGTTTAGGTCTGCAGCATCTTTGTGTCTGTCTTATGACTGTTGCAGCAGCAGTTCTCTGGCACCAGTGATTTTTGGAGAGCTGCAGTAAAAAGGACTGCTACCAAAGGGGTTTTTGCAGCACTGCCTTGTTATTTGCATTTTTTGTAACCTGCTTGCTATGTTAGGTCAACAGTTTATGGTATTATAAAAATTGGTTGCTACCAGAGTATTTAATGGGATCTAGCTCAGCCAACATCTTGAGGTAGTGCTCTTGCAGCCCAGTATTGGAGTTGGGGAAAGGCTGTACTGCTCAAGGTGGCGTCTCTTAATTCTTCTTCAGCCTTCAGTTTTCTATGCTTGCGTGAGATATCCCCTCGTGCATCCAGCCAAAGAATGCCTGCTTCTTAAGGCTACATTAGTGTTAAGGAGTTTTATTTTTACCAAGTTTTGGTAACAACTCCTCCAAAATGCTGGTTGCTGCTCACATCCAGAGACTCTCATGTGAGTAATTTTTCCAAGCCAGGAAAGACAGTTGCATGTGACATAGCTGCTCATATTCTACTGTAAGAGATGTGTTTTATGAATGGACAATGGATTGTAAGCCAGTAATTGTCTTCCTAGAGTAGTTAGAATAGATACATGGTCACATTTTCAAGTGAGTAAGAGGGGCTTTGCAATGATCTGTCCTGTTTTGGGTGGTAGTTGGGGTTTTCCTTAGTGAATCTGGATGATGAGAGGCAGAGAATTCTTCCTGGGTTTCAAACAGCACCGTGATGGCAGAAGCAGCAAAGGTAGACAAAGAGATTGAAGTTTAAAATAGATCAGGCAAATTGGAGACCAAGTCAGGAAGCGGGGTGAACAGTGGGTTGAAAGTAGGTGAAAGTGCCCCAGTCAAAACACGGGGTGCAGTAAAGGAGAAGAAAATCAAATGTGTACATAAAGAATGGGGAAGAAATTTGATGTTGGTGTTATAGTTAGGAATGATGGTTTGTTGTAAGACCCATGCTAAGTGTGACTCATCACATTTTTGCGGAAAACAAAAGAAGTTGAACAAAAAAGGGGTGTAAGGAAATAAGTGTGAAGTTTACTGCTCCAGCAAGACACAGGAAGTCTTCTTTCTGCTCTGCTTTGTACTGTGTCTGCTTCTGGATAGTCCACTGGAAAGAAAACAGGCCCATTAGATGGGATTCAAAGAAGCAACAAGTGATCAAAGATCCAGAAAGTCTGTCCTGTATGGGAAGGGTCAGTGTCTTGACATCCCTTACGTTAAAGGAGAGGTGTAAGAAGAGAGGCAGGAAGAGAATTTTCAAATATTTTAAAAGTTCTTGCCAAGCAGTTCTTGCCAAAAACAAACAAAAAAAAGGACGTAATCTATTGTTTGTGGCCGTAGTGAATAACAGGATATAAGGGACTGGAATTGAAAGGGGGAGAGCAAGGTTAGATGGTGGACACAGTTTTTGTAATGGTGAGTATAGTTACATACTGGAATAGATTGTTGGGGAGGGGTTGGTGGTGAATAATTTCCATGTAGACATTTTCAAGAATAAGTTTAACCAGCAATGACAAGTAAAAGACGTTGATACCATAAATGGTACCAATAGAGTTTTGGGCTAGCACAAAAAGGGTGAGTTACACTGATTTTTAAAGTCAATGTGACAGTTCCAAAATAAGTCCTAGTTAGGGAGGAAGACCTACAGCTGGCAGAAATGCTCCAACTCTGAAGTAGCAATTTGTGCTGAAATTAGTTTTAAGCAAGGGGTTGGGCTAGATGACCCCTGGATTTCCCTTCTAACCTAAATTATATTAGTTGACATTTGCC
The DNA here is from genome assembly GCA_018881555.1 of Amblyornis subalaris. NCBI lineage: Eukaryota > Metazoa > Chordata > Aves > Passeriformes > Ptilonorhynchidae > Amblyornis > Amblyornis subalaris. The sequence goes on from JACAXG010000033.1 coordinate 2,471,867, forward strand.
AGGTTTATCTCTCCTTACGCCAAGAGCAACACAACAGTGTATTTCATTGCTAAATAATATTGATGGTTGTTTGAGATATGTGAGAGTTGCCTTATATTATAATAAAATTTAATCCCTTAAAATACATAAAATGTTTGCTTGTATTTTAGCAGATTCCCTTATCTGTTTATTTTTAATCTCTTATTAACAATAAACAGCCACTTTTGTAGCTAGGAGCTGTGAACAACCTCAGAAAATGACTTACTTTTATTTTCAAATGTGATTTCTTTTTTTTTTTTTTCCCCCTTGCTCCCACAGTTTGGAGTAGTATCTTATTCAGTAACCTTATTCCTGCTGTGTAATTATGACTTTATTTGCTGCCTGGATAACAAGAAAGCTTTTTTCATTATTGATACAATCTTCGGGATTAGATTCCTAAAAGTTGTTTCTTTTTAAGATGAAACACTGCCAAGTCTATAATTTAGTTTTGTTTATAATGCACTATATTTTGTTTTCCTGAACATGGCAGGAGGTGAATAGAAAGCAGTTTCCTCGCTCACAGTGCAAGGCTTTATTCCATCTAGTCTCTGCCTAAGAAGCAATTGCTCTACAGTATTTTAGAGCTGTGCTTCCAGCTGCTTTTCTGGTTGTCTCCTCAGCTTTCATGCAGCTTTCTGCCTGTTCCTGTGGATGCTTCCCACAGATGTGCCACCCATCTATCTAACTGTAAACAACAACACCCCTTTTTTTTTGCTTGTGACAGTATATAATTTTACTATGTAATGCTCAAAAAGAATTTAAAAGTTTTCTGTGCTTATCAAGCATAAATTTTGCTATTGTAGCACACAGATACATTGTGGTCTTACATATCAATGCCATGAACATGTCAGTTTCCTCAGACACTTCAGAGATGGGCTGAACTAAATCTTTTTTCCATTACAAATTACTAGTGAAGTACTTGTGCCACTAAACAGCCCTTACTTACTTGCACAGCCTCTAGAGAGGTACCGTTAGAGATTTGAATAAAACAAACATGATGGGACTACATTTGACTTAAAAGGTTGTTGTTAATTTGCAGCAATGGGTGAGCATGATGAAGCTTTGATCCTGAGTTGCTTGCAAGGAGGACAAGTTAGAAAGAATATGTTCTCAGAAACAGTTTGTTCAACACAGTTGTCAAGGCACAAAGAAACAAGGAGTGTCAGCAACCTCAACCCGCTAGCGTGTGTGGAAGCAATAACCTGACTTCCGCAAAGTTTTGTGCCCAGGCTATTAAGAATATCTAAAAGTTTCAGCTCTTAAAATAGTGCTGTTAATTGTGAGGTTGTAGCACTTTTCTGACTGGTTATTTTTGCTAGATGAATTTGCTTCTAATGTATTAATGTGTTAAACATTTGGCTGTAGATCAGTCATAACTAATCTCTTTTTAGTTTTGGAAGCTGAGTTTTCTTGCTATTGTTCTTGGCTTGTCTATGTACACTTGTTTCTGAAAGGAGGGAAAGGAATGGTTTGAAGAAAGAGCATCTTGATTTACATGTACAGAAACTCACTGAGTGACTGACAATTCTGTAGTAGAAACAAATCATGTTAAAGTGTTTGGAAGCTTTCAGGTTGTCAGAACTAGTTGCTTTTTCTGTGTGCTACTGTGTTCTACTTTGCTCTGTGCTTTGTTTCCTTGCCACACTGGATTCTAACTTAATTATACTGAGAATATCTAGCATCTTAACCCTTGAAAGTCTTCAGCCCTGAATGTTCAAGAGTATGTGAGCATATTAATGTGATGATTCTTGGACAAGGTTTGGGATACATACACCTGGTTTTTCCTGGACATGACTGTTTTCTTCACGGAAGTTTTGCCTGGGCAGAAATCCTTCAGATGCAGAGCCTGCAGCCTGGATGGGTGGATGCTGCTACACAGGCATCCTGTTGCTGATGAGGTTACTGCATAACCAGAAATTCCAATTGTGTACACACAGATCAAGCGTGCACAGTAAGTGACACCTTTGGGAAGTTTTATGTAAGTGCATATTTGTGATAAGTAGTTGCTGAGCAATTACTCAATAGTCCACATCCTTTTGGGATGTCTGAGAGGGGTCAGCCACTCAGTTACTACACAATTAGTTGGCGTATGTGCTGTGAGTCACATTCTGGAGGACATGTAAAGGTGCATGTGTTGTAGAGTTTGTGTGGAAGCATCAGGGTTAAATATTTTTGCTTTGCACAGGGGTTGTTTGCACTCTGTTGATGAGAGAGGCTCTAGATAGAAATAGGGGAGACCTTTCTGGAATTCATGTGTGTGGACATGTGCTGGTAGAATAACTGCTTTCTCATAGGTGGAGATAACTTCCTCAGGTCAGGGCTCATTTTCCCTTGTTCTCCTCCTCCACACTGCTTTACTGAGAAGGCAGTTGGATGGAAAGCATTTTATATTACACGACACTGAAAAATGGAGTAATGCTTTACTCTGTATTTGTAGTACGTTCCTTTAGAGCTAACTGTATTTAACTTAGTTTGAGGAGAGCATTTAACTTGGAACGAACTGTAACTGAATAAAGACTTCTCTTTTTGTATTGTATTTTGGGGATCCAGAAATTAGTTGAATTGGGTTTTGTGGTATTTTAGCTATGTGTAGGTTGAAGTGATCAAAGGTTTGAATTGGGTGAAGCTGAGAATTTGTTCTTATGCAGGAAAAAAGGTGATGCTAGTACGTTCACAATATATTTGTGTATTCTGTAGCAATGGCTATAAGTTGTTCTCCTGTGCAGTCATAACGATGAACTATTGTCTCGGATAATGAATGTAGGATGGCTTTTTTCAAAAGTTGAAATGTCACTGCAGCTTCTTTTGCGTTAAAATATGCTGCTGTATCCTATTTTTTCTTCTGTCACTCCTTCATAATACTGTCTTAGCCTGGCTTGGTTCAAATTTGCTGTGGAATACAAATTAACACTGTATTCCTCTGAGTTTGAAGGGCCTGGAGCTCAGCAGCAGTTCTGGGGTTTACTGTCACTTGCAGTGACTTGCAGCCACTGCTCATGTTCCCCTGACTGAGTGGGTGCAGAACTGCAGCGCTGCTGCCTTGGTTAAAAGCAGATGCTGTTCATGGGTGGAAGATCTATTATGTAGGGGCAGACATACACAATAGGAACAACATAAGGGGTTGTGTGTCCCAAGGGCTGAATGCTGGTTTTGCAGGCTGGGGCAGAGGAGCAGAGGGTTCTGGGGTGTGGACTAGAGTCTTGGGAAAGAGCAGGGGCTGCTGTGACAGAAGCTCCTGTAAGTGAGGAGGGGTGGAAACAGCTGTAGGAAATCAAATCTGTGAAGCTTGCATGAATACATTGTCTGTGTTTGGGTTTGTGTGTACCCTCCCCACCTCACGGTCTTGGCTCTCCTTAGGCACACAGAATGCCAGGTGAGAGAGATGGTTTATTTAAAACTCAAGCAGACATTTACATGTAAGTTTTATGTCTTAGTTTTGGATTGTTCATGATACTGCTGGTTTAATCCTCCTTCAAAGTGTAAAGCAAACTGCTTGTGGTTGTGTTCATGGGTGTATTTTTGTTCTTGGTCATTTTTTAAATTAGTGGAGAATAGTCCTCTGGCCCTGACAAGAATCTGTGCTTCAGCTCTTTGCTTTTATCTGTACCTGGTACGTATTAACCGTTTGTCCATGTTGCTGTTATTGTTAAATGTGCCGTAGAATAAAAAGGTATTCGTGGCTACTTGGCTGTGTTATTTATCGAGATGTTACAGATGCATTTTTCAAATGGAAATTAAATGTAGGAGACGGGTTGTTAACTAAAGTGGGGGTGTTGCCATATGTGTTATTTAGGTGTAACGCCAGAGTGTGTGGCTGATGCCATTGACTCTACTTTTCATTCTCTAAAAAAGCTTTATAGCAAATTGATTTATGTACCGCAATAATGGTATGAAAGTAATGGGACACTTGAAAAAACTTCTATGGCTTTATTGATTTGCATCTTTCAAAATTAAAGTTGGAATTTTTCATCTATTTTTGGTAATGCAAAATGTTTTTTGAAGAAATGTTTAACAAAACCCAAAGTCCTTCCTGTAAGGGAAAATCAAAATATCCTTTTTTTCAGTTAATCTTCACTAAGATCATGTTTCTTGGATCTCTTCTTCCATGGGAGTAATTTGTACACTGTGCTGGTTCTTCCACAAATGCTTTATTTCTTTGTTAGAGAAAGGATCAACATGAAAACTATAATTCTATTCAGAAACCTTTCACAAACCTGTTTGCAATACAGATTGTCCTGCATTTCTCCATGTTGTTGTAGCATCACAACTTAATGTTTAATAATATTGAGGAAGAGTAGTATAATGGGAAAATAATTTAAGGTATGTAATTAGCACAGTGATTTGGGAACTTTAAACCAAAATACTAATTTTCTGCACTGAATATTTTGGAGACTCTGCTTGTCACCAAAAAAATTAAAAATGTCACCTTCTTATACCTTGTGACACATTCCAATGACCTTAAGTCAAGTCTAACTAGAAGCTCAGTAGTGCCATCTGTAACCTTGTGAGAACATCTTTATTGCTGTTTGTGAGACAACTGAGGTTAGCTCAGTTGGTCAGAGCATGGTGCTAATAACACCTCATCCAGCCTGGTCTTGAACATTTCCTGAGATGGGGCATCCACAACTTCTCTAGGCAACCTGTTCCAGCTTCATCACCCTCACAGTAAAGCATTTCTAGCTTACAAATAATCTAAACCTACCTTTTTTCAGTTTGAGGCCATTTCCCCTTGTCCTATCGCTCCGTGCCCTTGTAAAAAGTCCCTCCCCAGCTCTCTTGTGGGCTCCCTTTAGATACTGGAAGGTGCTATAAGGTCTCCCTTCCTTGCTGAACAGCCCCGACTCTCTCAGCCTGTATTCATAGGAGAGGTGCTCCAGCTGTCTGATCATCTTCATGACCATCTTCTGGACTCGCTCGAGCAGGTCCACGTCATTCTTATATTGGGGGTCCTAGAGCTGGACACAATGCTCCAGGAGGGGTCTCATGGGAGTAGAGTAGAGGAGCAGACTGTTACGAATGAGAGAGAGAGCTTTAGATGGCTCTGCCTTTGCTTGGGTTTCTGGCGGTAGGCAGCAGCTCTTTTGAGGCAGCCCGCACCTCAAAATCACTCTCGCTCGCAAGTTCTTTAATAATGACCAATCAGGTCTATTACAACATGAATTATTTATTGAATAGACACAAGAAAAAGAGACATAAGGCTTTAAACAGACTACTTACTACACAGGGTAAACTATTACTAGTAGGTTACAATACAGTGCACGATCGTAAAGGGACCTATATTACAGCTAGCAAAGAAATAGTATAGATTAGGAGCCAATGTAACTTACAAACAGTGATGGTGTGCAAAGGCATCCTTTTTCACTCAGCTTCTAGAAGAGTAGATACTCAGACTGGCGTCCCAGTCTGAGGAGGACCCCCTCATACACTTCAAGAAGTGCGCAGATTTCCCACTTTGTGAGAGTTACGGTGGTTCTTTTATAGTTTATAAAAGTGTAGTGTCTGTCAGTCACAAATTCCGGCTTATCCTTCACAGTCTCTCTCCCACAGCCAGATGTTTACTGTCAGCTGTACATGTTGGTCTTGGGCACCCGAATGTCTCACAAGACTGAGCAAAAACAGGGAGATTCCCTGATTTATGCAAATAGCAGATAAGCTTCTTGATGGCAGGGGGTCGTCTGTCTCTCCACACGCACTCACCTCCCTCAGCGTGCTGGCCACGCTCATTTTGGTGCAGCCAGGGATATGGTTGGATTTGGGGACTGCAAGTGCACATTGATGAGTCCTGTTGAGCTTCTTGTCAACTAACACTCAAGTCCTTCTCCTCAGGGCTGCTCTCAAGCTGTTCTCCACCCAGCCTGTACTTGAGTTTGGGATTGCCCCGACCTAGGAGCAGGACCTTGCACTTGGCCTTGTTCTACTTCATGAGGTTCACTTGGTTCCATGTCCCAAGCCTGTCCAGGTCCCTCTGGATGGCATCCCTTCCCTCCAGCATGTTAAACACCACGCGGCTTGGTGGTGTTGGCAAACTTGCTGAGAGTGCACTCGGTCCCACTGCCTGTGTCACCAACAAAGGTGTTAAATAGTGCCGGTCCCCATACCGACCCCTCAGGAACACCACATGTCACTGGTCTCCACTTGGACATTGAGCTGTTGACTGCAACTCTTTGAGTGCAACATCCAGTCAATTCTTTATCCACTGAGTGATTCATCTATCAAATCCATGTCTCTATACTTCGGAGACAGACGTGTTGTGCAGGATGTTGTCAAATGTTTTGCACGAGTCTGGCTATTTGCAAGATGAGAGTTAGAGGATTAGAGGAAGCTTGAATGATTACCAAATTGGTAATTTTATGGAAACTTGTTTTCTCTTTCAAATCCTTTTTCCGGTTTTAACTTATCAAGTCAGTAACAAGAAGAATCAAACCCCCTACTTTCATGAATTCTGTTACAGCAGAGAACACTATGTTAGTAAATGGAATTAGAAGTTCAGTAGGTTATAAAAGGTGGTATGCAGAGAAATATTTTTCCTTAAAGTAAAAAAAACAGCATGGAAAAACTCCCCAGGAATTTGAAACCTCTAGATAGCATGGCTGTTTTGATATCTTAATATAGGTATATGTGCTTGTTTGTAGAAAGTAGCTGAAAGTGTTATTGACTGATTGAGATCTGAGGAGAAACAGGAGATGTCACAGATGACTTGTAGTCAAACTGACTGTAAGAGGTCAAATTACCTACAGGGTAATTACATTTGTTTACATGGTCAGCAAATCTGTAAGTATTTCAGGTCAAGGAGTGGTTTCTTGTGCCCTTTTAACAGATGTGAAGAAATGTGTTATACCAAGGTTATATTTTGTTATTATTTTTAATGTTGAAATTACAATACCACACAGAGATGCTGATTATAAAGCCACACGCTGCTCAGATCGGATCAATGGTTATGGCTTCTTTGATATGTCCTGTTAGAAACGAATGTCATTAACTGCTGTGTGGTTTATAGAAGATACTTCTGTTCATTGGTAGCAATAAAATATACGTATAGACACACATCTAAATTAAATGATGGAAGCAAACATAATAAATGAGTGCAACAAATATGCTTAATAGACATGTTTCTGCAGAAATGCAGAATGTTTTATTTTAATATGTTAAAAAATGTCATAGAAATGCTTTCTTTTAGCTAATGTGCTTTAGTCCTTCAGCGCTGCCAAGAATGCAGACTAGCTAGTGGCCTGTCCTGTATCTTAACAGTGTATTTCAGTGCTGTGGTTGTAATTTTTACTTTAAGTACAGCTTTGTGCTTGCTTGAGTAGTATAGTTACAGTCTTGCTTTTTATTTGGCAGTTAGAAAAAATAATTGTGACATAATGATCTTTGTGAAAGCTGTCACTGTAAATTGTGTTTTTGAGGTAACACTGATGTTTTTTAAGATTTCCTGATTTCTTTTACACTGTTGTACACTTTAAGTCTTGTGTAAGACATCTCAGAAGTGTCAAAGTGGGAGGTTTTAGTGACAGTTACTTGAAGGTAACTTTTTTTCCACTGTAAAGGGTTAATGTTCGGATTACATGAATTCCATGCTTTGTATAGCAGCTGAGCTTTTCTTTTATCAATTTCTTAAACTGAACTCTTTATGCAATGAATGTTTACAACAGAAGTTGCAATAATTTTTGTTGTACTGCTTTGCTTTTTGGGAATAGAATCTATGAAGCTTTAATTTATTCCTTAGTGTTTCTATTCAGGGGATAGAGATGTGTTAAATACTGATTGCTTATTGTGGGACAGATTTAGCATATGATTTCAGTGACCTTTTTGTATCACTTTCTTCTTAAAGAAGAAATGCCAGCAGAGGTGACAGTACTTCTTAGCACTGGGAGTAAAATAAAAACCTGATAGCTGGAAACTAAAAAGCCCTGAGGTTTATGTTCATCTATAGGGTCTTGGGCAGTGTTGTTTACTAGTCAAAGAAGTGTGAATCCTAGTAAAGTTAACAGTCGGATCAGGACAAATAATTTGTAAATGTGAGACTTCTCTTTTTTTTGTTTGCTTTTTCCCCACCACTGTATCTTGCTGTTCTCTGCTTTAAAAGAAGACCTTCAGCTCAAGTACTGCCAATAACTCTTCTCAAACAAATCATGTGTTTAATTATCCTTATTGTCTGAAGCCAGTGCACAGACAGAACACCATATGCTTCTGTTGACTTGACCTCCTTAGTTGTGGGTGTCTGGATTTTCTGATATATTATTCTTTTTATTCCTTGTGTCCAAAGGAACATTCAGGCTCTCTCAGACTCTCTGTCAGCCCTCGTCGGGGGAGATTTGAATGTGGTGTCATACTGGGTTTTATAACTGTGTTGGAAATTTTCTAAATTGTGACCTTTCTGTATTGAAAAATTTATATCTAGAGGCAAAGGTGTGTGATTGCATCTGGAGACATTTAAAACTGTTCTTGGCTCTTCTGTCCAGCTATGAAAATACCTTTTAAGTAAGTCATTCATTGGTTGTCACAATTCTGGTTTTGCTTCTGAATTTCTTAGCATTGTTTTTCCTCTAGAAAAATATTTTATTCTATGGCTTTTTAGGAAAAAAATCAAACAAACATGATGTACCATTTCATGCTTCCATTTTGATTGGTAAGCTGCATCATTTTTAGTGTATTTATATTAAAAATAAAAAAATGGGAGGAAGCAGGTTCTCAGAGTCTGATCTCTTTTGTACTCCCATTTTTCTGTTTTGTGTATGCGGAATCTGTGATAAGGTGGGGGCGGTTTACTTTTTCAAAGGAATATTTACAAGTAAATTGATTCTGAAATTTACATTTCAAAATAGAAAGGTTTTACCAGTTGATATTACAAAGGATCATATTCATATTGCTTTAAAAATTTTAGAGAAAACAACTGAAGCTCCTGCGGCAAAGGGATGTTTAAACAAAAGTATCTAGACTGACGTTGGATCAGGCCCTGAAAGTTTCAAAGCAAGCACTTCAGACTTGTTCTAGTGAACTAAAATTGCAGAGAACAAAAATTTGATTATAGAGATCCTTGAAGTGCAAAATGTGAAAAAACTGCAGTGAGAAATTAAGTAATTATTGAGTTATTTTTTTTAAACAAAGCTAGGAAAATCTGCAGAACCTTCCCTCAAATCAAGCTGTTCGTCATGATGAGAGCAACTTGAATAAGCACTTTTTAAAATACTTCCGGTCCTAATAAGTACATTTCTATGTGAAAAACAAGGGCAATAAAGAGTAGTTCTGCTGGATTGTTTTGGTAGATTGAAATACTGAATTGCTGAAATGACCCGTCAATTTGAGTAACAAGATTAGGGATAAAAAAATGACTTGCCCACTTGTTTTCCTGCATCTTGATTTTATTTGTTTGTTTCCCAATGCAGAAAATATTTTGTCATGATTAGTCGGATGTATTTTTTTGTAAATCCGCTGCCATATTTTCCTGTCTTTTTAATTTCACAGAGTATTATACTTACAAAAAATGGCGTGTTCTCTAATCTCTTCAAAATAATAAAACAGCTTTATGAATAGGCATAGCTACAAACTCTGTAACTAAAAAGGCCCACAGGATCAAGTGTTCAAAGAGGACTGATAAAATTTGACCTTGAGCAGTTTTCTTAAGAGCTTTTATTTATAGCATATCTGTTGTTAGCCTTTACAGTATACTGCTTTATTTGTATTTGCATGGTTGATTGTTTTTCTGCTTTGGATTTTAAAACTCATCATAACTTGTTTATAAAAGGTTTTAATGTCACTTTAAGAGCAGGGAAACTAATTAGCTCATGTTGAGTAGTCAGCCATGGTAATACATTGTAACATTTCAAGGACACCATAGATCAGATTTTAGCCAGTTCTGAGAGACAGTCAGAATCTGATTTGTAAGCACACTTGACATTTAATTTTTTGAGGCAAATTTTGTTAACACCTTCTTTACTCTTCACTGTTTGACATTGCTGATTATAAATATGATTTGTGCCTATGTGCAGGTTTTGACACTTGATAATTAGCTCAGCTTGCTACAATGTTTTGCTGTTTTTATAAGTCTGTATGTCACAGGAGGATTCTGGAACGTCTTTCATATCTCTCTTGTGTGAGAGACGAAAGACATAGCTTTTTGTCTGTGCTTGTGTGATTGGTTTGACAATTCCTCTGCTTGCTTCTCCTCGGTCAGACATTTGAGAATACAGTGCTTGATTTGTGCCTTGTGAGTATCTTTTGAGCTCTGGAATCACTTCCAAAGGGCAATGGAAGCAATGTTTGTATTTTCTCATCGAGTGCCACTATGTATTTTTTTGTCTGTGCATCTTTATGTGGATGTTGGATGAGTGTACAGTGCAGTAGGAACAGAATTTTGTATCACAGTATTAGGTAATTGTATTTGCAGTTACATTTTGCAAAACTCATGCAAAAGAGGAAATCCTAGCCTTTGTCAAAAAAAGTGCCAGTTTTAAAATGAAGTTTGGAATTACTTAAGTGCTAGTGTAGCAAGAATTTCATTTTATTTGCTAGAGGATTTCACATTTTTTTTGGCTAACATTGGAAATAATTCAGTCTGCCATATATTAGCATAGCAGGATTTTAATTTAAAAGGATATCTGTTTGTGAGAGATGAAGATGAGTATTTGATCAGTGATACTACAAATGTGAGGGCTTGTAAGGTACTTACTTGGGTATTATGAACCAAGCATGGTCTAAAAAATACATGTTGCTTACATCTGTGGGATTGAAGTGCAGATCTGTGCACGTATTGTCATGACTTACTGGATACTCATGTAAGTATCTGAATGACTTGGTACTGCAACTTCACGGATCACATAAAGCATCTGATTTTATGGGAAGTGTGGAACTTAATTTTTATACCTCATGTAGCTCAAACAAAGAGATGTTCCTGTAAGAGCTGTGCCAGATTGAATTGGCTGGCACATTGAGAAGTCCTTGATTCACTGAAGAGTAACCTTCTCTTGCTACACCTCTTGTTGCCTCTGTATGAAACCCAGTGTGGAAGCTCTCTACCGATTAAGACCTCTATTTTGTATCAACCTGTGAACTGATCAGCATCCTTGATGGGTGTGTAATGAATTAATATATGAAGCTTGTTAGTGTCTCTGACCCATGGCATGATGGTAACTACTGCAGGCTTTTTATAATGGGAGTAAATGAGTTGTAGAATAAGTAATCACAGAAATACCTGAATTAGCACTTACTACAGTGTGTTCTCACAGATTCAAACATTTATTTAATGGCATTTTAATAACTCTTCAACAGAGTGTACAGCAAAACGAGACATTTGCTGTGGAACCTTTAACCTGTATACACTGAAAGGGTTGTCATTAGGGTGGGCCATAAATGTGACTGTTACATTGGTGAATTTAGTGATATACTGTTGATTTGAATAATGATTTAAATATTTCCCTCCTGAATAAAGTCCTGTTGCATCAGGTATCTGTTCCTTCTCTATGTGTTTTACTTATTGAGTATTTGTGTGCAGTGCTTTGTTGCCAAAGCCTTTTGTCTGTGTGTCAGACACAGTCAATCCTTCCTGTTGTTATTTAATGAAAAAAGGGGGTGAGGTTTCAATGGGTCAGTTGGGTAAGGGCAGAAAATATAAATCAGGCCTACAGTTAATTGGTAAAGCTAAGCCCTCTGTGCTTGTCTTGCTGTCTTTTTTGAGTGCCAAGTCTATGGCTGGTTACCTTTTTGTCTGTGTGGCAGATCCATCACTTTGGATGTTTAGCTGGTTTGCGGTTTGAAGGAAGACTCAACTGCCTGCTTGTGGTGTGAGAAGGTCACAAAGCTTTTTCTGATCTTCTTGTGTGGTGCATCTGCCATTGGAAACAACCAGCCATACTAACACAGAGCTCTTGAGTAAATTATATCTTGCCTTTTATTTATTTATTTATTTATTTATTTATTTATGTGAATATAGCCACATTAGTTCAACAATCTTAGTTCAACATGTTCAATTTTCAGTTGTGAAAATGGACTGTGATTTAACATACTTGTGAACCTGCTTGATTGATAAGATAAATAAGAGCTTGCAAAGCTTTCATACTGCTTTTTATGTTGTAGATTGTACTTCTTTTAGCATATAGTAAAGGCTTGCCTTGAAGAATAATGGCAGTAGTAACTGAGAATTGCTGAAACATTCTTGGGGTTTGTGAGGGTCTTCATGCAATTCTGTTTCCTTTTATAATGCCTGCCCCACCTCACCACCCTCCCCCTCCAAAAAAAAAAGGTAAAAAGGTGTGTATATCACACAGCAGCCACAGATTTTTTTTTTTTTTAATGTAGATATTAGTAGAGTTTTTACTGGATTCACAAGGTATCTTAGTATGGCTGTTGCAGGCTACATGGAGTCAGAAACTTTGCATAGATTGCCAGAAATGCCAACTTCCCTTTTTAGGTGGTTTCTAGCCCTTTGTCCACTCTTCAGCTCATTTCTACAGGGTCAGAATATATCTCTGGTCATGTGGTACCTATACCTCCTTTCCCTGGTGCAATGTAACAAGAAGTTTGGTGATTGTATAGATGTCTGCACTCCACTCGGTTTACAAGTGCACTCAGATTGTTTTCATGTTAGAATAGAATAGACTGTTTCAGTTGGAACAGAGCTACAGTGGTCTTCTAGTGCAGCTGCCTGACCACTTCAGGGCTGACCAAATGCTAAAGTACGTTGTTAAGGTTGTTGTCCAAACACCTCTTAAGCACTGACAGGCTTGGGGCATTAAAAAATTCAACTTTGCTAGAAAAGTAACATGAACAAAAAACTAAGCTGTTGATGATTTCTATTGACATTGAAACTGTTTAGCCTTAAAATTGTTTTGATTGGGTTTCCATGGTATTTTTTTTGTGTTTTATTGTTCAGTAGATGTTTCATTTGGAATTAGAATACAGCAAGCATTCTGCCAGTGCTGGTAATTTACCTGCAATTCAGACTTCCTTTGCTATTTCATTTGAGCTGAAATACTCTGCAAAATGTTTTTCTAAACTCAAATGACAGCATATTTTCTTATTCCTTTACTTTGATGTCCCTTTTTATCCCGAGGGAAAGCTCTTTGCTGTTAAAAAAAGCAGGGATTGAAGTACATAGACAGATTAGATAAGAAGTACAAAAGCCCAAACTAAGAAATTAGATGCATACAAAGTTTCTGAGAAGCTTCATGTTTTAAAACTTAGAATTTTTCTTCAAATTTAGAGAACTCTTCGGCAAATTACGTAGTCAAGATTGTCTGTGGTGAAGAGGAGAGTGGACTGTTTGTAATTTTGGGCTACTGGTGCTTTGGAATAACTTTTTTTTAACAGTTTTTTAGTAGGAGAACCGTACATAACCCAGACCAGGAAGAGTAGGCTGAGAGCTGCGATTTCATCTCTGGTCAAAAACTTGCAAACTCCAGAGTTTGATTTGAATTTTCACTTTTCAAAATACTGCATCAACTTTTGAGTGAGCTTGTCTAAATTCTAGGTTCTGCATGTTTAAGAGAACATACTGCAACAAAGGATAAAAGTTGATAAAGCAAAGTACTGGTTCAGTTGACATAGTGTTAACTTTCCAAGAAGTGCACAGCATCAGGCCAGCTAAAATATTTAGGTTTTAGCTTCTGGAGTTTTGCTGAACGAACTAGAGTTGAAGAGAAAAACTATGAAGAATTAATGCTTTCAGTTCTCGAGTAATTTCTTAACAAGATATTTATTTTTATTTGATCTTTCTGGCTTCTAGAGCAAAATACGGAAAACCATCACCTTGTCATTTCAATGTAAGATAGTATATTATTCTTAAATAAAAATATGTTTGTATGCTGAAAGTATTGGACACCAAATGTCTTTGATATTGGCTACAGCTGCTGTTAGAGGGATGTTTTGTTTGTCAGAGAACAGATATGTTTGGGGTTCTTCCGTCAGTGTTGTAGGGCCAATAACTTACTGTCTGAATTCCTTCCTCTGTTTTCTTAAATTACTCTAGATTTCAGCTTAAGAATAAGAACAGTAATTCATAATACTGTAGAAACAGGAACTTTTTCATGTTRGTGATCACTGACCTCTGTGTCCTCTGTGGTTTTAGGCTCAGTACTTTTCTTTTTACTGTAATAGCAATGAAAAAAAGTGTTTTCATACTTTTTGACAAGAAGTCAATTCAATTTCTTTCGATTTTGGAGAAATATCTGAACAATAAAACACGAAATGGTCAAATGTATTTTGAAAATATCAGGTACATTATTGACTTTTTTGTATATACATTGCTTACAAGTCAGCTTGTCATAGAATAGGATATCTCAGTTGGAAGGGACCTACCGACAATCATTTAGTCCAACTCCCTGACCATTTCGGGGCTGACCAAAAGCTAAAACATGTTGTTAAGGGCATTGTACGAATGCCTCCTAAACACTTTATACTTCCTAGGAAGCCTGTTCCAGTGTTTTACCACCCTCTCAGTAAAAAAATGCTTCCTGATGTCAAGTCTGAACCTGCCCTGATGCAGCTCTGAGCCATTCCCCTGTGTCCTGTCACTGGATCCCAGGGAGAAGAGCTCAGAACCTCTCTCTCCACTTCCCCTCCTCAGGAAGCTGCACAGAGCAATGAGGTCACCCCTCAGACTCCTTTTCTCCAAACCAGACCAACCCAGCTTCCCCACTGCTCCCCATAGGACATGCCTTCCAGCCCTGTCACCGGCTTTGTTGCCCTCCTCTGGACGCATTCAGAGAACTCCACATCCTTTTTAAACTGTGGGGCCCAGGACTGCACACAGCACTCCTGATGAGGCTGCACCAATGCTGAATACAGTGGGGCAATCGCCTCTTTTGACCAGCTCGTTGTGCTGTGTTTGATGCACCCCAGGATGGGGTTTGCCCCTGGGGCTGCCCAGGCTCCCTCCCTGCTCACTGCTACTGAGTTGCTGCCGACCAGCACCTCCAGATCCCTTTGTGCAGGACTACTCTCCARCCACTCCTCTCCCAGTTTATACCTGTGCCCAGTGTTATTCTGTCCCAGTTGCAGAATCTGGCATTTGTTCTTGTTAAATTCCATGCCACTAATGATTGCCCAGTGCTCCAGTCTGCCAAGATCTCTCTGCAGACTTGCTAATGGTGCATTCAATTGCTTCATCCAGATCATTGATAAATATTTTGAACAGAACTGGTCCTAGAACGCTGAGGAATGTCTCTGGTGCCTGGTCACTGGTCAGCTGCAACCTCATGCACTGCAACTCTTTGGGCTCTGCCCTTCAGCTGGTTCTTCACCCAGTGCGCTGTGAACCCGCTCATCCCACAGCTGGACAGCTTGTTCAGAGGGATGCTGTGAGGAACGGTATCAAAAGCCGTACTAGAATTTAAAAAGGAAAAAAGCATCCACTCCCTTTCCTTCAGCTGGGCTTCATCCACGAGGAGAGTGATTTTTATCATAGAATGATATCAAATTAGTTAAATAGGACTTTCTCTTTTGTGAATCCCTGTTGGCTGTGCCTGCTGATCGCATTGTTCCTTAAATGCGTTTCAGTAGTACCCAGTGTGTTTTCTTGCAATTTACCAGGATCTGAGGTTAGACTAACAGGTCTGTAGTTCTCTGTGTCTTCCTTCATGTCCTTCTTGTAGACTGAAATAACATTGCCAGGCTGCCAGTCAGCAGGGACCTTCCAAGGCTCCCAAGATCTTTGAGAGATGATTGAGAGGGGACCCTGCGATAACATCTGCTGGCTCTTTTAGTACTGGGATGAATCCTATCAGGCTCCATGGCCTTGTGAACCTTCAGCTGATACAGCTGGTCCCTTACAATTTCAGTGTCCACAAAGGGAAGGTGCCTGTTCCTGCATGTGTGGTCCTCCAACTCAGAGGACTAAGCAGCCCAAGGTCTACCAGTGCTATTAAAGATGGCAGCTAAAAACAAGCATTGAATGCCTCTGCATTATCTTCATCCCTATTAGTCAGGTGACTATAATGAAGAGATGTTGGTCCAATGTTTTCTTTAGACCTCCTTTTCCTATTAATGTACTCAACAAAGCTCTTCTGTTGTCAGATACAGTATTGGCCAGTTTCAACTCTAATTGAACTTTGATCATTTGGCATACATACACATTTCCAAAAGACTGCCTTGAATTTCTGAAGACACTTCTGCAATCACTTGGGGAGAAAAAAGAAATTCAAAATATAAATGGGATTTCTGTATAATATAGTAACAAATTCTCCTTGTAAAATATATTTTTTTTTTGTTTTATGAAAAGACTCAGCTTTCAAATTGTTTCTTGGGGGGGGGAAGCAAATACCAAATTTGAGCTAAGTCAAAGTTTAAATAAAAATAGATCCTTAAATTTAATCTTGTAGGCTCATTTCCAAGTACTTAGGAGTCAGGAACACTGAAAAATCAGATTAGAATATTTATAAACTCCCGATGCCGTAAGGGATACTTTTCTAAAGTCTGGGACACATGGTGACTGTTAGTGGTGGTACTGTAAGAGCCTAAGAAGTATTTTCTCCTTTGCAAGTGCCTTTCAGTATGAGATAAAATTTGATGTTGCTGCTGTTGTGGTTTTTAATGTGTTCGTAATAAGTATCTGAGCAGTTGATCTTTAAAGTACTGAAAGTATGCTAAAGATACAACTGCTAGAAACTTAAATTTAATTTGTTTTGTTTAAAAGTACAGGCAGTCATATTATGCAACAAGTACCAAAAGGCCAAATTACACATTAATCTCCAAAAACATGAAAAGTACTAGCTCCAGTAGTGTTAGAGATGTAAATGTTTTACATCCCTTAAGTTCTTGCAAAGAATTATTTTTTACTTCATTTTTCTTAAATAGCGAGAAAAATACTTGTAGGGTAGTAGACTTAAAATCTTATTGTATTTTTAATGTTAGCATTTTCTAGTTTTACTTGACTAAATAATATTATGGCTAATAAAAAAAAAATCAACCATGTATTTTTGAAGGGTGGGTGTCAGGAGTTTATGTATCTTTTAGAGCAGTCTCCTTAACCCAGATATGTCTGGTTGAAGCGATGGTGAGAAGTTTACTACTTGTCTAGTATTTCTTAAAGGAATTAATGCTTTTGAGGTCTGAAGTACCATAAATGCAATACCAGACAGTTTACTGGAAGCATCAGGATTAAACTACTTTATTAGTTATCATTGGCAGGTAAGAATGTCCTTCATGCCAGAAACTCCAGAAAATTTTCCTAGTCTTCTCACTGCTGCTGACTAAAGCACCAATTCCTATTTCAAATAGCAGTCTGGGTTCAGTCAGCAGTGTGTAGTGTGCCTAGCACTGTGTTGTGGGCCAGCATCTGTGTTCTGGGTTTGTTGGCACAAAAGCAATAACCATTTGGTTTTAATGAAGGAAAATAAAGCTGGCAAGGGAAATGTTTTTAAGAGGTAGTGAACTATGTTTTTATTTTTCTGTCTTCAAAACAGAGGGCATTTTAGTTAATTATGTTGTCTAAACATAATCAGAACAGTACATCCCAACTACAAAAAAAAAAAAAAAAAAGGAATTTGGAGGGAAAGCAGCCTTATTAACAAGGGGAGTTTGACTCTAATTCATTTTTGGCCCCGTGCATTATGTAATAAAGAATAGGAGGAGATTCAAATTGCTTGCTGAACTTCTGCTTCCCTACGATTGCAATACTAAAAGACTAGGAATGGATAGGTAAATAACAAAAGAGATGTGGATATCCGCTGAGTGGTTGGAATATTGATTATGAGTTACAAAAGCACTTCAGATACTCCAGTCCGTTATCTGTGGATTGGCTGAAGGAGGGTGATAGTGATGATGGTGAGTAGGAGATTGAAGGAAACTACCAACAGGAAGAAGGAAGAATGCAAAATCCAGACACAGTTATTTTGCTGGATGTCAAAGGGAATATATCAGCAAATCAGTTTTGGTGTTTCCATCTCCCTTTTGATCCCCTTTCAAAGAGTATGTGTATGTATCAACATTAACAGAATTTTGATAAAAAATTTTGTTCTTCAATTCTCAGGCACTGACCATATCATTAATTTAAAACTTGGGTTTGAAATTGATATGTCTGAAATACTGTCAAGTTCCACTCATTCTTACGAAGTATTCAGAGGGGTCTTTCAAAAGACATAACCTGTGCTTTCATAAGGGGAACACTCCTGTGTGGCTTCTTAAAAGAAACGGTTTGTGGGCATCTGTTCTAAGAAATGGTTCAGAACTGCCTTATGGTGCTGAGTGATGGGGGCTCAGCATTGTCTCAGTCTGTGGCTGTGGTGAGGGGCATACCCCCCTCAATGCCTGCCTGGCATCCTGATGTGGTGCAGCTCGCTGTTCCCTCTGCGTGCTGTGTACGTGCTGAGGCACCCAGCCCCTTGGGTGGGGTTGTGCTGGGCTCTCCCTTCCCGGTTGGATTTCAGGTGCTGCAGAGCTGAGCAGTGTTAGTTTAGACCTGTGATAGGGGTTTGTGTCCGAAAATAACCAGAATCATATTTTTCTCCCTAGAAAAGTTGATTGCGTATCAGCGGGAGTTTCATGCTTTGAAGGAACGTCTCCGTATAGCGGAGCACCGCACTCTGCAGCGCTCTTCTGAGCTGAACGCTATCCTGGAGCAGTTCAGGCGGGCAGTGGCAGAAACGAATGGAAGTAAGAATGCAATGAATAATTTTTCAGGTACATACTCTGATTGAGATATTTTTTATAACTCTGCAATGCCAATGTCTCTCTTTATTACTGTAGAACAAGAAGTTGCTACCGAGAAAGCCAAATGAAACTGTTCAGCAGTGTGAATAAAGAATATGTAGTATGTTGTGTCTGGTGTGGATGGTTTTGGTTTGTTTTTTCCAATTGTAGTTCTTAACTATTTACCCACTCTTACTCAGTCCCTAATGTTGTAAGTGTTACTTCATCCACACGTAGCTCCCAAAGTTTGGAACTTCTGGTTACTTATTTAATATGTTGAATATATTTTGACGATTAATTTACGTCACTTTTTAAATAGAGTTAGAGGGGGGGAAGTGAGCAAACAGAAAAGATGGATGAACTTGAAGCAATTAAAATATTCTGAGAAGTCAACTGGAAGGTATAAAACCGTATGGACTAAGGTAATGGTTATTATTTTTAAAAAGTACATGTAACGGACTTTTTAATAACTAGTGATTAAACTGATAAAGTCTTCCATAAGGTTTTACGCATTTTGGAGACTGATGCTCAAGTTTACAAAAAGCTGCTTGGCAATATCAGAGAAAAATTTTGCAATACTCAATAGATTATTGAAGTTAACTTTTAAAATCACACTAGCTGCTCTAGTTGCTCTGATTTTTCTAGATGGAAAATGAATAACAAAAAAAAGTACAAATTTTCTGTCAAGAGATTTGATTTGCTAGGTTGCAGAAATGTCACCGTATTGGCCTAATGAGGAGTTAAAACCCAAAGGGTTTTGCAAATCAAAAACCTGGAACAAGAGTTTTGAATTTGTTGTCTACTTGGATTTGTGCTATGATTAACTATTTTCAATAGAGTTTTTTTTTGTGGGGGAATGGTTATAATTATAGGCCCCAGTGCTGATACTAATGATGAATTACTATCTGACACTAATGGCCTGATCTCAGTAGTCACCTGGATCTCCAAGAATTGCACAGATAGAGGTTACATTTTACATGGTGTGTAAATCTTGTCTTCCTATTTCATGTGTATGTTTTTGCTGTTAAAGTGAACAACCATGGAGGGAGTAATTTTGATTCTGGGATTTAGGATTAAGTTATTACCACATTTGTTTCTAAAATTGATTTAGCTTGCTTATAGGCAATATAGTTAGAGTTGTTCTCTTCTGATGCAGCTGAAGATACTGGTTCATTTAACATTCTACCATGTCTGGATCCCAGCTGAGATGGACATGCTCATTTTTCCGTGTAGAGCCATAATGTGAAGGCGGCTGAATTCCTGTGCTCAGAACATAGTATTAGATAGATTTTTATTAATCTTAATACACTTAAGTATACATAATACTATTTGCTCTCTTCAAAGCCGAAAGAATTCCAGGTTGTTATATGTAGATCTTTATTCATTCATACGAAGAGCTGTCATACTTGGACAGAATTTAGTCCTGCTTTTGCAGATGAAGTTAAAAGAAATGTTAGCAGGAAAAGTAAAATGTGCCTCTATTGAAGTCTATCAAAATAGACATCTCTACTTATGGCATCTATTTACAAAGCTTTTTGCAAGATTTGAGGTGGTTAGGAATTTAGTTTCACCTGAAAATAAATATTTTAAAAATCCCCAAACATACAGAACCAAAATCCATGACAAAACTCATCTGTCTTTGTAGAAGCTCTTCTCAGAATCTGAGAGGAATTACATTTATGGCATTACTTTTCTCACTTCTTCACAGTTTCATCTTAAGAAATCTTGAGTATGGTTTTTACTTAACTTGATATTATAAAGCCCATAAGTTTTAAAAGATCCGTATGCTATCGTATGTGTCATTTGAAATGAGTTGTTTTCACACTTGATGCAAGAAAATCAACACGCACTGCAGGGTAATTTTAAGAACTGTTATTTGCAACTTTGAGAGCCACCTGGACATACTGAGAGGCAGTTACTCCAGAAAGAGCAAGAATTATTCTAATGGAATCTAATAGAATAATTCTGTTCTGATGGACTGAATTAAATTTGAATTAGAATTTATATTTTTGCAGGAATGCTGAAAATCTCAACTGTATGTTTAATGCTATTTTATGTTGTATCTGTATGTGCAGTATATTCTGATAGACGTTCGTAGCTTTGAAAAGTTATTTGCTGTAGCACTGCTGCATAGTGATTACCTCTGCAACCATAAGTAAAAAATTATCTTGGTAAATAAGCCTCCCATTTGATTAACTGGAAAAAAAACCCAAAAAACCACCAAACCCCCAAATAAATGGAGCATTTTTTACTTCTGTAAATTCATACTAAATGTTAGTGTGAATCAGGTTAAGTATATACTGTATCTGTACAAGGTTATATGTGCAAAATAGTCTTGACCTTACTTAGTGATCACGTAAGTATATACTGTTATCTGTAACAAGGTTATATGTGCAAAATAGTCTTGGCTAACGTTTATGAAAAAAAATCAAGATACTTTGTATACCAGATACAATGCTTTGGAAAAGTGCATAATTTGTTCTGGCTTTCAGTTACGACCAAGCTTGGAATTTTATACTGTTTACTATTGCTTAAAACTTCATATTATTTGTTTTCTGCATTGCTGATTTCCTGTATATTTGCAGATGAGACGCTGAAATTGTTAAAAGAGCTAACAAGTAGAAAATCTCTTCAAGTGCCAAATATCTATTACCATTTGCCTCATTTATTGAAAAATGAAGGAAGCCTTCAGCCTTCTGTGCAGGTTGGCCTTGGAAGGACAGGAGGTATGCTGATATGATGGTTATTTCGTGTTTTGTATCTGGAGGACCTTTTAGTTTTAGAAATATGATTTACTGCATTTCTTGGTAGATCAAGGACACGTTGTTTAACTTGTGTGATATTGATATCCTTTGAATTCGCACTAAATCTGAGATGAAAGGAGGTTGGTTTCGGCTTTGCTCTTTTCTGCATAACCTCAATCACACCCCATGCCGTGTTAAGGTACACATTAAGAAGCATTTAGTTTGGATGAATTTTTTGTAACTAAAAGGAAACAAAAGCTCAAGCATTACAGATTCTGAACTGCTAACGGATATATCMCTTTGGGTTTTCAGATTTGCAGGGCGACCATGCATGGATATAATTATTTTAGCGTTGATGTTTCTGTTGTTCTGAACAGTGTATTTCAATGTATAAATTAAGAGTTGAGAGGACTAGGATAATAGATATAATTGCTATAAATAGATAAATAGATATAATCGATAAAATCTGGACAATCATTGGAGGAGAAAAAAATTTCAGTGTTGTGCTGCAATACTGTTGATGTGCCCCCCCCTTTTTTTTTTCCCCTCCCCTATTCCCCACAGATTCTGAGCTTTTGTCATTAGGATAGATACATGGAATCCCGTTTTTGGAGCTCTAAAACATACAGCATAAAACCAACCAAGCTGATAATACCTCAAAACATGTGCATGTGTCTCTAAGCTTGAAGGCCCAACCAATAAATTCTTTTTTCTGTCTGTGCCAACCTGACTTGAAAGGATTCTGTTATCGTCCACTAGACCCTTCTTTTTTTCTTTTCTTCCYCTCCTTGCTTTTGAAACAAGCGTTAGTTACTCCTGGCCTGTATTTTTTTTTCATTATTTCAGTAAGTTTGATTGGTCCTTCTTTTAACAGAAGGCATGCCTACGTGACAAATATGTGGGCTTGGGCCATAGGTTTATTTTTCTTACTATAAATACCTTTTATTTCAATGTTGTTACTCAGGGAGGAAAAATCTAATAATCCTTATTGTTTTAAGTGAAGTCTGCATTATGTCCCCCTGGGAATATATGGCAGAAATTTGGAACTACAAAATAGAAATTGGAATCAGGTTTATTTAATTAAACAGAGGGAGGAAATCCAAGGTTTCAGGACTTCGTGAAGTCTGCCTTATCATTTTACTGCATTCCTGCTGCTATCTGTGGCGTTCCCAGTAGGTAGCCAGCTCTGGGTACAGTGCAGAAGAAAAACTGTGGGAAGGCTAAGGCACACAGGAGTCAAATGGCCAGCTGAAAGGTGGTGTTAATAGCATTAGTAGCTGGGGACATATGGCTTTGCATTTGTGGTGCTTTTGTCAGAGATAAGAAATTTCCTTGAGGAACTTCTGTGCAATTCTGATGTCCTGGACTTGTTCTTTTAGAAGAACCAAAACCAGGTGCAAGGAAAGTAGTAGAGTTTTTCAGCAGTATTATTTTAAAAGGTGACTTCTGAGAAATTAAACACTTGAGTTAGGAAGAATGGTTATATCAGTTTGAAAATAAAAATTAAGTTAGGGAGTTTAATCACTCTTGGTGCATGTTACCTGATTAATACTGTGGTTGTTATTATTCCTTATTATATTGGGTTTTGTGTGACAACATCTTGGTAAACAGGAAGGCTACAGGGCTTCTGTAAGAGGGTGCCAGCAGCTTTCCCTATGTCCAATAGAACCAATAGCCAGGCCACCACCACTGGAATAACAGATGGAAGAGGAGGGAAAAAACTGCACAAGGGCAATGGCAGCTGGAGAGGGGAGTGAGAATACGCAAGAGCACTGCAAACACCGAGGTCAGTGTAGAAGGAGGAGGAGGAAGTGCTCCAGGTGTCGGGGCAGAGATTCCCCTGCAGCCCATGGTGAAGAGCGTGGTGAGGCAGCTGTGCCCCTGCAGCACATGGAGCAGAGATCCACAGTCAGCCTGTGGAGGACCCCATGCTGGAGCAAGTGGATGTCCAAAGGAGGCTGTGACCCCATGGGGAGCCCACATAGAAGCAGACTCCTGGACCTGTGGACCTGTGGAGAGAGGAGACCATGCTGGAGCAGGTTTGCTGGCAGGACTTGTGGCCCATGGGGGACCCACACTGGAATAACCTGTTCCTGAAGGACTGCACCCCATGGAAGGGACCCATGCTGGAGCAGTTTATGAAGAACTGCAGCCTGTGAGAAGAACTTATTTTGGAGGACCATCTGCCATGGGAGGGGACCCCATGCTGAATCAGGGGAAGAGTGTGAGGAGTCCTCCCACTGAGGAGAAAGAAGTGGTGGAGATCATGTGTGATGAACTGAATCCCAGACTCCATTCCCTGTGCCCTTGTACTGCTGGTGGGGAGGAGGTAGAGAAATCAGGTGTGAAGTTGAGCCCAGGAGGAAGGGAAGGGTGAGAGGAAGGTGTTTTAAGATTTGGTTTTATTTCTAACTACCTTATGTTTATTTGATTTGTAATAAAATAAATTAACTTCCTTGAATCTGCTATGACTGTGACAGTAACTGGTGAGTGATCTCTCACTGCCCTTATTTCCATCCATGAGCCTTTTGTTATATTTTCTTCCACCTGTCCATCTGAGGAGGTGAGCGATAGAGCAGCTTTGGTGGGTACCTGGTGTCCAGCCAGGATCAGCCCATCACACCTACACAATAGTCTGGCATGTCTAGGATTACTTTTTTTGTCTRCTGTGTTTGTTCTGAGCATTGTTGGTGATTATGTCAGTCATGCTCCTGATGCTGGATCGCATATTTTTAAACTATTTTTAACTACTGTTATCTCCACCTTCTAACTCTGCATTTCTTAAGCAATGCCTTATTGCAAGATTTTTGTTTTCTGTCTTGTGTATGAAATCACTGAAAGTACCTTTCTGGTTTGTTTGATTTCAGTTTCCATTGTAATGGGAATACCTACAGTGAAAAGAAAAGTCAAGTCTTACCTTACAGAAACTCTCCACTCTCTTATTGATAAACTGTCCCCTGAAGAAAGACTGGATTGTGTTATGGTTGTCTTTATAGGAGAGGTAATCACTTGAATTTTTTTATACAATTTCTAACATGCCTTTAATCACAAGTAACACTCCTTTCAGGAACAGATGAGGATCTACTTTTTCKTCAAGATGTAGACAGATGACTATCTTCCTCCAGGAAAAGGAAAGTGAGTTTCTGAAAGTCTTGGGTTTCTGAGATACAATCTTGAAGAGCCCAGCTTTTTCTGTTTATCAGGGGAATATGGATGTGGATTGGTTATTTTGCAGATCTTCTTACGTTTGTAGATAGTGACAAAGGTATGCTAATTGCCTTACTCCTTCAACATAAAAAGAATGGCTAAGGAACTCTGGTGTCATAGGGGAGGATTTTCTTCATGCTACTGCTTAGTCCTTTGTCAAATGAGTGCTGCAGTTTGAGATGTGAGGCACAGATTGTTACTGCATTAATTTTCTRGACAATGTGGATGTCTGAAGCCCAGACCTTTTTAATGGATTAATTCAGTGTTCAGTTGGACTGTTTGTTCAGTTTGGCTCTGATTTAGTGGAAATCAAATTTATGAAAATGATAGAGTACTTTCAGAAACAATTCTATTGGATGTTGGGAATTGCATGTACCTATTTTGTTCTCTATGCTTTTCTCAGAAGTCTGACTTGGAGAGTGGGACATTTATATATGTACTTGACCTTCATCCATCTAACAGTGTACTGCTCTGCTGAAATAGTCTTACCACAGACAAAAATTCAAATCCCCAATTATAACTGAAAATGGTTTTAATTCAGTCAGCCAGTGTCCATTCAGGGATGAATCGGTGGAAAAACAAGCATTTTAATACTTCTAATTCAATTATCAACATGTTTTAAAGCTTTCCTTGAAAAGTTTGTAAACATTTTGCTTTTATCTGAGAACTGTTTCTTGGTGTTTTCTAATGCAAACTGCTCTATTTTCTTTTTCCTGACAACCAGTCAAAAACTGTTTGTCTGGATAGATACTGTTTTTCTTTTAAAAAGTGCTTTTAAAACGTCTGTTGGTTGAGAATATCAGGGGAACAGAATTCATTCTGAATTACTGGAATGCTGTGTTTTTCGTCACTGTGTTAGTTGGAGAAATTTTATTGCCCGTTAGTGTGGCTTCTTTTCAAGGTTTAAAACTGAAGTTTCATCTGTTTTGCTTGAGGAAGTCTGAGCTATGAAGACTGTCTGTTATCATTGGATTCTCTGTCTTCTGCAAAACTTGGAATAGGAGTGAAGTGTCCCCAACTGCACAATCTTTTTTTGCCTTAGACAAGCTGTATTGCTATACCTGAGTTTTCCATAGCTAGATAACTTTCTTCCTTTGAGGTGATGTGAAATTCTCTCACCTTGGGAATGATTCTGCAGAAGTGACTGCAAATGAACTGAACATTTTAACATGAGAGCTATTGCTTCTTTGCCCATGGAGAATTGTATGTTTGTTGGGTCTGGAGTGGAATACAGTTATCCTCTGTCTCATCTCTGTATTCCATCTCTTTGGGAACAGTTCTATGTGCTTGCTCAGGTACCTG
Organism: Amblyornis subalaris; assembly: GCA_018881555.1. NCBI lineage: Eukaryota > Metazoa > Chordata > Aves > Passeriformes > Ptilonorhynchidae > Amblyornis > Amblyornis subalaris. The sequence goes on from JACAXG010000033.1 coordinate 2,497,759, forward strand.
TTTCGGGCACTGCAAGTCGTGAATGTCTGGGAAAATTTGAAGAATCAAAGTTCAAATTTTTGTTCTGTTGTAACCATTTGTTAGATTTGCATTTCTTTTTCCTTACTCCATCCAATTTATTATCTTCCCTCCTTTATTCTTGGACCATGTTTTTTATTTTCTTAAGCTCAATATCTTATGGTTTGCTTTGTAATTGCTACAGAGAACTCTCTAAATGATTAATATGGTACATTAAATACTTYATCCTGTGCTATGCTGTATATTTCAGCTTCCTTCTGCAAGATGAAAAATGTAGGTTTATTAAGCATTTTCTCTGGCTGCTTAAAGGAAGGTCTACTCCTCTGGTACACTTCTGTTTCTCCTTAAACAAAAGGAGGGGCTGTATCTTTTGAAATAGCTTTGTCTGTGGGGTATCCTAGCCTGAAATGCATTAGGCTACTGCTGTCATTAACACATGCAGTAATGAAAGCTCACTTAAAAATACATTAGAACTTTGACCATCTATACTTACATTGAAAATGATGGGAAAAGTTTCTGAGAAAAGATATGGCCTCTGCTCAAACATATGTGCGGGTTAAATACAGCAAGAAATGGTCATAGCATGAGGTTATGTAATTTTGCTAATAAGCTTAAAATTACTATCTGTGCCTTGTCTATAGCTTGTAGCAACAACAGAAAAGAAGCATAAGACTACAAAAATGATTTTACAAGAAAATAATATGAAAAATAGTATTTTAAAAGGATTTTAGTGTTTTTCTAACTATCTTTATGAGAGAAATCAAATTTACAGTGTTTAAGAAGCATTGCTGGGAGCCACAGTCATGGACTGTAATCTCTTTGTGCTAAGCACCCTAAAAAACCTAATACTGCTATTTTTTTGGTACTTCAGTCTCTCTTATTTCTTGTAATTTTGTTTTTTTTCTAGAAAACAAATTAGAAGGCTAATGGCCTTCTGCAAACAGCATCAGCAGTGTAAACAGATGAGCTGGTAAATATAGATGCATTATGGTTGCTAAATAAAGAAATCTGCGTATTCATTTACTGTATGGATATTTCTCAGTAATATAATTATACACAGTAAATTTCCATACTGGAAGTTCAAGAAGTTCTGAAATATCTCAGTTGATGTGATAGATAATCACCAGTTTAAATAATTACCAGAATTGCTTGACAGTAAACTGTGCAATTTTGCTAGTTACTGACATATGTCTGTGTTCTTCAATTTGTTAAAATAACTTTATGGCAGAATAATTTGCAGGTATTCATTAGGATGACTAATAAACAGGCATGATTCATTATACCTCTATACTTCAAAATCTTTTTATTCCCCCTCACTATGTAGCTAGTTCCTAGTCTCATTGTAAGAGTTGAAAACAAACGATTCAAATCTCATAAACCTGCTCTGTATGAGAACTTGCTTTCAGAATAAGCCATAGACTCTAGGTTTAAGAAATTATGAACTCCAGATTAAAGTTGTTGTCTAGTATTTTTATTTAATAGGGTTTTTAACATGGGAAACGTGGTTTTGAAGTACTTCACATGATCATAGTGGAACGACAGACATCTATATATACACACACTACTGAATATGAGAAATTAGAATACTTCCCTGGTATCCAGCAAAATGTTGGGTTTTTTTCGGTGGGGAGATCTCATTTACAATGGAGAAAATGCGTCTTAGACTTGTTCTAAGTGTATCAGAAGTTATTGTCAGTCCACTTCATTAATCAGTGACTGCACTTAGCACAGTCTTTTGTTCAAAGAGTAATCAGTGCATACTGGAAAGATTATAAGCCCTTGATTTGACCAAAAATATCAGAAGGACAAATCACTTTAGGAAGAATTGGAAGACACTACAGGTATGCAAAAGCGTTTTGCTATTTCTGTATGCTGCTGATTGTATCTGTCTGGGTAATAATTGACCAGCCATTTGTTCTTGGAGCATTAGGCCATGTGTTATACTTTCTTGCATATTGCTTATTTAAATCTTACTTTGTTGTTTCATGTATATACAGTTCACTTAAGCTGGAAAAACTTGCATATCTTGATTATCTTTTACTGTCACTGTGTTATCTCTTCATGTAAACAGTAGCTGCTAAATTAAAATATGTCAATCTTAAATAGAATTTTCTCTGTGCTCCTTCTGTGAAAAATCTTTTTTTATTTATTATTTCCTTGGAAAAGTTTCTATCCTGGTTGGGTCAGTGTGACACAAGCACCCAGCAAGGTACCATCCTGTGCACTGGTATAAACAAAACCTCAGCAAATTAAGCACTGGCTGCACATACTGGGTCAAACCTTGCTGAACCTGTTTTGTAGGTATTAATATTGCAGTGCAATATGTAAAACTTCTCCACAAAATAAGCAAGCCTGTATTTTCACCTCTTCTTCCTCCAGGCCTGAATTACAGTTCTTTCATCAGCAGCTCTCAAAAGAGTATTTTGCCTGTCTTGCTCTCAACCTGGATGTATTAGCATCATCCTAGCTACGGGAATGTTCATGCTTTCTGCTAATTGTTGAAAACTTGTGAGCTGCCCCTTCCTGAAGCTGCCCTGGAGAGTGTGTTCCTAGTCCGTGGAAGATCTGACTGTGAATCTTGAGTTGGAGAAAGTCTGGTAGATCTTAGCATGCACATACATATGTATGTAATGTATATATAGTTTTAAAAAATCAAAGCTAATCAAAGCTGTTGTGCCAAAAGATACATTATCTACACCAAATAATATTAAAGGACTACACAGATAGGAATCTTTGTTTTGGACGTCTCGCTCAAAGTTGATCAGGATGGATACACCTCCTAGATATACTGCCAACTCTTGTATCTGAAAAGGTAGCTCGACCTGTCAGTGAGAATTTGATATATTTATGCTGTTTTTGCAGTCCCTGCTGCTTTCACACCTAAGCTTTGGTACCCAGAAGTATGGTCTGCTGATACTGGGCACCAACATACAATTTTATGCTCCTCTTTCCATGTCAGTGACTAGCAACATTTTTATAAGGAATTAAACCAGTGATAAAAATCTTTCTTAGATCTAAGAAAAGATCCTTGACAGGATTGGAAAACTGCAGTGTATCTGAGACAAATTTAGTATCTCAGCACAAAGATAAAATTCAGGATTGCGCTCTTTCCTCAAGCCCTAGACTTGAATGACTGAAATGCTTTTCTAGGATACTTGCGGACATGCACCTGGGCCACAATGACTTCCTGATGCTTCTGGTAAGGGAACACCACTATTAATAGCCGGGGTTGTGTCTGATTTCTCTGGTGACATCTAGGGTGTTAGTGAGGTGGGAAGTAACAGTAATAATCTTATTTTAGAAGCACTGTAGCAGTTGACTTCATACCTGTATGATTGACTGAATTGACACTGGATTTTGGACACCACCATCAAATTTTGCTACAGTGGTCTGCCTTGACCTAAAAATTCCTTCTGTCCTCCAAATAATGAACACATATCATAGAAGGGTACTTTAGACCGTACACATCAAGTACCTATCTTCTGGAAAACAAACTGTCTAGACCTTTTCAACAATTTACAGGCTCCCCAAAGGACAAAAGTTGTCCCGTGTTGCAAGGCAGTATATGCTGCTTTCTTTCAGACTTCACAAACCAGGCTTCATCTGCAACGTGCACAAAACTAGTAGGAGGCTGTATGAAACTAGCATAACTTCGTCTGAATGTCCTGTTTTGAATTTTCCTGTGATGGTTTTTGCTCTGGCTGTCCTTAAAAGCTAAACTTGTTCTCTGACGCAGCATTGTGGTTCACAGCACAATCCATATGGGCATGTGCCTTCACAATTGAGGATCTGACAGGCAGGGCACAAGGGTAGGGAGAAACAAGAATGGACTGGTACAAGAGTATACTTGTATTTGTGCTATTGCTGCCAAAGGCTTTTGCATYGCGAAGCCCTGTCCTGAGCTGAATTGGGTTAATCATAGAAATGACTGGAGAGAGAAAGAAATTTCTTGCTTATGTGGTAGAGTGGAGATTTTCAGTAAGGGAGAGATGAAGTCATTAGCTCATGTAGGACACAGGCTACATTTTGCTTATGTAACATCAGATGGCTATGTTATGACAGTATTCTCATTCCTGTTTTTTGCTTTATATCTTGGTTTCACGTTCCCTGTATTTAAATTGAACTCACTGCTTCAGATTAGAGAGGACACTGTATTCCTGAAAATAATTTTTTTTCAGCTGCATTTTTTGAACTCAAAAAGATGATATTACCTTTTCCCACAGGCTTTTGTTTATATATGTACACTACTGCAACCACTGAAAGCCAGTGCCGTGCTTTTATTTCTTAGGGCTTTTTCTTCACTGCGTAAATATTGCAAAACAGGTCCAAATGCCCCATTAGTGACTGATTTTTCCTATGTAAATTTTAATGCCTTGTATATAGGTAATTATATTCATATGCACTTTCACTATTTCAAGGCAAATAAACGTTTTCTTTGCCTTTTCTGAAGACCGTAATTTTACATTGTTTGTCATTATGTGAAATACGTGGTAAAATTATCCTGGTCCTATTCTACAGGGATGATGAAAGATCAAATAAAATCGTAATTAGTAAGCAATGAAATGACCACACTATGCAGATTAGCATGCTTGTTTCTCAGGAATTTTTTTCTTTTTTTAAAAGGTGTTCTTGAATAGTTTAAGACTGACTTGTAGTAGATGTCATTTAGCAATTGAGATCTGGATAATCTAACAGTCTAGATAAATTACCAAGATGGTCAAAGGCCTCAAGGGCAAGACTTTGGAGGAGTGGCTGAGGTCACTTGGTTTGTTATACTTGGAAGAGAAGACTGAGGGTTGACCTCATCACAGTCTACCACTTCCTCAGGGTAGTCAGTGAAGGGCAGGTGCTGATCTCCTCTCTGGTGTCAGTGACAGGACACATGGAAATAGTGTGAACCTGCATCAGGGGAAGTTCAGATGGGACATTAGGAAAAGGTTCTTCACTGAGTGGTCAGTCATAGGAATAGTCTCCCCATGGAAGTGGTCATGGCATCATGCCTGTCAGAGTTCAAGAAGCATTTGGATGATGTCTTTAAAAGTCCCATGGTTTAGTTTTAGGTAGTCCTGTGAGGAGCTGGGTGTTGGTCTTGATGATCCTTATGAGTCCTTTTTAGCTTGATAGATTCTATGATTGCATCTCTTTTTTTCTATGCATCTGCCACTTAAGTGGCAGGTCTTAAGTACCATGGCTTTTCTTAAATTTTGAGAAACTGTCTACCTTCTGTCATTCTTGAGGGTATGAAGTGAGGATTTAGCAATATGAAAGGGTTGATTCTTAAAATTAGAAATCTTGGTTGTGTATGACATTTGGCTAGCTCTTAATCAGAACTTTCTAACCTTTCATTTTGTCTGCTAGCTACTATATTCTGCTGCTTTGCTGTGCACACACTCATAAAAATCAATAAAGAAGATTAGAAAGTTCACTGCTGCTCTGGTTCTTTCTGTGTTTGTTATGAATAACAATGTTTGTTCAGACAAACCTTAGAATAATAACAGACTTGAAGTGCAGCCTCTCCTGCACTACAGAAAGGTGCTTCAGAGAAATGGAGTACAGCATTTTACGAAAACTGAGGAAGTTTTAAAACTTATTTCACTGACTATCTGCAACTTTAGTTTGTTCTACAACAGACTCTCAGGCTTTTTTTTAAAAGAGATTCATCAAAGCACTCTGTATGCGTTTCTCATCATAATTGTTGGTGCAAAAAGTTAAACCTTAGATATAGCCATGTTCACAGGCTTGTGAAACTCCATAGATCTCATAAGCTAAAATCTTCTTTTCTTGTTGAAAGTTTAGGTAGGTTCAGGGGGTTGCTAATGAGGTACCTTGAAGATGAGTCTAGTGAGGAATATTGAATACACAACATCACATCTCTCTCAGGACATAAGCTGAACTGAATGTAGTTGGAGCGTGGATGATAGCAGGAGGGGATGTTGTGTGTGCTTGTCCGATTCTTATTCTTTGCTCTGTATCTTTTCATGGCTGCCTCTGCTGGAACCAAGATGCTGACCTGGATCAGTCTTTAGTCTGGTCTGAATGGTTAAAGGAAGATGTCTCACTCCAAGTATTTTGCATTCTCTTGGGGATCAGGAACTTCGTATGACTAGGAAGAAAGAACAGGCCAGAAGATTTGAACTGCTGATACTAAAATAACCATCCCTACTTAGCCTTTCATTATGAAGTTACCAGAGATCCACTCACCAGGACAAAGTTGTTTGTAAGGCTTCATGTGATTCATTGACAAGATGCATCTTTGTGGCTGGAAGTGTTAACTCTTTGGTTGGGGCCCAACACAATTTTACATTTATTGCTTTAAAGGGATTTGTTCTTAAAATATTCATTATGCTTCTTTTTTATGGGTCCAAAACTCCTAGAAATTATTCAATCTTCAACCTTAGAAGTTTTACTAGGAAAAAACTATAGTTTTGGTAATGCCTTTGGATTTGATAGATGAAAGCATTCATAACTGTAGTCTTAGACGTTGTACTGCTGTGGTTGGGATCACCAGCTACATTTCTTTTCAATAGTTACAAGCAGCACTGATGCCATGAAACAGATTTTAAGTTCATCGTATTTGCTGTGAAGTCGACCTAGTATCTACTAGATGATCTTCACTGGAGGCCTAAAGAACAGTTACACATTTTCTTTTGTGGGTGACTTCTTTTTATTAATCTGGATTTGTCTTTTCCTGTTTAAGGTTCTTGAAGGCAAGCAGTCTTGTGTCCTTCAAGTTGATAAAGAGGACCTTATGTCTTATTTTGTCGAGGCAGTAAACACTTTCTTCCTTGAAAAGGGAGAATAGATTTTGGTCAATAATAGAGGTTTTTTTCTGTTGATTTTAAGTTGCTGACTGAATTTATTGATACTGCTGGAAAGATCCAGAGATTTAATCTAGCCATTTCAGATTTCCTTCCATTGCTACCCTGCAAAGTCTCCTATCTACTTAACTCTTCCCTTGGGTATAGTCGCAGCTTGGTCAAATTTATTGCAGATTCTGATACTTATTTCATGATGCTGTGTGAATTAACTTAGAAGTGCCACCTTCCTGGGACATGTCCACAGCAAAGGGTGTTGGCAAAGGTCTTACTTAGTGTTAGACTGGGCAATGAGAGGAGTTGATTGTCTCTCAAAGTTCTGATACGGAAAGAGGACMGTCAACCTGCTGTCCTGAGGGGAAGAGTTTTGTGTTGAAATCCTGGTTCTGAATCTTGTATGCTGCTGGTAGATATAAATACAGCTGCTTATTTAGAAATGATGGTGGAATACCAAGGTTTTAATGCATTTGATCATGTGAAAAATGGCATCAGCTCTTCTAATCTACATGTTCTATTTCATTCTAAAGGTGTCATCTGCTTTTGCACTACAGTGATGTAGTGATTGTTGATTCAGAAGGAAAGGTTGGTTATCTGCTAAACCAGCAATGGTATTTGCTGTATCTCATGTTCATAGCAGCTAGACCAGACGTTCTTGACTTTGTGTGACAGCAGCCAAGATTACAATACAAGGCTGGAAAACTACAAGCTGCGTCTTCTTAATGTGATCCTATTTGTGATTGCAGCTCTGACTGGGAAACTGCCAGCCTTTTGTGTGAAGGACACAAACGAATAGTGTGAAGTAGGGGAAAAGGCCTCTTATTCCAGACTCTTTTTTTCCTGATTGTGATGCTTTCTGTATAAGTGTGTAAGGTTTTACAAGCAGTAGCAAGGCTTCATGGTAATCTGCAAAATAGGTCAAAACTATGTTCACTCTAAGGAGATGTGTACTACGGCACAGGCTTGTGATCAAATATACGATTCCAGTTGGCATGAAGTTTGGCATTTATATTAATCTCTGAAAAACTGAATAGAAACTAGCTGTGTTTCTGCTGAGCCTGTGTATGTAGATATATTTATATATAAATCCTGTGTTTTTCTATGCGATTACAGTATGGACTAATGCTGTACTGGGTAATTGAAGTTTGGCATGCCAACTGGAAATGCAAATTTTTGTCTTTTCATCTGATGATTGAACTACAATTTCTGTATTTTTAATCTTTGAAAGGTTTTGAAAAGAGAAAAAGAAATGCTTCAGTTAAAGATGTATATACTAAAATTATTTTTAGGAAGTCATTAGGTTACTGTGATTTCCAACTGTTACACAAAAGAAAAAGTTACATCTAACTCCATTACATTAATTAAATATATGAACAATCCATATATGTATTTAAACACTTAGTGATATATCAAGGTCCATATGGACTTGTGAGTCTCTTTGTGTGGAACTCACTGCAGGATGAGTTGTAAATTGTGAACACTGTATCTGCTTATTAGAACTTCTGCCCAGTACTAGGCATAGCACTTAGGAAGAAAATGCATATGGCAAAATTATGACAAATACTTTCTACTCACATGTTCTTGTGGTATTTGTGCTCACATGTGCTTTTGGAAGAAATGGTACTTTTGGAAAAGTGTGCGTCACTGGCATTATGTTTGATTTCATAAAAATAAATCTTTAAAAAATAGAAATTGTGATTTTTAAGATCAAAGGGTAAGCACCTTTATCAAACAAGATTAACAGTTCTATAGAAATGCTTGGGAGAGATTTATTTTCTGTGTATAATCCTTTAATGATATCCTGTGTTACAAATTCATCAGAAAAAAGTATGAAGTGTTCCTTTGTTTCCAGCGTTTCAAAGGCAACTCTTTCTCCAGAATCCTCCTGAGCCCCCAGAATCTGGGTAGATTTGTAGACTAAATTTTCTTTTTAAAAACATAAATAGTATGTCACATTGTTAGATTAATAAGTATAACAAAGACCAGAGTTTTCAGTCACATTTATGAGTTCACAAACTCTCTTTTCTCGGAATGCATTTATACAGCCAGGTGGAATAATTGGCCAGTTCTGGCAATTTAGATGATCTAGACTTTCCCAGAATGTCACAATTTGTATTTTCACCAGCAAGTAATTTTTAGAATTGTTGCATCTATAAGGACTGAATGATTGATAGGATTGATAGTCCCTCAAGTTTAGTCTCTGGTGCAAAAAAGCAACCCTGATCAGGAAGGCACCAGGTTCACTGCTGTCTGTGGTTGGGGCATTTGCTTAAAATGCAAAGTTTAGGAGATGTACTTTTGAAAGAAGAATGTGTCTGTTCAGTGCACAGTTCTCCAGAAAGCTTTCCGTGGTGGTGGGATGATGATGATGATGATTATATATGACATTCTTCCTACACAAACACTCAGTGATCATTTAATCATTAAGAGCATGAGAGGTTGCAAGAAAATGTAAAAAATTGTCTSTTAAGTGCGTATGAGAGGCAAATACTACCTTCTGTTTACAAAAAGAATTGCTTCTTCTCATATTAGATACAAGACAGTTACATGTGTGATGTGTTCTTGTATTTCTCCAATATCTTACACAATGAAAATGATTTTCAAGGGCAGCCACCTGCAATGTTTATTCTACTTGGTTCTTTTGAAATGTAACTCCAGAACTGTCAGGTAATATATTCATTTTTTCTGTTTGTTTGGTTTTCTTCCAGACTGATCTTGATTATGTTAACAGTGTYGTTGCAAGCCTGGAAAAAGAGTAAGTTGTAGTTTAATGGGGGATTTCTTAGTTTATTGATGGGTTTGCTGTTTGATTTTTCCTAAATCAGGTTGTGATAAGTAATTAAATACTCTGGAAATAAGAGATCATGCCTTTTTGTTTCCTGGGGCTTTGGACTTTTGAACAAAAAAGTAAAAGATGACAAATTAAGAGGCAGTGATTCAGTCAGTTAAATTGTAAAACAGTAAATGGGATTAAATTATTTGATACAACAGAAACAGATGGGATTGTTTAAACATGAATGGAAATTCGTGACATCTGTGTCAGGGCTTTGTATTCTATATGTTCAAAGAGAACTGTAGAAAAAAATCACAAGGTTCTGAAAAAAAGAAAGGCAAAAAATGTTTAGAATGTAATTTGATTCTGATTGGCAAGAGGCAACAGTGTTCTGAAGGACATGCTAAGGAAAACAATACTTTTTTATATACTACTATTCTTTCATATGCCTCATTTGAACAAGTTGTTGTAACCAGACACAACTGTTCCAACAGAAAGCAAGCAGGAAGTCTATAGAACTCTGAATCTCTCATGTGACTTCAGGATGTTTCTATTGACAGGTTTTCTACAGAGATCAATTCTGGCTTGGTGGAAGTAATAGCCCCTCCTGCAACTTATTATCCTGACTTGACAAACTTGAAAGAAACATTTGGAGACTCGAAAGAGAGAGTGAGGTAGGTTTATTCCCCCAGATCTTTTCCCATCTCCTCCCACACCCACACTTCCGTTGTTTATGAAATAGCAAGTGGGATGTGAATTCTTGAAATGTCTTCTTACTGTAATTCTTGCAAGTGTGGGGATGCTAAAAGTGCTCTGTGAATCCGTCTCATTCCTAGCTTCATGCTGTTCTGTGCATGATCAGAGCCTATGCTTGGTTGAATCCATTTAGTGTTAAATTTTGGGAGGAGAACTGAGACTTTGGATATACTTTTATTCCTGTATGTGGACTCTTCGGTTTACTGTTTTTCTTCATGAAATACAGGGTAAAACCCAGTAGTTCATGTTGAATTACCATGTAGAATGCACATGTGTTTTTAGTGACGTGTCAGGTAGTTGTCACAAAATCAGATTCAAATTAAACCACTTTGATTCAAATTAAACCAGTCTGTATTAAAACATAAGGTGAAAGCTTTGTTCCTTTTTTTTTCAGATAGTGGATTTCCTGAGGGAACCATGCCAAAAGCAGCTGTCCTAACGTTTTGCTAATACGCGTCATTCTTTGTAGTGAAATTTACTTTATATTGCCAGCACGTATTGAAATAACCTTTTTTCATAAACCTTACGKTTTTTATTTAATTTCAGATGGAGAACAAAACAAAACTTGGATTATTGTTTTCTTATGATGTATGCCCAGAAAAAGGGGGTTTATTACATTCAGGTAAATTTCTCTTCTTTATTTTGAGACAAGTTTTCAAGTGAGTCTCCAGAAATTATGCTGTTGGACACATCCGAAGGACCTACACAGAACAGAGATAACTTGATCCCATAATTTAAGGAGGACATTAAGTATGGTGGTTATGGTATATGAGGAAGTAATTTGAGGAGGACACTGTCTCACTGTCTCTGAAGTAGAAAGTAATTTGTCCTATGTAACTTATCTTAAGATGCTCAGCAAAAAAAGTGGAGGAATCCAAACAGCTTAACTACTGTTTTTTCCTTGTCTCCCAAATGAATTGTTGTTGAGTTGCCTAGGCAGAAAAAAAGCCAGCGTAGTTTTGAGTGGAAATGAAGCTAAAATCTATTTTTATTTTCTTTTGAAAGCACAGTGTCACTTTAATATGACTGTTGTGTACAGACATGGAGTTTTTTTCTTTTTTTGAAAGAGGTTTCCAACAACGGAGTTAAGCAGTTCTTCTTTAGTTTAGCTGAGAATTGTTCCTATCATGTGTTTGTGCTTTGAAGTAGAAGTCTAACCTACAGGTATTGCAGACTTAGTAGCTGCACTAATGATCTTTATTTAGATTTTGTGACTGTGTCCTTGGGGTGTAAAGTCCCACACATCTCATCTAGTTTTCACAAAGCTATGCTGACTTCTCTCTGGGAGCTGTTAGAGTCTCAGCTCTCTGGGAAGCTGCAGAGCCAATAACATGTGATGGTCTGCTTTGATTGCACAAAAATTGAGAGGTTGCACAAATATTAGTGCCAGCACAAGGGGGAGGGCTTAAATGCACTGTGAGAAAGAACAGGAGAAGCAGGATCCGTAATGCAGCAATGGCCTGCACTTACTATGACTGAAAGGGATTGTAGCACCCCATGTTGGCAGTTGTGCTGCCTGGACTAGGTGGTTGGTTTGGACTAACCAAACTGCACCTGTGCTTCTGCTGGACTGCTAAAGCCAGGTGAAATGAATCCCACCTCTGCAGACATTCTCTCTTAGCCTCTTTTCTCAGAGGAGAAACTCTCAGTGCTCTTACATTTGTGAGTAAATAGTCATGTTTGTGTACAAATAATACGGATATTCTACTTGTTCTCCTGATGATGTCACTTAGACTAACATTATTTCATGGATGATTTTTCTCTAAAGAAAGAAGCTGGAAAAGAAGTGTTCTCAAGTAAGAAGCTGAGATATGTTTGTGGATTCTTACTACAGAAGGATTCTGTATCAATTCCCCACAAATAGACAGGCAGATCCCTACAAGTTATTTCAGGCTATGGCATCTGTGTTCTGTAGCAGTGCTAGCATTAGAAAGGTATGCCTATGTGTGAGCAATATATTATAAGTCAGTATTTCCTAACTTTACTTTCTTGTGTTGCTTTGCTAGTGCTTTTATTTTATTTATGTTGATATCACTGCTACCTTCCTCTAGCTTGAAGATGACATCGTTGTCAAGCAGAATTATTTCAGCACAATAAAAAATTTTGCGCTTCAGCTCGCTTCTGAAGATTGGATGATTCTAGAATTTTCTCAGCTGGGTTTCATTGGTAAGAAAATGTTCACTTTTGTAGTTTGAAAGAACACATTCATCCTCAGACTCTGAATTAATAGTGATCTGACTTCMAAGCTATCTTCTTTCTACTGGAAATAGACCAAGAAGTAGAAATTCATTGCCTTTTTTAGGAACTCTGGTTTAGCTCATGGTTGTTACTTTTGTCCCTCATTTGTTTTGTATACTTTTGTATGACTGAGCCAAATTCAAACTGTTGGAAAAGAGAGGATTTTTATAACAAAACCTAATTAATTTATAAAAGTACTAACAGTCAAACTGCAAGGCATGACTTCTTTTGAATTTAGCTGCTTTTAAAACAAAAATGTCATTAGAACACAGCTGACTGAAGTAAAGAAAAACCATGAAAACTAACTCCACGTAAAATAACTTCATTGGTGTTTGTGCCAAAATTTCCAGGAATCAGGAGGCATCAGTTTGTCTTTGTTGCAAAGCCTATTCTATCTCCATCTTTCTACTTCATGAAGGAGAAGTTAGGAGAGGCTGCTCCTTCCTAGATGCAGTTAGAGTCTGTCATTTGCAATAAACAACAGTGAGAGGAGTTAATGCAGGATCTTGGGTTGTTGTGAATTGGCTGCCAGGGTGCTGTGGAAATTATGATTCTTTGCTCTTACACTAATACGTTTTTATTGAGAGGTACTAGACTTAACAGAAGAACGATGAAAGAGAAGTTTTGAAGGGATTTTACAAATCAAAAGGTTATTTCATTACTGCAGTGATGTGTCATGATATTTTTAAAAGCAACAAGCTGGAGATATGTGAGGAAAAATCAAAAGCTGGCGCAGACTTCGGAGATTCCTGTGGTCAACACAAACAATTCCAATATGAAGGCTGTAAGTTGAGTTCAGAATAGAGAGAAAATCCTACGTGTAACAGATGAAGTGCAGCTCTGAGTTCTGTTATTCTCTTCGAAATTCTTGTTCTCTTTCCTTTGGATCTACTTTCCAGAGAATGGCTTCATCTTTAGCTCAGTGACCCATGATGGTCGTACTAAGAACTGAAAATGTTGGCACTACTTGAATAAGTACTATCCTCTTTCCWACTCAGCATCAGGTGTGCGATAGTTCCCTGACTTTCAGGGTCTCAGAGGTTCCTGGAGTAAAAAGGAAAGCAGTAATTATCTCTTACACGTTAATATGTTAGAGTACAGAACGGTACTTTGTAGACTTGCCTGCCACTGTAACTTATGAAAGCAATGGGGAGGAGGAAAGGAAATGGGCAGAGTGAAGTCTCCTTATACACATGGCCACCATGTAACTAATCTGCTTGATTGCTTTGGACTGCCATCGAAGATGCACTGTTGCTGAAATAATTATGGGACTGGTTTTGTCGCTGCAGAGGCGGAAAAATAGGAAATTGTGCTGCCTTGCACGGAAAAATAAGAATTTAAATTGTTTACTGGAGATTTTGCCCTAGATGAACTTGTCTCTTGTTCTTGTAACTTCATTGTTCTGTTTATGTGTCAGCGGAGACTGGTTGAATACAGCATCTAATTAGGCTTTGTTTCTACTTTTGAACTGTTAAACACTAACCCAAACTAAACCCACAATTTGAGTTTTAACTTCAGTCGTAATTGCACTTTAAGTGTAAATTCTGCACGAAGTTCCTGGGCTATGGAAGTAATTTACATTTATTCTACATTTGCTTGATTTAGTAGTAGAGTGTGCATGCTTACAAATTGCCACTTTGTAAGAATGACACGTCAAATGTGCATAAAACCAGCTGACACTTTGGGACATGCACTGTCTACCCCATGCAGTTGTGTTTCAGACCACTTAACTTGCTTAGTGTTTTAGTATTTTACACCCTCTTCTGTACTCTGTGCTGTTATAGAGGGCACAGTGTTTTAAGTGTGGCAGGGTACGTAGATAGTTCTTAATACTGAGACTTGGCTTCATCAAAAGCACAACTGTTTAAAAATACCTTGGTTTTCTATACTGTCTGTATACTTTTGGTCAGTGTGGGCTCTGAAAGTAGCTGTAGTTAAATTTAGTTGTTAGCTCCTGCTGTATGCATCTCTGTTCTTTGTTCCTTGTACCATATTTGTTTACCTCCTTTTAATTAGATTATATCACTAGAATTTCAGGTGCATTTATCTATGGCTACACGTCTTAATGTTGCTTTTCTACCTAGAAAGTTAAATTAGATTTTTTCTTCTCCCAATTTAGCTACTTACCCTGCTTTTAAGTTTTGAGAGAAAAATTGGTATTCATGAAAGCAACTAAAACTTTTGGCTCTGAGACACATTGGTGTGCTATAAGCATATATTGCATGGAAATTTTATGCAAGTAACATAGATTTGCCTCATCTCTGCTATCCCTTTATGGATCTTGATGCAGACTGATACTGTGGTAATTTGGTAATGCAGATAGCTATGGGGAAGAGCAAGGGTAATTTGTAGCTGGAGATGAGTTTTATTGTGTAGATGTCTAAGAGAGAATGTAGAGCACTCAATTCATGGAATTCATAGAATGGCCTAGTTTGGAAAGGACCTTAAAGGTCATCTGGTTCCAACCCCCCTGCCAAGGGTAGGGACACCTTCCACTAGACCAGGTTACTCACAGCTTCCAGAGGTGGAGCCATCCACAGCTTCTCTGGGCAACTATTGTCTAGATGCTACTGGTTTAGAAATAATCTCTCAAAAAGAGAGGTGTGGCTGATTCACTGTTAGCTGTTGGAGACCTTGATTAGCCTGCAAGTTTGCGAGGTAAAAATGTGGGATTTTTTGTCATAGTGTATTTCTGAACTGAAAATCTAATTTATGCAAGTGCCACATGAGGAAGTGGCAAATGTAGCTATTTAGGCTGACAGCAGGATTATAGAATTCTGTCACCTCTGCCACAGAACAGACGTTGCTTCCTTTGGTTTTTTTTAATACTGAAAGCATAGTCTTAAGTGCTGTCAAGTATCTAATAAATAATGGGTGAGATGTATGCTGTTTCCTTAAGAAGCTCTGTGGAGGGAGATGTATCTTTTGCTCTTCTGGATTCTGGTTTGCACTGCGATCCCTGTGACATAATGTAGGAAAGTCCTACTAGCTTTTATGAGGAGTAATGATTTGTCTTCCAACTGCCTCTGAGCTGAAGTGTTTTCCAGAGGAACTGCAATACTTGCGCTGTAGCTGTAATGCCAGCTGTCACAAACATTTAATGGAGTGGTCTGAAATGGCCTTTTGGTTGTCTTATACAGTTCCTCTGAGTCTTATTGTGCCTTGATGTTTTAAGACCTGTTGTTCTGGTTATTTTAAGCTGTTCTGATTGCAGTTTTGCTCAAGCAGTGCACATAGCTGAAGTTTGGGAAAGAGTAAATCAAGTCAAACATTTGAGCTTTAAATAACTTCAAAGAGATTCTGGTTTTAATGCCAGTAATTTGCATATCATTAACAGGAAGAGCATTGAAAAAATCAACTATAGCTAGAATACGTGCTTGCAGGTATAAAATTATTTTTGGTGTAGACTCAATACATTTAATGATGCTTATGTGGAAGAATTCAGATGAATTATTTAGATATTTTCAGTTCAGAGAACTGAAGAAAACAAAGTGTTTCATTTTGTACTTGTTTTGTACTTGCCAGCAAAATACTGAGAGGGCCAGAATAGTTCATTAAGGATGGCCTTTAAATGGACCGAAAAATGAATAGAAGTTTTGGTGGGCACAAAAAATAGTGGGAAATGTTCCACAATTTTGTTTTTCAGCCCTGACTCTCACTTTTATCAATATAGATAAATAATGTGGAGAAAGTCTACATTTTGTATATCTCTAGGGTTTTATGGAGCAAGATTTTACCTTTGGCTCTTAATTCTTTCAGATTTTGAAGTTTCTTCACAATGGTAGGTTGTATGCACCCAGGATTTAAAACCTCTGAAGTTTTGTCAGCAGTGTGTCCTGGATTTATGTCTGTTCCCATGTACTGTTCCAAGTGCATGAACATGGTGCAAGATGAGCCATTGCTTCAATTCTTTCACAGAGTTTTCAGTTTGAGGCAGTGCATGTTGACTGCAGTTTTTTTGCTTAGGTCTCTTTGGCTTGATGATTTTTGACTGCGTGTTGGGGATGACCAGTGGGCAGTCTGTAGGGTGGATTTGGATGGCATCTCAAGGGTTCTGTGGCTCTCAGCACTTTCCTCACTTGCTGCTGCAGGGGAGCTGCCGGACGGAAGGACTTTGGCAAATGCTGCCACTTGTTCTTGGACCATGGCTATGCCCCAGGGAAGCCAGGCTGCTGCCGCTGCTGTTCTTGCTTAGGAGAGACTAGGCAAGGGCTTGGCTGATTTGGATTCAGAGGGGCTGGGGTGTTGGATCTGTGCAGTAGGAGTTGTACTGGGCTGGTTTCCATCACAAGGAGTTGCTGTGGACAGTCAGGGATCCAGAGCTTTGAAGACCTATTTTACCAGAGACTTCACTGTAGAGCCCTGGTTTTGAGCTGCTGTAGGAAGACTGTTCTGGCAGAAAAAAGGAGGACATGGATCCATGGCAGAATTGCTGTGCTGTGGTGGTGTCCTGAGACACAAATGACACAGGAGGGATGTGGTGTTACACAGAGGGACAAGGTGCTGGGGCAAAGCTGTGCCGAGCTCTGTGTGTAAGGTGGTGACAGCATTTCAGAAAGGGATAAGTGGATGTCTGTCCTTGGTTACTGAAGGAGGACAAGGGCTTATCTTGGGATCAGGGTGTCATCTTTGCTCCAGTCTTCATTAGGAATTATGAATGCTTTGTCTCCACTGTTGGACACTTGCAGGGTTCTGAGCAGTGTCATGCAGAGAGGCCACTTGGGTCTGAAGATGCTAGTCAGGTACAGCCAGCTTGCCTTCCTTATTCTGACTAGCTGCAGTTGGATCTATCAGGGTGGCTTGGTTTTTTGTTTGGTTTTTTGTTTGTTTTTCCCTAGTGTGCCCTGTGACATCACCATGGTAACTAGATTATCCCCCAAATCTGGGGTGGTTGACTGCATGGTGGACAGTAGAGTGCTGGCCTAGAGGAAAGTGCGTCTGGGCCTCGACAAGTTTGCCATATGGAAGTAAATAATTTGTTGATGTTCTGTTTCTATTTTAGATAAAATTAGGATAACTTAAATTAGGGAAAAGAGTAAATTCCTACTCTTACGTTCAGTCTTGTTCTCAGCTTATTTAATTGCAGGATCCTGTACCTGAATGCTCAGTTCTAAGTGGCATGGTCTGTGAGTGAGGACAACTAAAGATAATAATCCTTGTGTTCTTCAGAAGATGAGCCAGTCAAAGGAAAAAATGTCTGTGTATATCTTCTGCTCTGTCCTTGGGTAGAAGAAGAAAAGGATTCTAAAGCATCGTGGTTGTATACATCCTAGAAGAGGGTCTCTTCAGTCTGCTTGCATTGAGATTAGAGCAATATTGTGGGGATATTTCTGTTTTCTCAGTTGCATAGTATTGTTCATCTCTCTGACACCACATGGGAAGTTGTACTTCCTATGGAAGCAGATGTGACTGGCAGATTGCCTCAGCAGGTGTCATCTAGAAATGATGGTTTCAGTCCCATAAAAATCCCAGAAATATCTGATTAGTCCCATTTTTTAGCTGATGTTTTGTTAGGGCATATTATATTTTTCTCTTCTCCTGCCCTATGCCATTGAAAGCAGTAGGCAGAGATGAATCACCAGGAAAATTGGGGTTTGTTTAGTTGGAAGCATGACAAGCTGAAAGCTGTTATTCTGGATGACTATTTTACACAACATTTTACTAATCATATGATTGTTTCCTACCCATTTTTAAATAATTACTTCCACAAATAATGTTAACCAATATGACAATATAGTGTGTAAATAGTAACAATGTACTAATAAAAATAATATCATCTTTCTTATGTCTTGTAAGAATAAAGCTTTGCAATTGTCCCTAGCTTAGTAGGAGTTATCCCTTATGTAGTGGGAGCTTCAAATTCTAGTTACAGAGTATTTTCATGTGGAGATACCTATCTGAGGACCTCATTGCAACAGCCACTTAAAAGTGATGGCAATGTTTTTGCTTTATAAACAGCCAGATTAAAAGTTTCTGTAAGGGACAACTTTGGTTTAGCAATGTCAAATCAGCTAATGTTTCACCACATTTACTTTTCCACCCCAGTATGTAAACGGTCTACTATATGAGTATAGCATCATTCCAACGGATGAAATAATTGGCAATTTAGTCAGATGCTTCTTCCGTATTTATTGCATGTCATCATGATGTAGCCTTATTCAGACACCTCCAAACTCATCTCAGAATTCCATAATGAGTATTCTTTCACTGGCTTTGTTCTTATCCAATTTCACACAAGTCATAAAGAAATGAGATTGCATCAGACCTGCTTTCTGAAAAGGGCAAGGCTCTTTAGGTGATGTCCTCTTAATGTCTACTCCAGCTGTTTTTCCTAAAAGTAGAATATATTGTAACGTCTACCACTTGTGAAACTTGTTATTTAGAAAGCCTCTGAAAGCCTCCTCACAAGTGGAAAAAAAAACCCAAAACATTTCCCATGCCTGAGTGCTGTGAGTTAGTGCATTGTACAGGACTCCGAAATGTGGAGAGACAGAAGACTTGCATTGGAGAAGAGCTTCTGTTGGACTCTGATCCATTGATGCACACATGCCCCAAGAACCCATCCCTGTTTAATCCAGCACTACCCACATATCAGCAACATCTGCAGAACTGAGTCACTTCAGCTGGTGTCTTCCTGAGAGGTTCATTTTTATGTAATGTTTYATTTCCCTGCCTTTTCCCGTGTAGCCTGGCAAAGTAGAGGCAGACTTCATCTGCAAACCTGGTCATGTTTTCTGAATCTGCCTTCAAATCTGGAACTGCCTTTGGGATTTTAGTTGGCACATGGTCATAGAATAATTTTGGTTGGAAAAGATCTCAGAGATCATTAAGTCCAACCACTAACTCAGCACTGCCAAATCTATCACTAAACCATGTCCCCAAGTGGCACGTCTTTTAAATACCTCTAGGGATGGTGACTTAAGCACTCGCCTCGGCAGCCTGTTTCAATGCTTGACTGCAAGTCCGTGGTACAAGCACTTGTCAGTCTGTCTTCAGCCTTGGGCTGCCCCACTTCCAGTTACATGTTGCTCCTGGTATCATTGTCTTCATCCAAGGCACCTTTTTCACGTGCTGCATTCAGCTTGACACAATAGCCCGGTGTATTGGGGTCCTTTCGCTTCAGACACCTGTACTGGCAGAGTAGTGTATTCCACAGCCATGTAGGAGATTGTTCCTGCTGGTAGTAGATAGACTTTCTTCAACAGTAAGTTTCCTTCTTTTGCAAAGACCTCCTTTAAGCCTTTCAGTCTGCAGGATTTCCAAGAATCCTTTAGCACAGTGCCACCCAGAAGTCCTGCTGATGGCCTATGCACTGTAGAAAAAAACTCTAGTCAGTGTGGGATGGCTCTTCTTGAGTTGCATTGTCTCTGGATATGTTCTGTTAGCTTCCTTCTTTCCGTCTGATTTCCTGCCTAGAAGGATGTGAAGTTAGTGGTAGGTGTGCCATCTCTGCTTTTTGTACCTGCAGAAGCTGAAATTGTGTGACAGGGCAGATAACACTTGAAGGAGCTCCTCGTCTCAGATGCTTGAGCTTATACATGACATGGGGAATAATAAACGCCAATCCATAACTCTTCTTTCTCTATTTTTTCAAACTGACAATTTCTACTGTTAYGGAGACTGCATTGTAGTACATTGAATATACATGGAATATTTTGATAGCACCAAGATATATTCCAACAAGTTCTTATTCGAATAGTTGTTTTATTTAGTTGAAATATATGGAGCTTTTAAGAACACTGAGATTTCAAGTTGTTCATTGCTAACATTTCTTGTCTTGGCACAAATTTATCATCTGTTATCTCACTGATTTCAAAAGACCATGTTATCTCTAATCTAAAGTAACTCCAGTTATTCTTAATGTCACCACAGGTAAAATGTTCCAGTCTCCAGATATCACTCTTATTGTAGAGTTCATATTTATGTTTTATAAGGAGAAACCTATTGATTGGCTCCTGGACCATATCCTCTGGGTGAAAGTGTGTAACCCTGAGAAAGATGCTGTAAGTTTGTTTTTATTGTAAAGCTTCTAAAATGTTTTCCTGATGATGAATGAGTTGATATTCATGAATTGGAAGCTAGCATAGTGTGCATTACAGTTACTGTGTGTTCTGAAGGAGTCTTTCTTCCTGCCAAGATTTTTATCTCAAAAAGAACTTTAGAGAGATAGTTCTTAGGGGCATCATAACTGTTATTGCTTCAGATTTTGGAGATGGGTCCAGTAAGGGTGAAACGCAAAAGTCTAGTTAGTTTCTGTGCGTAACAGTCCTAAAATAAACTTACAYGTGTAACCACTGGTGAGGGTCTGCAGAATGTCACTGCTTGGATAACAGTCTTGGAGAAGTTTCCAAATGGGGAGTAAACTTCAGATTTTGGTCCTTCATTTCTCAAGTAGCACACTTGCAGAAAGACTGAATAAACAGGTTCTGTGCAAGAACCTTTAACAGTATTATATTTGCACAGCAGTCTTGGTAGATTTCTGGAATGAAAACAAGAAAAACTATATAAATAGGCCGGGGTTCTTATCTTGTGTTGGTTTTTACTAACGTGTTGTTTTGTTTTTGTTTTTTATCCCCCCCTTACCTTTTCCCCCCACCATTTCAGAAACATTGCGATCGACAGAAATCTAACCTACGGATACGCTTCAGGCCTTCTCTTTTCCAGCATGTTGGCCTCCACTCTTCTCTAGCAGGGAAGATCCAGAAACTCACAGTTAGTAGACAGTATTTCCTTTCCTTTACAGAGCAGGCTGATTGAATGAAAAACGTTGTGGCAATGGGGAAAACAGGCCTTTTCTTGTCTTGCATTTTCAAGCATGGTGTACATTTCTTCAGTTGGAATTAAATCTGATGCAGACTGGTTACTATAAAGTATAAGATGTGCCAGTCCAGCTTATTTATGTGGAATTTTTCTAGGGGATATTTTTTCTAATTTTTTTACTTTAATGGCATTGTCATCTTACTAATCAGTACAAGATCTGATGCACCCGAAATGAGTAATGTGTTCATTTTCCWTTTTATGCCAATATTTGTTCTAAGTGTAACCACTTGGGAAAAGAACATAATAAACGAGGTTGTCTGACCAGCATGATGTTTGTCTGTCTTTCAATTAGGATAAAGACTTCCTGAAACCGTTACTGCATAAAATCCACGTGAATCCACCTGCAGAGGTTTCGACATCTTTAAAAGTCTACCAGGGGCATACGCTAGAAAAAACCTACGTAGGGGAAGATTTTTTCTGGGCTGTCACACCAGTTGCTGGAGATTATATTCTCTTTAAATTTGACAAGCCAGTCAATGTAGAAAGGTTAGTAATTACTTGCCATTGGTCTATATGAAGTTGCTTGTGCCAAGAATGCTTGAAGATAGAATTGGGGGCTGTCATTATGATCTAAACTGAAATGATGTAGGACATTTGGAGTTCAGCTGAAGCTATGATCATTACTGTCTTCCCTCTAATTCCTTTACTATGGTAAATTTTGTCTTGCTTTTAAAATTTTTTTTCATTTAATCTGGAATCTTTTTGCTAAATGCAGTGCAAAACCAGTGCTTCTCTGACACTTCATAAGAGAATTTAAAAGAAGCCAGTTTGGTTCTGTTTGTATTTGGTTGGTCTGCTTCTAATTACAGAGCAATTGTACAGCATGGTATGTGGTAAAGTATGTTGTGCCCTGTGGCCTTGGTCCGTTGGTTGTCCAGATCAGAAATCTTGCTGGAGCATATAAGGATGTCCCCAGACCTGGAAGCTGGGAACTCTGAAGGGCTTTTAAGATGTAGCTTTAGGGCTTGAGAAAAATCACTGTGGTAAGATTCCAAGCTGACCTATTTAAAAAATACTAAAATGTAACAAAAGAAAAAAGGGTGTATGTGCTTTCAAAATACAAATATCTGAGATTCGTTGGAGGACTAAAGGTGACTTCTTTTTAGCTAGATTAATTAATAATTTTAGTCAGTTTAATTAAGGATAATAGTGTTTGCACTGTAGAGATTAGTCATCATTTAGTTTTATTCAGACTCATTTGCTGCTTTGCTGGCTACTGTCTTACCATCATAGTAGTCCAAGATTTATAAAATACATGGTTTATTAAATGTCTATTTAAGTGTTGCTATGTTAGTGGACTCCTTTTCTGCTTACTTCACACACCTTATGTGTTCTTTTTAGGCCAGTACCTATAGCCTGGTAGAACAAACTTTCTTTGAATCAATTTGACTGGATGTTTTTCTTGTGAAGGAGCCCTTTTTGAAGGAGCCATTATTCCGGAATGGAATCCAATTAGTCAACTTGTGTACCTTGGTACATAATCAAAGGCTGTCTTCACCTTGGCTTAGCACAACAGTGAGGATCAGTAGTTTCCTTGTTACTATGTTTTTCCAAACTAGTCTGACCTATGAAACTCAAGTTTGTTGTTTGAGATGTCAAATTACTCTCTCAGTTGATTGCTATGCTTTAAAAGACTTTCCTGGTTACCTTTCTGAGATGCATGTGTTGAGGAATATAACTGCCATACCTCCTTGGATTAAAGGCAAAATATTTATTCTGTGCCAATAGTAAAAAAAAACCCATCTTTTTAACTCAGATGTGTGAATTTATTGATTCCTTTTTGATCACATTTTCCTTTTCACAGTTATGAAGTAACTGTCCAGTTTGTGTGGTGTGTATTAAAACAAGAACTATATGCATCTATGTTATGAATAGGGAAGTGTAAGCAGCAAAGGATGATTGGATTGATCATCCAATTGGATGAGCCAATTGCTCAAGGATAGTTTTGGAAAGCATTGCTAATAAGTGTCATAGGTCAGCATTGTTATTTTAAAAATGGCATGCACAGGTCTACAAAAAATTTTTTTTGATACCTATTGCCTTAATGGTGACGGGAAGTAGGGGAATGAGAAAGTACTAATTATCTGTGTAAAAGGTGGGAAAATAATGTTCATTGTTGTGACCTGGAAAATTGTAGCTAGGCCTAAGTTAGTTACGTCTACCTGCTGTGTTAAGAACAGTCTTAGCAATAGCAGATTATATGTTTGGGTTTTTGGGGGGAAGGAGTGTGTTTTTTTTCAGGGTCTTTTTTTTTGTTCGTTTAGTTTGGGGTTTTGTTTGTTTGTGGGGTTTGTTTTTTGGTGTTTGGCTTTTTTTTGTTATTTTGGGGGGCTTTTTGGTTGTGTGTTGGTTTTTGGGGTTTTTTTTGTTTGTTGGGYTTTTTGGGGTTTGGTTTTTTTTTCTTGTTTGGTTTGTCTTGTTATTTTCATTTATTGAAGAAATGCATTTTAGTTTTAAAAGAAAGGAAACATCTTGCATTCTGTTGCTTCCTCAAGGGAATTCCATCAGTTGGAATGATGCTACCTGTTCAGCTATCATTGTAAGCCATTTCAAAGTTTATTATGACTTTTAGCTTTTATTGCCACAGTGTCCTCAAAAATTCAGTATTTTGCCTTTTTGAAGTCAGTGATCTAAAATTATTGGGGACTTGGTTTTGTTTGTCTACAGCACTTGAGCAGCAGCTGCAGATTTTGGCAAGTGTAGGTCTAGTAGAGCAATGGGG
The DNA here is from genome assembly GCA_018881555.1 of Amblyornis subalaris. Lineage (NCBI taxonomy): Eukaryota > Metazoa > Chordata > Aves > Passeriformes > Ptilonorhynchidae > Amblyornis > Amblyornis subalaris. Next base: position 2,521,898 of record JACAXG010000033.1, read on the forward strand.
TTCCATGATATTTCAAGGATGCTTGCTGAGGCAGTCAGAAATAAAACTGCGACTTGCAGGTTGAAACACAGGAAAGGGAAAATGGACTGAGCATTAGGAAGACTTACCTGGTGGGGTAAGTCTGTTGGTGGGAATTAAGCATAAAAAATACAGTTTTGATAGCAATCTTGTGTCTGTGAAAGGATGCAACAGGTTTTTTCTTTTCTTTTTTTTTAATTCTGTTTTAAGTAATAGACAAGCTCTTTGAATTGAAAGGAAATTTTCTCTGCCAAGTCAGTTTGAGGTGTAACTGCTTAGTAACGCCCATAATAAATTCTTGATGAAGAAGTTTTTTAATGGAAGTATTGACCACAGCTCTGACTGAATAAATGGCAGGTCTGTTACACTGTGACAGAGCACTAACTTGTTCCTGTAGTTTATTTTTCCACACCAAATGTTTTGCTGAACTGAATTTGAGTTTTCTGCAGTTCAGTAATTAGCTTTCATTAAGTCTTTAAATATTTAATTTTTGAGATCTGAGAATATTGTCAGGGATAACACTGGCAAGGATCTCTTAATAGCTTAAAGTGAGAACTGAGCTCACTTCACTGAGCAGAAAGTAACATTTGTGCCTATTTTATGCAAGACATGGTTGGCAGATACCTGCTGAATATTGAACAGTCAAATAGATGGTGCTTGTTCTAAACCACAGCTGGAGAACAGAGGTGTATCAATTGAAATCTTCTAACGCCTACTTTAGGAACAGCTCTTGTACTGAACGTTTTTAGGTTTTTTCCAAGCAAAAGTTCTCCAGACACAACACTGAAGTCCCTCAATAGTAAGCTAGGGTCTCATTCTTATTTTTGCAATAAGAAAATATATACATTTCTTTCACTACCAAATCCTTGAGAATGAAAGTAGATTGAAGGACTTTCCTCTCAAAAAGAAACAGCACAGCAGTGTTGAAGCTATGGTTTGCTTTTGGTTTGTTGGTTTGGTTGTTGTTTTTCTTTAAATAAGGGGATGGACTGTTCTCTAAATGTTCAAAACAGCCTACATTGTAAAGATAAGAAATACTGAATTTCCGTTCCATTAGGTTGTTATGTAATTATTGAAATCCACTTTGCTGTTCCAGACACAGAACAGATTTAATTATTAAAACTGACAGTTATATTTAAGAGTTTCTTTATGAACCAATCAAAACACACGTGAGAAAGACATTCCATTGCAGCACTTAAGTGATGCTGGTGTCCATCATCATCACAACCATTCCTTTTTTGACTAAGTTTCAGAGTCCTCCCTATAGATGTGATTGACACAAATCAGATATTGTTTTCAAAGAACATGTGCACTAARTTACTTTGAGAAAGCCCTTGGAAGTGCATAACTGGTAGCTGTTTTAATTAGATTATGTTTACACTTGTCAGCTTTTCTGCAGTAGGAATTTAGAATGGATGTTTTTGAAAAGGGCTTCAGGTTTGCTTCAGTATAAATGGATTTCAAATGCTGATCTTTATTTTAAAAGAAAAGAGCTGCAGGAAAAGACAAATGTGTATTTTATACTGTGGAAAGAACAGAAACACCAAAAACCAAAACTCACCCCAACCTCACTAGTAAACAAATACAAATTTGCTTTATATTTCTAAAATATGAGGCACAATATGAGGCAATACACGTTTCTTGTATGTAACTTCTTCACAGAATCATCAAGGTTAGAAGAGACCTTCAAGGTCATCTAGTCCAACCATCAACCCAGCACCTCTTCAACCATATCCCCAAGTGCCATGTGCAGATGCCTCTAGAACACTTCCAGCAGTGGTGACTTCATCACCTTCCTGGGCATTATTCCGATGCCTGACTGGTCTTTCAGTGAAAAAAAAATTTGTAGTATCTAATCTGAATGCCTTAAGGCCATTTCCTCTTGTTCTTTCCACTGAGATGTGGTAGAAGAGGCCGACCCCCACCTGGCTACAACGTCCTTTCAGGTTGTAGAGAGTGATGAGGTCCCCCTTGAGTCTCCTTTTCTCCAGACTAAACACCCCCAGCTCTCTCAGCTGCTCCTCACAGGACTTGTGCTCCAAGCTCTTTTATAATACTGCTTAGTCATGTTACTTTGAATATTTTCAAAAGGATTAGCAGTTTGCTTTTCTTAGGGGAGAGGAAATAGAGGTTTTTTTTTCCTTCCACCCCAGCACTGCTTTTAACTCTGCAGTTGCTGCACAGTTGGTTGGCCTCTTCTTTTAGCAAGTTACTGAGTAGTCATCCTAATGTGACATTGATTATTAATACAGGGATTTTATAAGGTACAACTTGCTGACTGGAATTTCAGTTTTAAAGTGAAATCTTAATACTTTGATAAATCAGCTTGTAGATTACATTTACTAGCTTGCGCTCTGATATTGGCATAGATACTGGATGTGCAGTATTTGAGAATATTCATCTAGTTTTCTGTATTGTTGAGGCTGGAATCCCAGGGAACACATAATGTTAACCTCACTTATATTTCCTGTGGCATCTTCTCACAACACAGAATTAACAGTCATGCAAGAAATATATTTAAGTTAGAAAATAAATGTATTGAGTATGAATAGTATTTTGTTGGGCTCCTGGTAACTAAACATATACATTGCTTTGTCTGCTTTGAAATTATCACTGCATAAAAAGTGACAGATGGTTGCCTGATATTTTGTAAAGGAAAGTAAATGCAGCTTTTAAGACAGGTTCTCTAGCAGTGAAAAATAAAAGGAACTTTTTTTTTAAGTACAAAAAAGTTCAAAAAAAAGTATTATAGCAGTCAGTCGTGTATGTATCTAACGTGTAATTAATTATTCATCCTATGGGATATAAGTTCTCCTGTGACTAGAGAGCTACAAGATCAAATGCATTACAAAGGAAAAAAAAAGTTTCTAATGGCTTTCCAAACCTGGAAATGGAACTTCCTCATCATTTGCTTTTGAAGTAACAACCGCTCAAAACCTAGGGAACTGCAAAATTGTTTTGGTTTTAGATGAGTACAGCAGTGACTTGACTGGTGTATAACCTGTTCCTTGTTCATAATCACTGTTCAGTGTAGAAAGTCCCCTTCAGTGCAATACATTAAACCTTTTATGGGCAGTTTTAGCTCAAGAACCATGCAAGTGCATGCACACAGAGCATATGATTTAGAAGTAATCTTTATTCTGATTCTAAAGATATATGTTATTAAAGTTTAACACCATCTTGATTTTATTAAGGTTTTAATGCTTGTGTCAGTTGATAGGAAATATTTGAAAATCCCTGAATGTATTATTTTCAATGTTTTGGTGTTTGTCAGTACATTTCAGGTGGGATAATACTTTCAGAGTACATAATATAGAATTCGAGGACTTTGGTTTCTCTGTTTACAGAAGCTTCTGTACTAATGAGTAGAACATCCTCAAATGGATGCACTGACAGCAGGGATTTGGCAGGCAGGCTCCCAGCCACTGATGCTGTTTGCTCCGGGCAGGGAATCCTGCCCATAACAATGAAGCAAAGACTTCATATGAAAAGGGGAAAAAACTCAAAGTATGGATCAGAGACAGAAGAAAAGAGCTGCCTAAGCCAAGGACATGCTGCTTCTTCCATAATGGCACTAATATCCAAGATTTGTGTATTTGGCAGTGTTCCTGGACTTGTAGTTCTTAGTCAGAAATCTTGGAGGCTTAGAGCTGTTGCCAAAATGTTAGATGTCTAATGCCACTTGAGATACTCTAAAATACTTCATGTGATTTCCAGAAGGACTGGAGTCTCTGAGATGTCATAAGTGCATCTTTCCAGCCTGTGATGAGGTCACATACCCAAGTGCAATCTCAAATGGTGGCAAATGCCTCTGTTTAAGAAAACTGAATGGAGTTATCTGTGCTTCCCCAGCCAAGCTGGGGGAGGTAAAAAATGTTTATGTGCATACACCCACGTATATATACACACACATACTAAAACCAAAACCCCAACCAAAACCCCTTTCTACATATCACTGGATTAAAAATTAAGCAGAAATAACCTTGTAAAAGAACAATCAATCACCCCCACCAAGAAACCCAAACAAACAAACAACATCCACAAAATATAAAAAAAACTCCAAGCCACCTCCAAAATGAAAAATTTAAAGTTAATTTAATGCCATACTTTTTTAATTACAGTTGATGTGTGCACACTCCAGAGAGACAGTGCAGCTTTAGGAGGTGGATATGATAGTTCTCACTGGGAAACAGAAGGCAAGAGTACACTGGAGAATGAGATTTTCCTGCACAGCTAAATGCCTTTTGCACAACTGAAGAGGGTTAGGAAATGGTATGAGTAAACTTAATAAAAGATTCAGAATGAGTTTGAAGTGGTGTGAGAAAATTAATTTCTTAGGTATGTGTTGGATAAAAAAGACTCAGATCACTCCCCAAAATCCTCCCATCACCTCTTCAGTCAAGCTACTTTGTGCTCCATTGACAAACATGAGAAAGTTCACTCCTTTTGGTGTGCTTGGTCGACACTTCTGTGAAAATGGGGAATTCATCCCTTGCAGCTCTCAACCATGCAGCCCAGTTTATATACAGACACGCAGACAGGCTCGTTTTGTCASAGGAAGTGAAATTTTACCAGGCACTTTGCATAGAAGGTAATGGGGTTGAGGGTATTTTTTGTTTTATTTTGTTTGGGGGGAGGAGGATTTTTTCTTTCTTTGTTTGTGGCGGGTTTTTTCCAAATCGGGAATTATACAACAGGATGGAAAAGGTCGCACTACATTGCTTACCTATTGAAAGTACTTGGCAGGTGCATATATATAGACTGGAGGAATTACACTTTTTTTGGAAGTATAAGCAATTTTTTCAAATTACTCRGTAAAAGGCATGAAGAATAGGAGAATAAATTGAGCTTGAGAGAAGGAAAATAAATTATTCATCCTGTGTTTGTATTTCACCTGAGGAAATAGTGCATGGATAATACTGGTTTCCAGTGACAGTAGAATAACACTTCCTAATTAGGATTCTGGGAAAGTGACACAAAGGAGGTAGATAAGTTTTCTTTTACCACATTTGCATCCACTGATCAAAAATGCTGGATAGAATTGGTGAATAAGACTCTTGCAGTGGATGATGGCATCTGTAGAGAGCCAAAAAATTGCTGACTGAATATTGTTTTTATAGAAATTCATGTTGTGCAGAATGAAAAATTCTTATGCTGCATGTTGCTATGGATAATTTATTCAAACATGGAAGGAAACATTTCCTCTGTGCCTTCCTACCTATTTTCCTTTTCTGCAAATGGGATATACTAAAATACATCAGATTGCTAAAAACAGACGTAAGGAGGATATGTGAAGAAAAGGATTTGATTCCTGATGTTTACAGAGCACAAAGGCCTGCATTCATAGATTCTTAGAATATTTGTGTTTAGCATCAGGTGAGAGAACTCATTTCCTTCAAAACAAAACCCAGATACATTGATAGTGGATATGAATTGTGCTGTTTAAAGAATTTTTGTAATTGTTTCCTTTTATAAAGCTGCCATAATTTACCAAAAAAGTTGTTGTGCATTCTGTTCTAATTTTTAATTAGAACAGTTAATTAGAAGACTTAATTAGAACACTTTCTATAGATTAAAAAATAATTGGCACTTATTTAAATAAAATAAAAAAGATTATTTTTAACAACTAAAAAGAAATTGGGTAATAGAATAATAGTTTTTTGGGCCTAAGTATGCTTTGATTTGAGAGAAAGAAGAGAGATACATCATAGAATCATTTAGGTTGGAAAAGACATTTAAGATCATTCAGTCCAACTATAAACCAATGTTTGTTTTGACAGAAGAAGGACTGGGCCAGACATCTTACTGGTGCTGGAATTAAATAAAAGGAAACAACCCCCACCTTGTAATCCTATGGCCGTCAGCTGAATTACTCTACATTAGTGATTTAACGGAGACCCTAAATGTCCTGCGAATGTCTCTCTGGTTTATAGAAAGGTCTGTTTAATTTAAGAAATATCAGATGAATAAATCAGTTCACTAGTTAGGGGACATAAGAGTCTTCCCCCCACCTGGGAGGGAGAAACTCATAATAGTCCCTTGTCCAGTTAAATATCTAGCATGACAGCAAGTTTGTAAAAATGGTCTTGGCATATATAGAGTGCAAAACCAAAAGGTTTGGGGAAGTAAATACAGGTTTCTTAAAAACCACTTCAAGGATTTTGGGATGGGAAGTTTAACTGACCTTTGTTCCAAAATGAGTTTTGCTCTCTCAACCCATTTCCAAAGAATCTCCACTGGAAAATCTCCCCTGTCAGGAAAGGAAGTTTTACAAAAGAATAGCTAATGACACTTATTTTGGGAACTCTAGAATATCTGTTTGTTTGTAAATTAAATTTTATTTCAAATTAAATTTTCTAATTGGTAAATTTTATTTCTAAACAAAATATTTATCATAGATATGGATTGACTGTGTACATGTATTTATGCTTCTGTTTTCAATCTGTGTAACTTTTAATATCTAAGTAGGTGTTATCTGTCAAGTGTTGAAGCAAGACTCAGATATAAAAATATCCCTTCCTTTCTAAACATAATTTAAAATGTGACATGTGCATGTGTTACATTTGTGTGTGCATATGGATTAACAGATAGTTACAGAAAATATACTAAAATAGCAGGTTTGATTACATGGAAATCTGGTAATCAGGTTTGATTAATTATTGCTGTAAATTGCTTTGGCACTGTGCCAACTTGTGAGTGCATTGCTTTAATGGAGTGACAACTGCTGAGGGGAGGAAGCTGCATCTCAGTCTCAAAGAGCACAGTAGGAGAAATGGTTTGCTGTGGTTGTGCTTGCAGGGTTGTTTTTAAAACCAAGCAAAGAAACCCAAATAAATAACAACCCCTCCCCCCAATCCTCACAAACAAACAAACAAACAAAGACCTCACAGCTACTGCTTCCCTTTGCCCAACTTCCCTGAAAAAAACCCATCCAAACATCCAAAATCAATTATTGTTCATGGAGAGCACAGTGATCACAGATCACAGGAAATTTCTTTGTGGATTTTTAGGTGTGTGTTTTCAGAAGTAAGTGCTAAGGAAAAGCAGCGTGTCTGTGGTTTGGGTGGAGCATTTGATGGGAATACCTTAGATGGCGAGTGTTTGATCACTTGCATTTTAAAATAAGTCTCCTTAGAATTTTCAGTGTTTTCAAGAGAAAAAAACGCTCAGTACTGCTTGGGATATCTGACAGACTAAGGAATGGCAAGTTAGATCTACTAGGTCAGAAGACAGTAGAATATGCTTTTAGTTTTCTGGTCAGCTTTGCTGAGAGTTTTGTTTTGCTTGCTATTGAGATGTACAATGAAGGCATCTTTCTAGAAAAAAAAATTCATTGGGGTTTTTTGTATGTCATTAATGTTTAGAAAAAGTCACAAGATTTGTCTTGGAAGAGCTGTGTGGATGTTTTAGGTAGCTTGTATACTTTAGAATTGACTAACCTTTATGTTAAACTACAGTGTGGAAATCATTTTTCTTGAAGCACATATCGTGCTGAGGCTTATTCAGTCCAGTTCTGTTTTGCAGTACAATTGTGCAGTTCTGCTGAAACCAGTGCAACAGAAATCAATGTGGTTTTCTTGTATCACAATGTGTGGTGTTACTCCTTTTCTGAGCCTTGATAAAAGAAATGTTCTATGTGTGTGTGCATTTTCTTAAAATACTCCTATCATTTTGGGGTCACAGAAATTTCTGAGTCAGGGTCAGAGAGCTGTTTTCTTCTACTTGTCTTGTAGCTATGGAGTATGGATTAATGGCAGATACTTACCTGGCTTCAGATATATTAGATAAAGACAAACTGGAATTTACACCTCTAGCTGCATCTTAATAAATTGCAAATCGAGTTAATGTTTGTAATTTTAATCAAGTGATAATTTCTCAGCTAATTTTGTCTCTGGCTGGTGACATATTTAATGTTGAAGAGAAATTAACAGTAAGCACCATCTAAGTTCCAATTGAAGAAAGGTTTGAAATATGTTGCTAGGTTTTTACATATTCATTGAAACATAATAAAAGTAAAATAATTTTCTTAAAAGTGGCATCTGAGTAGGTGTAGAATCTAATTAGTTTATGCCATTAATCTGAATAAACTCTGGTCCGCTAGAAAAAATGGTAAGTAGTGAACAACTTTCAAGCATTGATTCCACCTAGCGGTAAAAAATATTATTACTAGTTTACATAATACATATTCAGAGTAAGATGAAGTTAATGTTAGATACAAAGAAAGGGGAATTAAACTGTCGCTTTTGTAACATTATCTACACATGTGCAGTACTGCAAAAGCTGTTCAGAGTAGGTAGCTAGAATTTGAACACTTCACTGATTGATACTGATATCGGATGGTTTAGATAATGTTTCAAACATTATCTCTGTCCAATTAAAAGAAAAAGATTAAATGCACAACTGAGTGAGGGTAAAGGAGACTTCATACAGGTTTAAAAAAATTCTTTTTATGCGTGTATACATGTCAAAACCAGGCTTTTGTGTTTTGGGGTTTTTTGTTTGGTTTGGTTTTTTGGGGATTTTTTTTAAAAATAAATCTGTCTTTGGAATAGAAGTTTGAATTCAGGTACCATTAAAGGTGTGGATGTGGGTTGGGAATTCCTGGCACAATCATCAATGAGATTTTGCAATGAACCGTGGTGGAGAGATGGACTTGGGGAACACTTACCTGGCAAAATATTGACTTGGCTAAGTTCCCAGAACTGGTTCAGAATGGATCTGCAGAGTACATCCTGTGGGCACAGGGAGTGGGTGATGTGTCCTGGGGAGAGACTGAAGGAAGGCAGAGCTCCTGCTTCTGGAGGTGATAGAAGCATGTGCCAGGCAATAATGGCTACGCGATGGTCGCTTTTTGTAATGCAATCTGGCAAGAGCAGATGATGCTCCCTTTGTCGGTAAAATACTGCCCAACTATTCTTTAGCAGCTGAAAAACTTGAGCCCTTTCAATTACGGTAACATGTGAAGCCATCTGATCCCCAGCTGATGTAGGTCCAGTATAAAAATGATGTTTATCCTTGTAACATCTGTGATGTGACAATTAACATGTAAGATAGTAACACAGCTAATTCTGACTGATGTATGTAGACTGGGTTTTTTTCCCTTTTCATTTATAGGTACTTGTTTCACAGTGGCAATCCAGAGCATCCAGGAGACATACTTTTAAACACAACTGTGGAAGTTTTGCCTTTTCAGGTATGAATTTACTGATTTGTGTCTTCTTCATTACAGGATAAAAGAAAAATCTCTTTATTGACTTTTTTAACAGGGTGACATAAATGCTTCTTTTAAATGCATGAACTTGAAGCTCTGATGCTCTCATACTTTTCCTTCTTTTAATTGGATATGTTCACAGAAGACTATTGTAACTATTCAGATGTTCATTCAGGGTGCAGTCTGCTACAAGTGCTGTTGGTAATTTGGAGGTGAACAAGGTCCTTTTCTTCCAGTTCACTGCTACTATTTAAAACAAAATAACAAACAGTCTTCCCTCTCCTGTGTATTTTGGAAAATGGGAACCTAAATCAATCTGCTTTTTGACTTACTAAAAAAGTCTTAGTTCAGGGATTGACAGACATCCAAACCCACTAGATACTGAAATATATAGATTCTTAAACAGAATGTGTACCTTTCTCCTGATTCTTGTTTTTTTTCCCCATAAATCAGTCAGTTCTGCCACAGGAGAGCACTGCACTATCTAAAGTATATTCTTGTTTGAAGTCAGATGGTATGGGTTCTTTTTCTTCAACTAGATATTACAGCTAACCATTTATATCACAAAAGTCTGAGGGAATGAAGATATTACTTCAGACAAGTTTATTTTATTTAGTATTAAAATGGCAAAGTATATTCTATCTTCTACCATATACCTCGTGTAGGAATCTTGAAATCTATACCTAAACTGCCATACGTTGAATCTTTTTTTTTTTTAACTTTTTTTTAATTTATTTTTTTTTAAGTAAATAATCATGGAGGATTTCACATCTCCATTTCCCCAGTCTGCCTTCCTTGGAGTGAGCAAAAATAGGAAATTCTTACTACCCCCATCCTTAAAAAGAAATTTGTTTTTTTGATTCTAATTATACAACATGACATGTGGGATATTATATCATCAGATCCAAGGGGTTTGTTTCTCAAGACCTGTGTAAATACCTTCAACCACAAAAACAGTAGCAGCCCTCACTTCATCAAAGCCCAAGATACAAAGAGAATGCTCAACATAATGAGCAAAAATGTGCATCAGGCATCTCTTTTTTGGCTATGCTTGGCTGTGAAATGTCCCTCAAGATGGAGCATCCCTTAAGGAAGTAATGCAACAGATATTCTATCGCTGTTGATGCAATTTGTGGCAAAGATGAACGGAAAATTCTGCATCTGGCCTGTTTCTAAGCCACTGGTGTCTGCAGGAAATGTTGTTAATATAAGGACAGCAGCTCTTGAGGGCTCCTATTTCTCCACTATGGACTTCAGAAGAGCTAGAAGCCCATTCAGGTACTTCAACCCTGATATTCCTTAAGCAGAATTCAGAAAAACAAAAAACAACCCTTAAAAACCAGCGTGCCCCCAGACTGGATTTCTCTGGGACTCAAGCAGCATACTAAAAAACCCTCAAAACAACCTATAACAAAAAAATGCCGCAGACCCCCAAGCAACAACAGAGAAAACCAAAACACCTCCCACTCAAATAAATAAAACCAAAAAAATTCCCACCAATTTTTCAGCAGCCTCACTTCAAAGTAGGAATTTAATAAAAAAAAACCCTGCTGAATTTCATCTCCTGTTTTGTCAAGCATTTTTAGTTCATTCCTGGGAAATTCTTAGAGTGGCTCTTTCAGCATTGAATCATGGTTGTAATTTTCAAGCTGTTTTTCAAGCTCTGCTCTACAATTTATATTTTTTGTGCTTWTTAAAGAAACCTTATTGATCCCCATCCCTTTTTAGTGAGGCAGTGATAATTGCAATACTTCCCTTGCTGGTCTGATGGCTTTCCATCTCACCCAAAGTCTTAGATCAAAAAGTAAGCTGTAAGTTTTCATTTGTCCAAAAGAGAAAGCTCTTGTTCAGCCATAGGAAAAGAAGGCAGGATCCTGCCTTTGCTTTTCTTCTACTGTGTATGCCAATATCTGCTAAGTATTCTGTTCACATGGCAGTTACCGTGCAAGTTACATGGGGTACTTGGAGTATTTCTTTTTTCTCCTTTGAAGCCAAGTATTGTTCAGTTCTGGAAAACTGCTGCTCTTTCTTAGTTCTTTTTTGTGTCTAAGGCTATAAGTAACTATATTCCAGGCTGATTTGTAATTATTTAGAAAAAATGGATGCTGAATATCTAAGAGTACAAACCCATTTGTCTCTGGCAAAGTCATATGTCAAAATAAATGATCTCATTAATCCTTTGTTGTTCTAGAATGAAGAACTGGTATTAAGCAAAGAAACCAAAGACAAACGCTTAGAGGATGGTTACTTCAGGATAGGTATGTAACAGTAGAAAGAATATGTATTGTTACTGTTGCAACTGTTAAATACATCTTTGTTAAAACCAAAACAAACCTAAGCCTGAGTTTTGATCGTTCATTTTTGGGTATATGACCCTGTAGGCTTTACTTAATATTGTTTCCACTATTTCTTTTCAGAGACTGATGTACTAAACATAGATCTGTTGTGAGTCTTAGTTGTAGTGCAGCTACATCCAACTTCTCTGCCAGGATTGACCATATAGCCATTTCCAGGTTGTGTAAGATCACCTCTTCTGTCGTGTAACTGCACAAGTGCCTTGGTGTGAGCTGTGTGCTTGGCCTGGATTTGAACCCACTCTACAGACAATCAGCTGTCTTGTCATAGGATGAGATTGGCATTTCAACCGCCAAGTGGCTGTTTGGGAAGGTGCCTGGATACATGTTGTCAGGGAAGAGAAATTCTACTCGTGGATTGTATTTAGATGCTGGACACAGTTTAGGCAATCCTGTTATAATGAAAGCACGTTTTTTGGTCTTAATAAATTACAGTTGTTGTGTATGTGTTTTAACTGTAAAGTCTAAGTGGACTGTTGAATTCTTGCTCATCCTAATATAATTGAAGATGCTTTAAATAGGAATATGTTATGCATGAATGATATCCCTTGTCCTTAATCCTCCTTGAAAACACATAAGACAAAGGCTTCATGTTTAGTTCCATGATACTAAACGAATATCTATGCCAAAATCTTCACAGAGTTTGAGGTGTTAATGCTTTTAGACAGTTTCAAAGCTTTTATGTGTAATCCTGTTCAGACTGGTGTGCTCTGATGATATGCTCCATATTGTTTGCTGCTGCAAAGCTGAATCTGATGTCAAAATCACTCACTGTCTTTTGTTTCGGGAATGATACTGGTCAGTGGGTTTCACCTGTGAATTGTGATACTACAGAGACGTTTTCTGGGGTCACATTTTTTACTTCAGTTTGGTGAACAGGACTTAACTGAGGGTGTACTTCTGCTTCTTTTGCAGGGAAGTTTGAAAATGGTGTAGCTGAAGGAACAGTTGACCCCAGCCTAAATCCTATTTCGTCATTTCGGCTTTCAGTGATACAAAATTCAGCCGTTTGGGCAATTCTGAATGAGGTAAGAGGTGGTGTAATGTTTAAAAACATAACTGGCAAATGTGATATTTCTTCATTCTGTCAGTGTTCTGAAGCTAAAACTTTTGGCTAACACTGAAATTACTTACCTCTTATTACTGAGAAATGTAATACACTAAACCATGACTTACTTTTTCTGATTCTCTATTTCAGATTCACATTAAAAAGATTACAAACTGATCATGGAAATCTGCTTTAGAGGAAAAAGAAAGAATCCTTGAAAACTCTTCCTATAAAATCTGACATCCTTAGCAAGTCACAAATTGAAAATACTGAGCATGCACCTTACTCCAAATTTTGTTCTTTTTCACTTGAACTCTACCTCTTGTGAAATCTACTGTAGATGAGAAGATTGTATTTACCCCTTCTTATCTGATCCATCCAGAAACTGATGCTCCACACTGATAACGTTCGTCCGAGGCCCAAGTTGTCCTCCACTGTAATGTGACTTTACCGTCTTATGGTTACAGAACTCTGCTACGCTTAACCTGTACTATTTTGATAGTGTAGTAATATAGAGTTGTACATATTGTTACATTCCTTGCAGAAGAAGAAAAAAATATAATTATTGTTAAATAAGTTTTATGAAGGGGGTACTTTTGGAGTTCCATTTATTTTCTATAACAAGAACCCTCTTTTATAGAATGTCAGGGATATATATTAAAAATGTTAGGGATATTTAATTTATTAAAATAATTTGAAAAGTACATATTTTTATGCAGTAAATTTTAAATTGATATAGTTTTTTTATGAATTCTCTAGTTTAAGTTATCTTTCTACATTTTTCTTTGGAGATGCAAACATAAATTAATACCATATTTCAAATATACTGCCATGTTTAAAAAAAAACAAGATTAAGTTTCTAAATTATGTAGTTTTATACACAGAATCTGAATGATGTTCAGAGGCATAAACAGAGTTCTGAAGAGCATTATTCTTTGGGGCTATGAAATTCCACTATGTACAGTTTGTACCCACATAAAAAGCATGTTGAAATGTCTTGTTTCATATTATGTACTAAATCTCCAGTGATTTTAGATAGAATCCATTGCATTTTAGAAGAATTTTTTTTTTACTCCAAACCAATTATTTCTAAAAATATTTGTAAACATTTCCTAGGCTGAACAAATTCATTTTCTGTACTGAAAAAAAATCATTCTCCAGCTTTGCTTTGGAGTGACAAGAGGTTACCTTTTATCAAAAGAATGAATAGTAGATACATTTGATCTACAGAGGTCTCCTTTTAAAAAGTTCTGTTATTTGCAGTGGTTTTTTTGGATACGTTAGTGAGTAGTTAGTTTATTTTTATTTTCTTCCTTTTTTCAAGAACAAGGTCTCAGTTTGACTCTTTTATTGATCAGTATAGTAACTCGCACTAACTTTATACTAGGAAATGAATTTGGCCTCAAGTTAGTACCCTGCCTTTTTGTTTCAGGGGAAACAATAGTGATCCTAAATGAATCAGAAACTCGGTCAGGAACAGAACATGGTTTGGATTACATCCAGAGTGGAATTGTTGCAGTACTGATACTGCTGATTCTCTTAAGAGTCCTTCTGCTTATGTGTAAGGACACAGGCACAGGAAGATTTCACTTAGTCAGAAATGGCCAGGAAAAAGAGAGGCAGGAATTCCTCCCTTTAATAGGAATGAAGTGCCTGATTGACACTGGAGGGAGGCATCCACCCTGGCTTGGGGATTCTCAGCTGTGCTGTGAACCAGCCTCCTGGAACTGACATCTCAAAAGCTGGCCAGCTTTCCCTGTGGAAGAGAACTACACTCTGCTATCCTCAACCATAGAATCAGTTAAGTTGGAAAAGACTTTTAATATCTTTGTGGTCTGGGCACAGATGCACAAAACCTGTTGGAGGTTCCCTGATCTAGAGCAGGGATCTGGAACTGGGACTTTCAGCATTAAAGTTTGACTGATAGATTTGGCCTCTCTTTCATGATACATTTATAAGGAGCAGGAGCCTAAACCTGACTCTCCAGCACTGCAAACCATCACCACTGGGTTACAGAGTCAACCTGTCTTCTCTTCTGCCTTATTGGAGAATTGTGCCGTAGCTTTTGACAGTTCAGCAATATTCAAGTTGAAGAACTTAACTACTCCTACAGACTGTTGTCATTTTGGTTTAGCTATATTGTCTGGGGACACAGGGAAAACAAGATTTGTACACAGAGGTAAGATGTGTTTAGACTGACTGGTGGAAGTTCAAGAAAAGTTAAAAAGATACGAGGCAGACCTTGTTTACTTTTTCTGATTGCATCAGGTGGTGTAAATAATACGTTACTTGGAAAGCTCGTGTTGCCCACAGAGACTGTGGGCATAAGCTAAGCACTGGCCACATAAAATGGAGTTTATTCTTGGATTTAGGAACGTGGGTGACTAGGCTTTGAATCATGTGTGACTCTGGCCTATTGTGGTGCTACAGCCCCGTTTGTTTGCTGTATAACGCTATGCCATCAAATTACTGGCATGCAGTGGCTTTTATCACACATTAGCTAGCAAAGGTCTGAGAAGGTATTTAGGTTTTCTTCTCAGCTGTCTGTGAATAACTGATGCAAGTTATTTAAACTAGGCTTATTTATTACAATTCAGACTGCAGAAATAAGCTAGATTTTGCAGTTTCTTAATATAATTAGTTTTGCTGACAGTGACCTTTTCTGTTTTTCCATGAGTCCGGAAGTTTACTGGCACCAATTATTTAAGAAAGCTGTGTGCTTATTCTCAAAGCATCACTGTTCTTGATGCTTCACAGCAGTTAAGATGACTCATTGCTAATATGCTTAAATACATAGAACCCATACCACACTGATTGCAGCACCTCTGGTTAGCAGTATATTTAGTCTTCAGAAATGCTGAGAACAAATTTATCCAAGACAACAAATTAACTAATGTGTGGTAAAATGTGAGTTGTTTTCTAAAGATTGGTGCATTTTTATTGCATCGTAGTAGCAGGAGTTGAAAATACTCTGGGCTGCTTTAATACTTTCAATGTTCCTGAGCTTATAGGCTCTCTTAGATAAATGTGCCACATTAATACAAACTACATTTCATGGATCCAGGTAAATTCAGAGCTGGTGTAATCAGGTAGTTCTGCAAATTTGCTTGGAAATTTTGCTCAGAAATAGAAAAGGCAAGGAAAATATTTTCTATCTTAATTACTTCTGCAGACACCTGTTTCTGGCTTTGTACCTTTGAATTGCAGTCTCCAGGTCAGGCTAAAATGGTGCAAGTCTCCTTCTTGGAAGTATGGTGAAATAAGAACACTTGGGCTGTTTGGCTCATCAGCCTTTAGCTTGGGCACTGTTTGTGACTGTGTCCACACCAGTGGGGCTGGCGTCTCCTGCACGTCTCCATTGTGACAGTATTACTGTAAGAGATCTTAAACAGCATCCTAAACCTAGTACCTGATTTTGGGGAGTTTTTCCCTACATGTATTCAATTTCAAGTTATTTTTGTTGCGGCCTTAAAAATCCCCTCTAGGCCACTGAATCTTACAGTTATCCAATAATGGAAAGTGTTCCAAAATAAACGGAACCATCCTATGAACCTGTTAGCTGCTTCTGATACTGTTAAAGCTTCAGAAAATGCCAACTTTTGTGAAACCAAAGGCATAGCCAGAAACCTTCTTCATCTGGGCAAATTATTCTCAACTTCTTATACTGGATGCCAGACAGACTGGCTGATGCGAATGCTGGCTTTTCTGAGCTGATCAGGATTGCTCGGGACCAAGGAAACACAAGACTGTCAGTATAATCTTACTTTGTTCATTCAGTGTGTCATCCTACTGAAAACTTTGTAAATAATGTGAACAGAATGTGATAATTAAGAGTGTTTCTAAAGCACTGTATAAGGTTTTGAGCTTTTGCAGGCATCTCAACCGTGTGTTTGCATTGGTGGAAAAACTTCCTATAGATATGTCTTTTTTCTAAAGATGGCTTAGAAAAATTCAGATAAACATATGATTCATGGACCAAGAAAAGACTGGAGTGTTCTGTAGTATCACTGCTTGTCTAGCTGTTTCAAAACCAGTTTTTAAGTACCTTGAGTCAGTTTAGAGCAAAGCACTTTATACTTTGCCCATGTGAAACAATTCCTTGAATGAGCTGACGTGTGATTAGTCTTTGGAAAAATTGAACAACTGTGTAACAGTTTCCTTCTTTTTTTCCCCCCCCAAATATATTGTAATTTCAGTAATCTCTGTATTTTGTTGGAAGTACTTGCTCCAGATGAAGTATCATACTAATTTCTACTTTGCCTCCAACTTGGAAAGTATTATTTTAGTCTTGTGGGGGAAAAGAATAAAGAAATCTTTCCAAACCTTGCTGCCCTAAAATATATGAACCCAAGGTTCTATATTTGTTCTTACGAGGGAGGATGGATTCTGAAAAAGCTAAAAGAAATAACCGTAGCTAGAAAGGGGAAAAAAAAAAGTCGTGTTTTTAAATCATCTTTACAATCACCAGCATAAGGCTGAAAAGCTATTAAACAACGGGTGTTTTCAGGCTAGCATTGATTGCTGATGTAAAACACACAGCCCATGGAGACGTGGTGAATTGAGTGTGTCACTTTTCTGACCTGAGTGGTCTCTGAAGGGTTTTGCGTGCTAATTTCTGCTGTAAACAGTGAGCTGCTGGAAGTTGAAGTAGCTTAATTTTGATAATGATGAAGCCTTTTTTCAAGGGGACAAACTTTGGTATCTCTAAAGGGAAGGTACACAGGCCCCGAGTCCTTCAATGGTATCGCACCACAGGGCACTAAATATGAAGTATTTTTACTGTTGAAGTGGGTGATCACTGGTGCTAGGATTCCTGTTAGGGAAGAGGTGTACAGTTAGGCTGCAGCTGCCTGCAGGACGGGAGCTCATGCTGTTAGCCAGGGAGGGAGCAGGTCCTGACTGGAATCCTTAGCCTTCCAGGGATCTGCAGTTCAGTTCAGTGCTTTCCTTGTTTAAAGGGGAACGTTGCTCAGCATCTGCTGAGAGGAAAACATGATTCTCTTCAAGCCTTAACAGTGGCTGAAACACACAGTACTGTAAGATGCACTGCCAGCATATTTGGTATTTTAAGATAAATTATAGTTTTTCCTTAGAGATCAAATTCTAGTATTGAGATATTAAGTCTTACTGTAACCAGTTTACTCTTGTGTTGTTTTGGAAACTGAATCCTAGTGCTCATGTTTCATACTGAACACCGCATTGGAAAGCTGTCACCTTCACCTTCCATAAGGTATTGTTTGTGATGGTCAGTTTATACTCCTGCCTTGTGGACTTTACAGCTGCAGGCATTGCCATGAGCCCACCCCTGTAGCCAAACTAACTTGTACCTTCCTTCCATGTTCATTGACCTGCCACTCAGAATGGTGGATGTAGTAATACCCRCTAGACTGCTAGAGATTTGGTTTAAAAACTTGCTGCTATCTTTGGAAACCTGATATGGGTCATGTTAATTGTGCCTTTCATCACTGTTTCTTCTGTGTGCCAGAGTTGTCCATGTATATTTGAAGTAGTCACTAAAAAATCTGTTCTCAAGATCTTTCATACAAGGAGAGGACAGAGCTGTATCTACAGTTGTTGCTTTACCATTGCAACACTATTAAGATCTGTACTTTCACACAGTCCCAAGGCAAGGTATTCCAGTATTACTCTTCAATAAAACTGCTTTTTGGTGTCACTTAAACCCCTCATAATGTAGAGCTTATGCCAGTATGTGAAAAATATCTACAGTAACAGTTATGCTACATAGACTTGTTGCAGTTAAATTTAAGCTACAGAAATGTACAAGTAACTTGTTTTTAGGAATGTTCTGCAAAAGTATTTGAACAAAATTGCTAACATGTTTACTGTTGTAAATATTTTAATAAAAAAGGACACTTCAAACTTTTTTACACAATTATCTACAATAAAGAGAAATTTACAACCATTTACAAAATGTTCTGAGTTTTTTCTTTACTGTCAAAATGGCTAAGGTAGAAACAAAATAAACATTAGATACATGAAGTCCTGGTTTTATTTCACTCTGTATTTATAAAAGGAACAAAGCATCTTGGTGAAGTTCCATCCACATGCTAATGAGATCAAATAGAGCATGATGAGAAGTGCAAAGGGATACAAAAGAATAGCTGTGTTCTTCAAAAAGGGCAATGCTGAAACAGAAGCAATATTGAAGCAAGTATAAAGTAGTGCTCTTTAAAAAAGGTGCTTCATGTAGAGTAGCCTTGGGGCAAGGCAGCAATAAAAAAATAGTTCTGCTCTGCTGTCCTCAGACATCTCTGCCCTACTTGTCCTACTGTTAGTACATAATGCCTTGGGGAACTGTTTTACCTAAAACTATGGTCTTAAATTCATTACAGAATTTTTATCTAATGCAAACATCTTGAAGTGGATTTACAGAGGAACAAGAAAACCAAGCTGTGGTGCTACAGGTCTAATACAAGAAGGGACGTTGGTGAGGTGGAGAATATAAATTCTTTGGTTAAGATGCCCACCCAGCTGGAAACATGGATTGGTAAATTCCTATCAAACTTCATTTACCAAAAAGAAAGAATTACTTCAACACCCAGCTGAGCCTCTGCTTTACAAATAATAGGCTAAGATCAAATTAAAAGACTGTAAACATGCTCTTCTTTTTAGTCAAACAAGTACAAAAGAAGTTGATGTTACTCACCACTATATCCTAGGAATGTCACATAGATGTAATAGCCAATTGCAATCAGCCATAACGTATTCCCAACAAAATACCCAATGACAGAATCAGATATGATGACATCTGCAAGAGATAACTGCTCTCAGTTGTTTTGATAGTGCACCATTTTGAAGCAGAGAGCTCAAAGTATTCTACTTACAGTTGATGAAGAACAGCTGGATAAAATGCAAAATGACTAGAAGTGGGTAGAAAGCATTCAGATGCACATCAAAGGCATATCCCCACTCCACATCATAGTCTCTGTTCTGCTGCTTCACCAAGTACTTATTTGAAATGAACCTACATGAAAAGGTATTTGGAACTTTGTTAATATGAATCTATAAAGCTGAAAGCTGACAGACAAAATGTAGGTTTGATATAGTAAGTCATATGTGATCCCAACTCTCCACCTCAAAGTTTCTGTTATCTGGAAGAAAAAACATGCAAGAATCATCCAGACTAGACTATTGTTAAAATGATCCCCGGCATGTGACAGGCGGCTGAAATACCCTGTGGGTAACAGAAACAAAACTCTTCTTTATGAAGAAGAGATCAGTGCTACAATTTATCACTGCAGCCACAAGCTGCTACTTCTCTCTCTGTACACAGAAGGAGATTACTTCAGTGAAGTGCTCTACCAGATCAGCACACCTCACAAAGAGATGGTTTATTTCATCTCTACACAACTGATGTACTACAAGGACAGGAGGAGGGCAGGATAGCGCTCATAACATATCCCTATTCTTACTGAAAAGAAGTGCAAATGCAATGTGCACTGCCTGGTATTACAGCCTACAGAACAAGCCTCAAGACTGTTTCCTTCAGCTTAAGTTCTGCTGACATAAAAAAATTTATCCCAATTAGAAAAGGAACAAAAGTCAATGCATGTTCAGAAATAAGAGACCAGAGTTTTCATGGAAGCTTCCTCTGACCTACTCTTTGTGCCAAGGCAGGGGTCACGAAGAGGCAGAGCCTGGGTGCAATGTGAGGAGAGGCAAGGCAAGAAGGAGTTTAGACTCATTAGGAATGGGGGGAGCTTTTGGAAAAAAAAGGTGAGCCTGCACTGAAAGAAGGGACTTGAACCAAACTGGAGCCAGGTGACTGCTATTGAGGCCTGCAGGAAGCCGACTAAAAGACAGAGGAAAATCAGCAGATGCTGAAGTCTTCCTGGCTTAGGAGACTGCATCCTGGGGCACAAATTGCTGGAGGATGGGGGCAGGGAGCATTACTATAAGCTCTACCCCAAGCAATTTATGGGTTGCTGTCCCAGACAGGAACATAGGTCAGGTGGACCTTTCATCTATCAGCTACAGTTCTTTTATGTCCCTCCTCAATTTTGCAATTACAAGCAGGAGTTCCTGAGGCCACTGTTTGAATTTATCCCTTTTTCCAATCATCATCACTTTAAGATGTCAGCTCGATCACTAAGAACTCTTAAATGCCTTTGCTTTCTTAAGTTCTTGTTAAAATAAAAATTCTTTCTTTGGTGCCCTCCCCTTGCTGCAGCAGAGAAATAGCAGCTTCCCATCATTTCATGGTTCCCTCACTGCTGCAGGGCACATCTGTGGTGCTGATGAGGCCTGGGTTGTAAACTTGACCTGCTCCTGCCTCTCTGCTTCTGCAAGTCTCTGGACAGTAGAGAATAAAATTGGCAGTGACTACCAACAAAGCAAAAAGCTGCCAAGCACGAGACAGAGCACACATGGCTGTAGTGGCACTAGCTAAAATCTTCAATAAGATGCATTGTCCAAGTGTATATTGCCCTACTCCAACAGAATCATCCTAAGGCTTATGTTACTTAATTTTTTCATCCATTATTTTGATTGGACAACTTTTATTTCTTTTTTTTGAACACTTTTATTTTATTTGGCATTACTGCTGAACATTAACCAGCTCAAAAAGGAAGAAAAAAAGCTGGAACGTTCATCATAATACAGACTTTCTGACCATTCATCTTTCGCAGGAAATAGTAAAGAAAGATGGGTTTTCTTTTTTATGGCATCATTTTGAAACAATTACTACAACAGCATAAAACCTATAGTCAATACTTGCTTTATTTATATTTATTTATTATATTTTATTTATTTATTAATACCCCAAAGAGCCAGGTGTCTCACAAACAGCAGAGGACTCTCTGTGTCTGAACGGCAATACTGAACTTGGCTTCAGAAATCACTACTTACCACATTAGAGTTGCAATCAGGAGACCAACACCTACGCAGTCTATGAATACAACCCAAAGTAGCAGTTTTATTGTTTCAAAAAAACCCATGTCCAGCACAAATCCAAATCCTACAGTAGACACTGAAATCAGAAAAAGATTACTAAAGTCAGCTGTGGAAAAGAAAGCATGATATCTTAAACCGATGAGGTTTCTTTGAGTATACTTTTATGCAATCTCCAGTTTCCATTTTATTTTTCCCCTGCGTTTTTAAGTCCAACAGCTCATTTTTTTCCAGCAAAAACTAGATATAATGCAATTTATTCATAATATAATCTCTCTGACAGATTGAACACTCATCTGTGCTTGGATTTAATTGTAATGCTCCATTTGAACTATTTTTTTAAAAATTTGCACAATGCTACAATAGAACATTTTTTGTTTTAAAAAAGCTCCTTGTTAACCCAAACCACGTGTGTGGTGACAGATGATTTTATTTCAGAGTTTTTCTATTACAAATAGCAATATGCTATTTAACAGAAGCACAACTGGGATAATACTGAATTTGCAGTTCAGTCATTTATATAAGCCACTTTTTTAATAGCTTAATTCTGCAATATACAGAATCTCACCAGGGCCTTTATGGTAAAAACAGTATTTTATCCATAATGTTCAGGTACACTAAATATTCAGTATTTGTAAACAAAAATACTGCCATGTGGCATGGGGTTTTCTTACAGTCTGTAAAGTTACAGTGAACTACACAGTTTAAAATGTAACAGAAAATGAGTTGCAATGGAGAGATCAATTCAGGACCGCAGAGTACTAATTATGCCTACTCCAAATTCTAATTCTAACCCTAACTTGTAAAAGGCTAGGCCTGTTTCTTCTTTGATTAAAAAATCATCCATAAAGATTGGTCCTTTTTGTGCGTGTCTTATTAGAAGGAAAATAAATGCTCATCCCTAAACTTTCCCTCCCTCTCCCTTATGCTGTCTGTTTTCCATACTCACCGCAGAGCCAGATACTGAGCAGTACTAGGAAAGCGGGATCATCTCTCGCCCATTGGTCCTTTGTCTGTTTTCTGTAGTGGAAGTTCCTGTAAACCCTCTGCGGTGAAGTGAACAGGTAAAGCATCTGCCAAAGTGCAAACTCGAAGTCCATCTGTCGGAAGTGGAAGAGCCTCCGCAGGTACTTGTAGCGTTTCGCTCCGGCCGTGTGCCTTGCAGCATCTCTGGGGCTCAGCACACCATTGCCCTGGCTCCCAGAATTAACCAAGCTGGTTGGGAGCATGTTGCTAAAGAAAGAATTTCAAAAGATGTATTTGATTTTGCACATACCGATGCCTCCCAATAAAAACACATGATGCAGGTCACGTCTGCAATGCTGGTGACAAAAACTGAGCACAAGTATAAAGAATGACATTTCTTGGAGCAAGTCCAGAAGAGGCCATGCCTTTGGTAAAAGGGCTGGAGAACCGCCCTTAGGAAGACAGGCTGAGAAAGCTGGAGCTGTTCAGCCTAGAGAAGAGAAGGTTGCGTGGAGACCTCCTAGCACCTTCCAGTATCTAAAGGGGGAAAACGGGGAAGCTGGAGAGGGACTTTTTATCAGGAACTGTAGTCATAGGACAAGAAGGAACGGGTACAAACTGAAAGACGGAAATTTAGGTGAGATATTGGGAAGAAATTCTTTACTGTGCGGGTGGTGAGGCCCTGGCACAGGGTGGCCAGGGAGGTTGTGGATGCCCCAACCCCGACAGCGTTCAAGGCCAGGTTGGATGGGGCTTAGAGCAACCTGGTCTAGCGGGAGGTATCCTGCCCATGGCGGGGGCGTTGGAACTAGATGATGTAGACGGTCCCTTCCAGCCCTTAATATTACACAATTCCATAACTTAGGAGCAGCCCGGCCGTCGCTGCAGACAAACACCCGCTCCCCCTCAGCGGGGCCCGCGCTCAGCTCCGGGCCGGGCAGCGCCGACYCCCCCCGACCTCCGCCCCACACTGAGGGTCTCACCTGCTGCCCCAGCCCGCGGCGCGACCCCCGCCCCGCTCGCAACCGCCGCTGCCGCCCCCCGCAGCCTTCCGGCACCGTCCGCGGCGCAGGCGCTCGGGATCCTTCCTGGAGCCGCCCCGTCTCTTCCTGCCCCCGCCGGAAGCGGCTGCAGCGCCCGGGATGGAGGTGGCCGTGGGCGGCGGCCTCGAGGCGAGCGGCAGCGGGGCGTAGCGCCAGGCTCGCCGTCATGCCTAAGTACTACGAGGATAAAGAAGAGGACGGGCGCGCCTGCGGCGGCGTGAGAGAGGATCTGCGGCAGTGCCTGCTGGAGAGCCCCTGCGTCTTGCAGGTGAGCACGGCCGCCCTCCCGGGGCGGGGACCCCCAGGGCGCCCTTTTCCGGTCTTCTGRCTCGTGTTTACAGCAGCTTAGGGAATTATAGCTCCAGAGGAGAGCGCAGGTCGCTGTACCGAAGCGACATGCCCAGTGAAGTTTGGGTGAAGTTGGAACTTAATGATCCTCAAAGTCCCCTTGCCACCCAAATTAGCTCAGTTGGCCAGAGCGTGGTGATAATAACGCCAAGGTCGCGGGTTCGATCCCTGTATGGGCCTTCCTGTAAGAGCTGGACTCGATGATCCTTGCGCATTTCTCCCAGCTCGGAATGGTTTTGTTCTGTTCTGTGATTCTGTGAAATACTTTGATGTCTGACGAGCTACAGAAATCAAAGTTTTAATCCCTTTTTTTTTTACCTTCTACTAGGAAAACAAAAGCCCTAAACAGTGCTTGAGGGAAGGACACTGTAGGAGTTTGCAAGTAACATTCTTTGCATGTAAAAGATCAATGGTAAGTGTGGTGTGTCTTCTGTTGGTCTGGATGCTTTCTGTCCTTTTCCCCCTCTTCTGAAGAAAACCACTTTAATTCAGCAAGGCCGGTGTCATTAAGCAGAACGCATCTTGCCTTAAAATGCCAATTAAAATATGGATGTTGTACCCAGCTCTCGTGAAGAAAAAGCTGTAGAATATGAAAAATTGGGAAAAAGTTTAAATTGAATTAGGCTTAGAATGTCACAGGTAAGTGAGGTAGGTATTTTCACTTTTGTCTTTAGTAAAGTTTTGATTTAAAAAAATATTAATAGATCAGGTAATTGAAAGATAAAATATTAACAAGCTATCTTTTGTCTGTAAAGTTGTTGAAAAACATCTATATAGAGAACATTTAAATGAAATGAAGTGAGACTTTCACCGTTGAAGCAGGATCTTGCATTGAATTCACATTGAGTCGTTAATTTTCTTGAGTACTAGGATTCTGATAAATAACAGTTTGGTTTTTATATAATGAATATCCCATATGATAATGACAAGTCATTTTAAAAAATGTAATTAGACAAAGTTTTCCCTATTTTGATACGACTTCCTTGTCCAGAATTTTCTTGCTTATGTTTCCATGACATGTAAAACAGATTTAAGGTGCGATAAAGATGGTATCAAAACTTTCTGAGCATGAGTTGTGCGGGGCTCATTTTTAATTTTAGCTGGTGGGATACATAATGAAGAGCGTACAGCTGAAATGGTACCTAAAATTTTTCTTCCAGTTTGTATTAGTCATTGCAGCTTTTTGTACCTCTCCTATATCAACTGTATTAATCCATGATGTGACAAATTATTATTTCTGTGGACAGGAAAAGTGCTGTGTATTGAATATTTGATATACCCATATGAAGTTGCGGTAGCAACATATGTATCTCCAGGTGATGTGCCTGTATTTTTCTGTGGATTGTTAAGAGAGCCTGATGAAACTAAGTTTCTAAATGCCTAAATGTCTCCAGTCATGCAGAAAGAGGCCTGGCTCTTAAATGATTCTATTTAACTGTCCCAAATTCTAAGGCTGATGTATGATGTTTTTCTTGTCCTGTTATCTCTGTAAATTTCAGTAATCATGCCCTGTCAAATTTGTTACTTGTTTTAATAGTGAGGCTTAAAAAGTGTCCAAAACCAAGTAAGACACTAAATGCAGTTATAATATGGAGATATAATGTACAGTATGCTAAAATCATCAGGGGTTTTGCCTAGATGCTGTTTTCAAGGAAAGAGAAAGTCTTATTAGAGGATTGAACTTCAGTACACTTTAGATGTTAAGGTAGGGCCAAGCTTTAAAGTGAAAGCTGCTTGGTTGTTGGACAAGCTGTGACATCGTGTAGTTTAGCTCTTTACAAATTTTGCTGCAGTTCTGAATTCTGGAAGAAGGTTAGTTAGTAGAGGTAAAAGAAACGTCCTCAGTCTAATATCTGAATATGGCTGAGTTGCAATCTGTCACTGCCATCTTCAAGACTGGCTCTCTAAATTCAGGAGAATTCTCCCAAGATCAAAGTATGTTTTTCTGCTGCGTTGGGAAAGAACTTGTAATTTAGGTTCTGTAAGTACTGCTCTGTAGCTTTATTTTAGCTTTACTGTCATCTTTAGCCTTCCATTAAATGCTTTTTTTGTAACTTTTACCAAGCATAGGCTTGCAGATTTTACAAGCTGAATATTGTTTCAGTTTTTACTGATTTATTTCTATTTTTCTAGAAACTTCATGTATTTAAGTTATGCCTCTCCTCRTGGACATTTGCAGTGACTCCCACTTCAATCAAATCTGAATTTTCCTCCTTCAGTTTATCAGTTGCATTTGGAAAAGCTGATCTAAGCAGATTTACACTACCTTGTTTTCGTGTGCTCCTTGCTAACCTACTGTGCTGTTCTGTCGTTTATGTTCTTATGCTGTTTATTTCAGAATGCACAGGATGGTTATCACATAATTTTAGTTTTGTGTGAGGTTTAAGATCATATGTCTCTTTCATCAGAACTCCCCTGTGGCCTGTCRGCTACATCACTAGTTTTCTTCTGCTTTATTCTGGCCTTTGTTCTGATGTTACAGAGCGCCAAGACAGCAAAAACACTCTTAAAATGTTTCTTTTATGAAATACCTGCTTTTAATATATTGACTTCAATTTTCAGTTGGATACCAGGGCAAGATTCAGAGGAAGGAAGGGATACTGAAGTCCTTATCAAGAGACCTAGCCATGGGAATTCGGGGTTGATCAGCACTCTACACAAAACAGAGACTAAAGTAAGAAGATTGTACCTGCTGCATCCTTTCAAGCAGTGTTTTCATGGAAGGTACCTACTGCTGAGTATTCTGACAGATTGACCTGGATGTGCATTTAAATGTTAAAAGAAGGCAAGCATAAAGCTGCAAGTTCTGGCCAAAATGGGTACTTGTCATGCATTTGCAATAAAAATGTGAAATCCAGAACAAGCTGCAGAAGTTATTATTCTCTTCTGAAGTGAAGGTGACTTTTGTGACTTTTGTGACTTTTGTGACTTTTGTGACTTTTGTGACTTTTGTGACTTTTGTGACTGTAAATTCTGATCATTTACTATTAAAAATAATACAAGATATGGAACTGGGAGTTCACTTGATGTGTTGAGGAAGAGTTTCCTTAGCAAACAGGTGTCTCAGAATAGAACTGTTGTCAGAGATGAGGAGCTGACCAAGCTTGTAAAATATATGTGCAAGCTCTCCAGTAGGTTTGCTACCCAATAAACTTGTACTAATAGATGGGAGTGGTGATGTTTTTCAATCCCACACTGGTAAGGAAGTGGGATTTATGGGGGCACGAAGCATTAAATAGTGCTTAAACTGTGACTCTGGTCAGTAGTAACCGGTTCTGGTTAAGAACTTTTTTCCAAAGGAACATTTCTTTTTTCTTCCTTCACTGTCCCTGCCTCTGGAAGCCTTTAAGAAATAAATCATAGTGTAGCTCTTACATGTGGAAACTCAAATAACTGCAGACAAACTGATTAGAAACAAGATTAGGAAATAGTGAGAGAGAGTCACAGTAACTTGTTTCTTGACTGAAGCTTATAGCCAAGTGTCCGATTTACGTTCAGTTTGAACAGTGCATGCAACACTTAYAGTTTCTAAAACTGATGACTTCAGTGAATGAGCACATGTTGACTATTTAATTCTGTCTGTCTTAAGCAACTGTTCTGTAATCAGTCAGAGAATGTCTATATTCCTTGTATGTGTGGGACTTTATTTTTGCCATCTAAATCCACACTGATTTCACATTTTTGTGTTCTATTGATCATGTGGAAGCTAATTCATTTGTCCAAGTGCTGTAAGCATCCTTTGTTTTCCACAGCCTAGTTACCATATTATCTATTTATATACACTAAAATGATAAATTGATGTCTATAAGAGTATTTTTAAATTAACAGCCTAATTTTAAAATAYGACAAGCCTTTTCAATGGGGAAAAAAATAAAAAAGGTACTAAAAATAAAGCCACATGGCAGGTATTTAAGTGCCAGTTAGAGGGAACAGTGGGAATGGTATGTGGCTTTGGTAGTCAAGGACTCTTCCATGGTCTGCCCTGCTGCAGGGGTCTGTAGGTTGGTGGTTCAAGAGATCTTTATTCCTTTCTTAGCCTCACCTAATAATCTCAGCCTCACATAATCACTAAGCCTCACCTAATGGTGCTGCAGCAACTCCTTTTGGAAAGGAACAGAAAGATTRCTGGATCATAGACACACAGCCTGTTATTTTTAGTAATTGACTTGATCCAATGGAGATCAAGTGTTAAAATTAAATGCAGTATTTGCTGTTGGATATTTAAAGATTTAATAATTAAGAGAATACATATATTATTTGATCCAATAGAGTGTTAGTGTCAAAACTTAATATAAATATAAGTATAAAAATACCTGTAATAGGTATCAAAATACTGTTTTGCTCGAGAGACTATCATTGTTCAATTCCAATATTGTGTAACATAATACTCTTTCTAAAGGTGAGAAATTATATAGTCATCTTGGTATTTTGAGCACTGTCCTACTTGAGAGATATTGATGTTTCTTGTGGGAAAAATAATTTGTTTCATTAATGCCCTGAGTTCTATCCATTTGATTACAATTTTTTTTCTAATACACATAATGTTTTTATTTAAATATATTGATGTTTTTGTCTCATGCCTTGTGCTACGCTACTGGCTTTTACTAAAAAAGTGCGTGTTTCTATTCTGTGGTAGATTTTGCAAGATGGAACATGCAATTTATTTGAATCTGGGAAATTGGATTGTTGAGGACAAATGGTTGATTGACATGGTGCCAAAAGGGTCCTACTGGTTTTAGAATCACAAATATATGCAGTACTAATAATTTGTATTGAATAAGTACAGGACACAGTTTGCAAAAAGCTTTGACTGCTGCTCTCATTCCTGCCATTTGTTTTCCATGGTGGCAGTGTCAGAGGGTGTGAAATGCTGCCGAGACTGATGTCGCAGACCGTGGCTCTGTCAGTGTTAGGACCTGTCTGTGTTACTGCATCTAGTTTCAAGAAGTAAAATGTTCTCTCTCTGGTCCAATCCTGCGAACACAGTTGTATTTACAGAGCTGTAAACACATAGTGCAGAACTGTTCCCATGTTTATGATGATAAAAAATAGGTTGTAGTCATTTACTTTGAAAATTCTTTAGACCATTAACTGTTCTTTCAAGTTAGTACGGAGGGGTAAGGATATGAGTCTGTTTAATGAAGAGCCATGTGTACCTGTGTTGAAAAATGAGAGAAAGGGGTTGATTTTTAAAAAGCATCACACATTTAGTATTTAAGTTGTGCCTCTTAAAAGGAAAGAAAGSAGCATTAAAAACCCCTCACTTTTGAAATATTTTCTGTTTCTAGAATATGTGCATTTGTATTACAATGAGCTTCATTATTGACTGGGTGGCATAAGAAATTGGATGTCTAGTCTCTTCACTTTCAAGTTTTTGGAGAATAGCAGGTTGGATGAGATGCTTTTTTTCAAAGCAAGCTTTTAAAATAATGTCTTTTCAGTGAAAGCCTGGAACAAACTAGATTGACACCTTCTCATAAGAAGAGCATTAAATGTAATCATAATCTAAAAATGCAGAATGTAGGTGGTAAGCAGTATCTGTTGTTTAAGCCTGTGGTTGGAAAACTTACAAATACAGAACTGTAGCAGCTTTGTCAACGTGATGAATTTCGTGCTGCCTTGATATGTGGTCATTTAGAGTACGTGTATTTATTGTAAATATGTATCTCATTTTCTGAAGCTGAAGAGCACAACAGCTTAATTCCAGTCATAAATTGTAGTTGACAGAATAATAACCAGAAACCTTAAGATCCTTTCTCATTTTTCTTTTTCCAAATCTGCCTGCTGAATTTTCTATCTCTGGCATGGTTTTGTTGCAGATGTCTTCAGAAAATCATTAACCAGTTATTTCTGTAAGTGGCACACTCCACAATGACTTGGTTGACAGTCTGTAGGAAGAAAATGCTGTAAATATAGAGAGCAGCTTCTTGAAGTGGACTATTGTTTTATTTTCAGGATTTACAGTAGGTTTGTTAATAATGTCTTTAAACACTGAAAGTGGAAGAAGCAAGATTAGCATTTTAATAGCTGCTTAATTAGGTCAGTAGCATATGATATATTTCAAGTAATAATATATTTTAGTAGAAAAACATCGAAAATATATTTTTATGTCAGTCCGAGGTTGGTTTGTCCTGATGGAAGCTTTTATGTGCATTATTCTTTTTTGGCCTGTAGGTACTAATGGTCTGCAGTGACATGGAAGGGAATAATTTCCCTAAAGATTTTTAGTAACAGAGGAAATTATACAAGTAAATCTCTGTGACTTAGAACAAGATATTCAAAATCTGCAATATTGCTACTATTGCTTTAAAAGGAACTAGGGAAAAAGCAAATCAGAAATTGGCTTGCAATTTATAAGTTCTAATGATAAACTGTGCTACTGTAAAATTGTATTGTGTTGTCCTTCATTATCACTCAAAGGAAGAGGAATATGACCCTCTTCCAAGTCAATTTGTGACAGAAAGTTTAGAGGCTTTTTTGGTGGGGAAAGTTTTGAAGACTTTCTGAGTTCAAAAAGGTCTAGTATTTGTTAGCTGTTGTCTCAGGCTTTTGATTCTGTACGGCCATACTTCACTAATGGTCATAGCAGGATGATTTCTGGAATTCTGAGTGGGAAGAAATCTGTTACAGGTTGTAGGATTGCTGGCATACTGAGGAACATGAGGATAAATAGTGTGTTGAGGGGATTGATTATTGGATGTAGAAATATTTGCATTGCTCCATATAAAGGCAGAAACTACATAAAGCCCTTTATCAGCTGAGACTGGACATTCAGGTCCTTCTGTCTTTATGTTAGCAGTTAAGGTAAGAGTTTGACACTTTTCATCTAGACTGACCCTCTGTGAAGGTTTTTATGCCAGAGAAGGGCATCAGCTATTGAAAAGGGCATAAACTCTAATTAAATTTTCTCTTGATAGTATATTTCAATAGCTAGTAATCCCTCTGTAGAAAGTGCATGTCTGTTTTGTGATTAGAATTTAACTTCAGTTTTCACTAGTGGGAGAAGAACCGGGGATGGCTCTACAAAAGAGGTTAGTAGTATCTTATGTTTTCCTGCTGGAATGCATTTGAAAGTTAAAAAAAAAAAAAAGCCCTTTAATATTTTTCAATGAAATGCATGGCTTGACTTCCTAAAATCTTGTGTTACACCTGTCTTCCCTAGTCCCCTCACAGCTTTGCAGTCTTCTTTCAGGAAGGAGATAAACCTCTGTTACAGATTTTTTCATTGATCTACATACAGGTAAAATCCCTGCTTGCTTTTTATGCTATTGATTGTGCTTCCAAGGTGAATGTCACATTTTGTCACTTAACACACTGTGTTAAGTTGGGAGCTCATGTTCAATTCCCTGTCCCWTATGACCCTGGTGCCTTTTCGGCAGAGTCAGTAGTTTTTCAGTCTGATGTTTTCCCAGTGTGTGGCTTGTTTTCCCAAGGTGTAGCTTTGTGTTCTTTTCCTGGATGTATAACCTGAGATTTGGGTATTAAAAAATAATAATAGTTTTGAACGTTATGGTTTATCAGCTATTCCAGAACTTTTATGTGATGGCCCAGTTCTTTTGTTCATCACAGTGTCCGTGTTGGGTTGTCCATAAATACAGCTGGCAGTGAGTTTATACATACTTATACACCTTTGAAGAAATGATGAAACAGTCTTAAATCTGGTAATGGTCCAAGAACAGCTCTCCAAGTACTTTACTGAAATACAACTCCCCTCTATTTGTGATGTTTTGTTAGTTAAGATTTCTTTGATTAAAAAACCATAATCTTACCAAAAAAATTGGATAAATGAAAAATATCTCTCGCCTCTCCATTTTTACCCTGTTTTTTCTTGTATTTTGCCCTGGATAATTCAGACTGCTCTGCTTACAAATAACATGATGATTCTCCACATCCTCCTTCAACACTGGTGCAACATAAGCACCCTTCTGGTCCCTTTGGTTTTAGTGCTGTTTTGATTCCCTAATGCTAAGTGGATATCAGTAGTAAACATCGTTCTTCCGAAGTCCTTGGYGGGGAGTTGTCCAAGTCTGCTGATTAGAAAGATTATATTTTGGTTGATGATGATTAAAAATGTCATCAGCTGCAAATAAACTTATGATATTTTTTGCTTCTTAATGCTGTCAAGATCTGTATTTAAATTGAAGGGTGCTAGTGACAATGTCTACTTGCTTTCTAGCCTGTTCTCACCAAGTATATTTAATATTTTTCTGAGAGGGTGGCTTTAAGTTTGCATGGTATCCAGAGGAACTCTTAATTTATGTCTCTTTTCATTAAAAAATGTGAGTTCATTAGCTTTGTGCTGAACTGTGAGCAAAGATAAATGTTAAAAATTATGCATGTTTGACTACACATTGAAAACACATCTTCTCTATAAGTTCTGTGTGATTTTGAAGCAGGGAGTCCTTAATGGAATTTCACCAATGACACGCAGAAAGAAAAATGAAAAATTCAAGCTGCCTCTCCTGGCTTCTCCATCCAAATTCAGATTGTACTGGGGACTTGAGCTGGCAGCTTCCAGCATGAGGAAACTGCAACAAGCAAATTAAAATTCTTGCACTAGAGCGGTGTTGGGCCTGACTCAGCTGGTGCTTGGCAGCGGTCCTCTGCAGGTCATGCACAGTTGGCTGGAGGCATCCAGACAAGTGTGTCTGTGCGTGTCTCGCTAATTCCCCACTTCAGTGTCTTTCCTCCGCGCAGGAGCCCCTCSACTCCCTCCTGGGAGTTCCCACAAAGTAGCTTATGTGTAACCTGTGTTCTGGCTTTTGTGCACTGTGTAAAAATAATAGAATGAGCCAGAGCTGGACTGTGACCTCTTCCTACATTCTTTCAAAGCTTGAGCACCATAAATCCCTCCTTGACAGCAATGTGGTAGAGAAATTAGTTAAGAAGTGGAGTCCAGGCTCCAGCTACACAGCAGTTTCAACACATGCAGCTGGGTGAGTAACTTCAGGTGTGGACAGGGAGTTAAGGATAGATGGAGGAAACATGCTGACGTGTATCAGAAACAGCGTGAGCAGCAGGACTAGGGAAATGATTCTCCCTCTCTACTTGGCACTGGTGAGGCCACACCTCCAGTACTGTGTCCAGGAATGGGACACTCACTGCAAGAAGAACTTAGTACCATGGTCTAGTTGACATTGTGGTGTTTGGTCATAGGTTTGGCTCAATGATCTCAGAAGTCTTTTCATTCTAATTGATTCTGTGATTCTGTGATAAAATATTAGAAAAGAAAAGTAAATCTTGATTGTTGGCTCAAATTATTTGGCTCAAACATCACAGCTGTGGTGTGAGTACTTTGCAGACCGTGACATTTTCTTTCTCAAAAGCCCCAATGCCTGACTGGAGATGAAGATACAAGTGAATCCTAGCTTCTATATTTTTGGATGCTCCGAAGCCGGAGGTGACAGAGCACCGCCAGGCTCGGGCGGCCAGCAGGGGAGCACCCTGAAGCGGGATGCCGGCCGGGCCGAGGCCGCAGGGGGCCGGGCCAGGGCCGGGGCGGGGCCGCCGCTCCCGGCGCCGTCAGAGCGGGCGGGCGCCGGAGCCGCTGGGGGCGCGGGGCCGGCGGCTGCCGCGGGGCGGTGCCCGGCGAGCCGCGGCTGCGGAGGTGAGCGGTGGGCGCTGGCCCGGCGGCCGCGGAGGGGGACGCAGCGGGGAGGAGGTGCGGGGGCGGGCGCCGAGCGCGGCGGGGTCGCGCGGCTGCGGCGGGAAGCGCCTCCGCGCCGGGCGCGCACGGCCGAGCCCCCATCTTATGGAGGCCCTGCCCGCCGGGGTCCTGTCGCCGGCGCTGTCACCGGCAGCGCTGCCGGGTCCGTCGGTGCGCGCTCGGCGCTCGTCCCGAGCCGTGCCGGGCTGCGGCGGGTGCGTGTAAACAGCGCGTGTGGATGTTAACAGCGCGTAAACAGCCGCCTCCGGGAGAGACGCGGGAGTGAGACATCGCGTACAGGGATGATGTTTAATCTCCCCTAATTTATTCTAGGCCAGGTTTCATGATTCCTTTCCCGTGTTGAGAAGCCTTAAAAGGAAGCAGATTGTGTGTTTAGTTTGGTGCATATTTCAGATTTTTGCCCGTTTATTGAGCTAGAATATGGTTGTGAAATATGGTAGCAATGCGTTTGCAGTACTGATGCATCATCATTCGTCTTATGTGGCTTTGGCAGAGCAGCGCTAAGAATGTACTTGAAGCTTTATACCAGTGGCATGCATTTCCCCCATACCATGAGTAAAGTCAATTTATGCTGGTCGAAGCCCAGCATGGACTGCAGAGACACTAGAGGGGCTTTTGCTTGGACTCTCCAGAGTGGTGTTGACAGAAGCTCTCCATCTGCAGGCCCATATGRTCCTTTTCTGCAAAAGCCTCTGGTGTTGAGCTTGTCTGGGATGGCAGTAGAGACCCAGCTGGGAAGGTCTTGGTAGGTTCCTTCTTAAGCAGCAGAAACAGAAACATCTTTGCCCTGGAACTCTAAAGAGCCCTGTTGTGCTGAAAACAAGATTACTTTGTAGTTTCCCATTGGAGAACTACTGTTTGCTAATGCTTTTCACAAAAGCTCTTAATTAAAATCATATTAAGTTGTTCTTCCTGCTTCTGAAAATTTTAATTCAGTGGGCTGCCTACTTCTAGGAACTCAGAGAATGCAATATCTTGCCAATTTGTTCACAAGTCTCTCTGACTCTCTATGCAAATGTTAGGTGGGAGCAAATGGCGGGGGGTGCATATGTATTTTTGGCAGGAACTTGACATTCAGTGTTCTTAAATTTAGAAGTTCTGTCACTTTCCAAATTTTGAGGTGGATGTGACCTCTTTAACTCACTACTCCCTACCGCAGTACCAAGTTGATAGCAAATCATGATTTCAGGGCTGTTTTCAAGTGTCGGTATGTAGGCTGTATGCATTTTGCTAGATACATGACAACTTTGCCTATGATTTAATTTATTTTTAATGAGCTAATTTTAACTTAGTCTATAGTGGGTTGTAGCTTGCGGGGAGTCATGAAGAAACAAAGAACCCTGCCAAAGTGTGGCAAAAGAGCCATGTGATCTTACGAGGGTGTTTGGCTCCCTTACTGAAGGCAGTGATCACACCTCTGCAGAAACGTGCTTATATCTGTCTCGCTTGCTGTCAGCTGAGACAGGAGGCTGTGCCCCTTCTCAGGTAGCAGAATTTCCATCTTAAGATCTCAGATATATTGAGGATCGGATGTCCTTAGTCATCTTTTAGACTTGTTCAAGTCCAGTCTGATTGTACAGATGCTGTATTAAGTGGAAATTCGCCCTGTGGAGTGGAGTGAACTGACTGCTAGGAGAAATGACTGCTTTGTTTCCTATATGTCCTGGTTCCCCAGTCTCTGTATTATTTTACTAGAATTAGGAAGGAAAATGAGAAGGCCAAGGATCCCCTTTCAGTTCTTGTTTCCTCTGGGCTGTGCTCCGCTACAGCAAATCTTAATTGCCCAATTGCTAGTGCGTAAGATGCACCATTAGACTATAAGAATACCTCTTGGACCCCCTCTGTAGATGATTTTGTTGGAAAAACTTCCCCATTTCTTGCCTGGATATGAAGAGCAATTGCCTTGCTTGGAGATGAAGTTTGAAACCTCTACCTCTTGTCCTCGATAACAGGAGATCAAATAACAGGCAGCACAGCTCAGAGCTCTGTCTTATGTGCTCTTTGCTTCTGCTTGCCTCTTCCTGTTTCTTTTCTGACAAACTGAATTTCCTCTCCATTGTTGAATTATCTGCCTAAATCTCAAACAGACATCCTTTGCAGAAACATTGTTGGAAAATGTTGACCTTGGAAGAAGAAAGCTTTAGGGTGTATCTATTTCATCCACATCTGTTGGACAGATAGGCGTATGTGTTTAAATCACACATCTATTGCTGCTTTACCTAATATGATAAGCTCTTTACTACAGATGAAGTTGATTGTTCTGATTCTTCCTCCTTCTCGGATAGAAGGAGGAATTTCCCTTCCTGCCTCACAGCCACTTCCCGCTACTGCTGCCCTCCTTCCTTTGCTTCCCACGTTCTGTTCTCTGTAGTGCTTTGCTTGCTCTAAGGGAAGCCTTGCCACACACTGGCGGCAGGCAAGGCAAACCCAAGGAAGAACCAAGACAGAGCAGGTTGAGAATGAAGAGCAGATTAAGTGAAGTACAGAAAATAACAGGGACATTTGTAAATTAAGGATGTGACTGAGAGGAGGGTGTGTGTCTTGAGGAGGGGAGCGGTGAGGCTGTAGCCAGCCTTTGTGGTTTGTGGGGCACGTGGTAGGGGAGGTGTACAGGAGATAACGGAAGGCAGACACCCTAGGCTTTCCTGGCAGTTACTGCTCTGTTTTCCCTGTTCCAGAAACTGGGATTAATGATGTTGCATGAGCCCACACAGGTGGACATTGTGCTTCTGTCAGCCCATCGATCCAGCTGCTTTTCTGTCTCGCAGAGGAAAGGTGGGTGCCAGTACTGCAGAAATATGTTAGCGATTCCTGAAAACAGCATTTGAAAACTTCAGTAAAGTGTATTCACTCAGCAAGAAGGCTATTTCTTGACCTATTTCTTGAAGTTATACTTCCACTGAGTGTGAAATTCTTGAATTTATGATATTTTTACCAAACTACCTGCTTGTAGTACACAGCCAAGGATTTCTCTGCAATAGAGGTTTATGAGTGTGCGTCAGTATCCACTAAAAGTACTCATTACATAAAGCAGTGAAATATCACTAAGACCTTGTATGAAACCAGCAGGATATTTTCAAAAAGACATTGACATTCTTGAGCAGTTACGTGTAGACCTGGCCCACTCATGCAAGTATGAGCCGTTTCATGTTCTTGTATATCTCATGAATGCCTGCATCTTGTTTGTGCATCTACTGCTGTGGCATGCTGACAGAGAGGCCTGTTGGGTGAGAGTTGCTTCTCCCTAAATATAGCTGTGTTCTTCCACTTTGTTGCAGACAGAACACATCTTGTGAAGGAGGTAACTGAGTGAGGTGAAAGGGAGTAGCCTGCGAGAAAAGCAGCATGGATRTAGCAGAGAAATGTGAAGGGAAGTGAGCGTGGAGGATGAGACAGTACAGACAGGAGGACTGGTAGTGACAGAAAAGTTCATCCAGTATGATTCTCATCAATGTTTCATAGCATTTGCCAGTGGAGCACTTTAGCWGAACCTGTAACTCCAGCTGGAGTGTGCTTGGGGAGGATGCAAAAGCAGGGGCTGGGCTTTATAGCTGGACTACCTACCCTGACAAATCTGTCCTGAACCTGAGCATATGGGAAGCAAGTGGGGCTGTGCCACTCTGAATCAGAACCTGCAGACAGAGGCCTGGTACAAGGTTTGCATGCTGCTAACTCCCATTGCTAGGTAAGATGCTCTAGAGATGCTGGGGTCATCGGCTCTCACRAGCGTGGTTATTTTAGTCTTGCTTGACAAAATCATATGTTTTACCATGTATCTAAGCTTTTAGAAGAATAATTATTCTTCCCACCATATGACTAATTATAGGAAGCGTACAGATGTTGCAAATCTTTGGAAACAGCACACTTCAATTCCTTGTGGCAGCTTCTAGCTAAGGTACCCTTACTGCAGTGTTGCAAACTGTACAGAATCCTGCAAATACAATCAGTGCCTATGAATGCCTGTGCACATGCTCAGTTCCCTCCTTTTATGCAAGGCTAAGAAGTCTGGGTTAACTCTGTGCTTGAAAAACTGCTTTACCTGGCTTTACTCGATTGTATCATTGAATTTTCTGTAACTTCCTTCCAGAAAGAATTTGATGCCTGGAATTTCTCCTTGCCATGAGTAGAACAAGATTCTAAGGTGGAAATTACAGCTAGCAGTGGAGGCACAGAGATTTGCTGAGAATTTGTTCTTCCTCTCATTCTCTGTCGTTAAATCTATTGTATTGAAGTGCCGTRCTGGATTTACTGCTAAGGTTAGGCATTGGACCTTTCTATAGTTCTGGTTTGTGTTTCCTTCAAGCCTTAACGCTTGGCAGTCTGAAGCTTGGATTCAGACTTAAGAAGAATTTTTAGTTAATTGTCCAGTCTTTAAGAGGTATATTAAGACTTCAGGATGAAATGGTTTTGTATAAGGTATTTTAAAAATACTTGGCCTGCTTGGAGTCTCTTCTGATCTTTTTCCAGCTCTCTTTCTACATTTTCTCTGTAATGGCCAGTGTTAAGGGGATAGTTTTTCATAGTTTGCTAAGCCTCTAATTTTTCATAGTGCTCTTTCAAAAAATCAACTTGTGGGGATTTTTTTGGTGTTGCTCAGACTAAAGTAGGTATTGATCTCTAAAAATCTCTAAAGATATAAATTTTTTTAGTTTTTAGTTTTTCCCCTTAGCCACCTACATTTTGTCTTGCCACTAACGATTCTTTCTATCCTGTAGCTACTTTTTACATTCACTAGGCTGGAAACTACTGCCTCCCACAGCAGGGCAGGTGGAACGAAATATGTCCCTATGCTTCAGCAACTTCAGTGCAAAGTTCAGCAGCTTAATTTAAACTGTTGGCTTGACATTTTTGAAGAGTGTTCACTTGATCTGGTCCATTGACTTTGCTTGGGAAGTTGTAAACTTGAACAGCAGCGTGGTAATATCTTTAGTCACCAGAGCTACTTGCTGAGCTCTTTGTGCCATTTTTCTGTTATATTTTTTACCATAAAATGCTAGTGCATTGTTAA
Source organism: Amblyornis subalaris (assembly GCA_018881555.1). Taxonomy (NCBI): domain Eukaryota; kingdom Metazoa; phylum Chordata; class Aves; order Passeriformes; family Ptilonorhynchidae; genus Amblyornis; species Amblyornis subalaris. Next base: position 2,560,471 of record JACAXG010000033.1, read on the forward strand.
TTTTGATAACAGTTCTGTAAATATCAAAATTTATTGAATATTGCATAATTTGTTTAAAAAGGATGTTCGGTATTGTCTTGTGGAAGATGCTACACATAAAATGTCACATCTGGGATAAGTCTTACTGTCCAGGTCCGGAAGTCTGTAGAGCATTTCTCAGGTACTTTGTGAGTATGGACATTATCTACACAAGAGAATTATCCCATGGGTATCTTACCCTTCCAGTTTTTATGGGTCACTTTCTAAAGTTCAAAATTGTACAGTATCACACAGTTACAGCAGCAATTAATATGATGATACCAGTAGATAGTAATGTATATCCATGTTTGAAAGTTGGTGTCACAGCTGAAAGCTGGAAGCTTTTGGCTTGTGACACTTAACTCCCTGTGGACTGGTGAACTTGCTTTGCTGTCCAGTCTCATTTCTCTACAAACATGGATCAACATAGTTCTTGAGGTTTTCTGGTGATCATTTCTTCTAGTCCCAAAGTGTGGGTGGATCATCTGTCCATCATCATTTCTGGGATTGGGTGAAGTGTTTGGAACTGGTTCCAGGCTGAACGGAAAGCAGTGCTGCTCCATATAAACAAGATGGTTATAGGCATGAATACAGCATCTTAAACCACAAATGACCTACACTGCTGTCGAAATAGCTGTCTTAAAAGAGCAATCCATGTAACCACAGTTTGGCCTCGTGGATTCCAATTGGGCTAAATCTTTACTGAGATGATCTACTTTTCTCTTGTTGTATTTAGTGCACAGGAAGGGTCTAATCTGGGGATGAACTGTTCAATAAAGGACATCAGTGAGTGTAACAGCTTTATTTGTTGCAGAAATTGGAAGTTGTACAGCAATCAAAGCAGGAGATTAAAGGAAGAGGAGGACAAAGTGTTTTTTTAATTGAGAGCTGCATCCTTCCGGAGGCCTGTGACACAACCCTACCACTCCCCAGAGTTTCTGTGTGGTGCAAGGCAAGTCTTTGAAAATTTGCCTTTTGCCACTGGTTAGGGCAGTATTTTGCAGTTTTTGTGTGCCTGATTTAAGATCTGGTTTCAGTTTCATAGAACTGCTAAGCCCTCCCAGCTGTTTCTGCATATATTATGTAAAAGGCTGTATACTTCCAAAGTTGAATTGTGGGTGTCTTGAGTCGAACACCTAAGCTAGTTGGTACTTTATTCTTTCTGTGTAAGCTGGGTGGTTTTGCCCTGGAATCTGTGTCTAGTATCTCTCCCATTCCCAGTAATGGTTCCCAGCCTCCTTGCACCGGTTTAAACTGCTTCCCTTGGTTTTCCTCCTTAGGCTACTTGTCCCGTCTCTTTGGTCTGCCCATTCTTGGCAATTTCCCAGCCCTTTACTGCAATGGTTCCTCTCAGCAGAGTTATTTCTGACCTTACTTCTACCTCCAGACCTCAGTCCTGGTCTTCTAACAACTTGCCAGTATTGCTCCCCAGTTACTTCTCCTGCTCTTTTGGTTTGTCCATTTTTGCCTTTGTTTTTGAGCTCGATATTTCTTTCTTATTCCTGAAGGCTTGTCATAGAAATACAGGTTCTGTTAGCCCAGTTCAGTGTTCAGCCAAACTGATGAGTGATTATTATAAGGAGCTGTCTTCTGAACCCCTTGGGGTGCCTGTAGGGCAGTGCCTGTGCAGCTATGTTACCTGTGGAAATCAAGAGTACTCATTCGTTTGGCATCTTTGGAGATTTTAGTTGTGAGTTAACTTTTCAAGAGGTTTTTAAAATAATGTGGGACTAGTGATGGCATTTAAATGACTTGGCTGTTAGAAAATAGGGGAAATCTTGTGTTAGCAAGGAACTGCTTTCACTGTAAAAAGAGATTTTCCTTCTATTTCTCTTTTGGTAGGAATAGCGGAAATGTTGAAGTGTGTCTTTGCTTTGATGTATAGCAAAACTCTTTCTCTTCCCAGGTAATGTACCTTTTCTCAAACAACTGTGAGGAAGCATTTGTTGAGCAATAACCCAAAATGTATGGTTGCTGCCATCTAAGTTGTCAGCATTACTTAGGGTTTTTTTATTCAAGTAACAGACAGATTTCATCTTACAAAGTTTGTAAGACTTGAGAAAACTACGTATGCTCTGACTGAATCTTTTCTACAATATGTTTCTTTTGGCAAGAACAGATTACCCAAGAATACGTGTTCCTGTTAGTTTGACCCACTCTCTCTTTTAATGAAATTACTCTTTCCTAGAAGCATCAGTAGGAACTGTATTTGTGCTAGAAATACTAGTGGCTATGGTGGCAGTGCTAGAGACACAGACATCCAACATGAGCTATGGATTTTCAGCTTCACTTGATCTAGAGATGGATATGGAAACAAGCCTTCTTAATTCTATGTCAGGTTCCCACTTAGCTTTCTATCTTTGTTTGTGATTTCTGTGTCACGGTGTTTGAAATGTTCTGTACTTAATATGAATGACAGGTTATAGATCTGTGTTCCCAAGAGGCTTTCAAGCTGGAAGCAAGCAATCTTTTATGACCAGAAGATTATATAGTTATGAAAAGAGAACAGAGCGAAATACAGTCAGTCGAGACATCTATATGAAAGCTCCTGTAGTGAGTAAGTTTGCAGTGAGAGTTTTGGATATGTGCACTCTATGCAATTTTGAGAAGATTTCAGACTAAATCTTATTAATATATTGAATGAACGTGCCTATGTAAAATATTTAGCAGTTCTGTTGTATAACATAGGTAGTCTAGTTACAGCGGAGCAGTAAGTGTCCAGGTGCTGTCAGAAACTGGGATCTTCAGCACCCTGCAGGCTTGAATGTGAACTGAGCAATTGCATTAAAATTTCGTAGGTAAAATGAGCATACTGCTAAAAGTGGACTGGTGAGATGTAAGTAAAGCCATTAGAAGTCATCACAGGGCCACTGTTGACTCTTAGTGGATGTATTGTGCTGCTTTTCAGTGGTTGCATAATGTCTGTTACTTCCCAGCAGGATAATATTGCCCTGGGAGAAGAGATGCTGTTGGAGAAGGAGCTCAGCAGTTARACTGGCTGCTAAGCACTGGGAGATTTTGAGAGCTGTTCTAAGAGCACTGCTTTCCAGTGCAGAAAGCAGGTACATGGGGTATCAATATGTGGGAAATAAATTAAGAGGATCAGTGTTTTTCTAGAGAGATTTCCCCTCTCAGGAAAATCAGTGACAACTTCTAATGTTTTGTTACGTAAATGTCGCATCTCACATAGACCTGGCATAGGAATAGAAATTCTTTATTTCTGTGGTTCTCTTAAGTTGCTTTCTTGTTCTGTTTGTTGTTTTGTTGAGAAAACAAAAGTACGTTTTCTCTCTTGTTTCCCTTGTTACCTCAGAGCTAACTCAGGGTGCTGCAGCTTGGGAAGTAAAATGTTAATTCTTACTCTTGGAACAGCGGAGTGCCACTGTATTACCATCTTGCTGTAGCAATCCAGGGTTGCTTTGAACATCTCGTATCTAGCTCTGGAGTGCTAAAATCTCTAGAATGTGTTTGGTCCTAAGGTATCTGCTCTATTAGGAGACAGAAGGCAAACAGCATAGTCCTCTCCACTGCTATGTGTGTATGAACAGGATAGTTCATCCCAGGACTTTTCATTTAAACCTGTCTTCCACACCCATGTCTGACAGGTAGGGGCTGGAGTGTCTCTGCACCATGGTACAGTAGTTCTTCTGCAAGGATGCTTCTGAGAACTTCCAGTCTGAGGGGGCAAGTTTATAAGTGCACCTTTTTACCCCTCCCATTTTCTACTTCTTACTCTGGAAGTTTGCATTTGGCATGGGTACCTGGTGAGCTGTACTGGTGAGATTGATGGGAAGGAAGACAGTTCTTTGAAACTGGTTGTGAGAATCCAGTAAAAGGTTATGTTAGGAGAAGCCATAGTAGTCATGTCTCAAGTAAAATGAGTCATGAGCCTAAGTTTTACATGCAGCAGTTAAAAAAGGGTATCAGAAAACATATATGGCAGTAGTATTGTCAACCTTGGGTGTTTGGAAATCACAGGAAGCCTTCAAAATCGTGAGTGTTGTTGAAATAATCCTTGCCATAGACTTTATATTTGTCTTCCAGCTTTAGGAGCTTTTAGGTAGCTTCCCATTAATAATAYGGACTAAAATAGCATGCTGTGTGGTCACCTGAAGTTCTGTTCTTCCTGAAAACACTGATGTCTTAAGTTTTTTTGTGCCTGTATGTGGTGCTGACGCATGCTAACGTGTCCTGCCCTCTTTACAAGTTGACTTGCCAGGCATGTTTACAAACTTTATTCTGGTACCAGTAAGATGAATGGTTTTGTCTTTCCTGTGTGTAATACATGCTTCAAGGACCTGAAACTTTCAGGAAAAGGCTCAGTTTTTTGAGACAGGTAAAATAATCAGAAGCATCAGTGAATCCTGAGGGAATATTTGTTGGAGATTCTGCAGAATCTCTGGGTTTCTCTGAGGCCCTTCACAGTGGTTATGAAAATGGGCAAATCCCACTTTTAAATGGGCTTCTAAATATGTCTGAATTTGTTTAATTGTGTATGGTTCATTGTCTTAGGGATTCACGGTGCAAAATTATGCACAGAATGCCAGTTTGATGCTGACATCAGTATGTATTGCATCTACCTGAAGCTTTTAGAAAGTGACAGGTTAGTGAAATGCAGATGAGTCCATTTTGTGGTATTTCTGCAGCAGAGCAATATCAGGAGCTATACACTTTCTGAAGTACAGATTTTGAGATGGCTGTTGCATGGTAAGCATTTATGTTCAGGCTGCTCCCATACTGTGACCCTTCCTGTCAAGATGAGTGCCCTCCCAGAAGCATTCCAAGGTTCTGAAGTAGGGTATACCCTGATAATTTCCATCTGAGAGTTGCTGCTGAGATTTATAAGTTAGAGCTTGTGAACAGTTGGTCTAACTTAGATTGTGAGATCTAAGGATTGGAGGAGGCAAGAAGTGCTAAAAATCCGCCTATATTCTTGCCTTTGTTTGTTTGTTTGTTTGTTTATTGTTTAGCATCCAAGTTGGAGAGTCCATGAAGAGACATTCCTCTAGGGAGGGTAATGTGTGGCTCTGGAAGGAGGAGAGCTTCCATTTACCTAAAATGTTGCAAGAGCTTGGGAATAAAACAAAAGAAAATGTAAGTGTTACTTGTATAAGTAGAAGGAAAAGGGGATTTTTTTCGATGGCCTCTTTTTCCTCATTGCTGTGGTTATGATTGCAGATGCTAATTAGACTAGAATTTAGACCAGTTGAAACAGTGAAGCTGTGAAGGTGGCAAGAGATACACCTGAACAGAAAGGGTACTTGCAGAGCACAAGTTGAGAGGCATGGGCTGCCTGTGAAAGTTTGACAGGATTTTATATGAATTCTAGGCACACAGACTTTAAAACACCTTAACATTAGTCTTTGGAGAAGATAAATTACATTTTTCCTATCTGTCATTTTTGTGGTGTAGTCGGTGGGAAGGAGATAATGGAAGATGCTCTAGAATTGTGATTGAAGATCAGCAGAACATAAAGAACTACAAGAAGGAAGACTTGAAAAAGCAAAAAAACTGCCAAAACAACTCTCCAAAAAAGGAAAGAAGAAAAAAAAAAGGAAGGGGAACTATGAACTCTGACGGAATTTTGGTACTACTGAATTAACAGAATTAGCAGTCAGAAAGTGAAAGCACCCAAAAGTTTAGAAGTTGGGAGATTTGCATTTCTCAGAAGGAAAATGAAAGAAGCAGCAGCCCTCTGTACAATAAATTTTCAAAATACTGAACTAATGCTTGAAAGGAGTACCTTCAAGGCATTGCGAGAATTAGAAAGTCCAGTACAGAGACTGTGTAGAATTTTTAAGTGGTAAGAATTTGCTCTACTTTCAAAATCAGCCTCCTAAAGCATAAAAGGAAAAAAGAAAAATTGGAAGTGAAGCATGAAGTTCCCACGTTGACTACTATAGATACCTAAATCAAAGAAAATCATTAATTGTAGCTGATGCATATAAAAATAATATTTCACTTTGCATGGTTATCCTAAAATACTCTCAACTACTTTGATTTTAGTGACGATGATTACTAATATGAAAACTTCTTTAATGGCTACCCTGTGGGTAGAAAGAAATACGCAAATGTAATTAATTTCCAGAGAGGAAGAAAGATGACTTAAAAATAAAACCATGGTTGTTCAGTTGAATATATCTTCAGCAAGCCATTGACACCAAGGAAATGGTGTGTTATCATATTGTCGGTAAATCTGCATTTGCAATCTTATCTTTCCTGTTTCCATCAGCTGCAAAATACCTACTAATATCTTCTCTTTTGGTCCAAATGAACATCTTTTTACTTCTGACAGGATGCTTGGTTAGGATAGTTGTCAAGGTGAAATTCTTGTGGCTGTTGTGCATTGAAGCTGGAAGTTTGATGCATTACTAAAATATTGGCTTGTAGTCCTTCCTGTCAGGTAGCTCTGAGTACCATGGTATATGGGTTATAAAGGGTTTTTTTTTGTTTCCCACTGAACCAAAATTAAGAAACATCCCACAGGTAATAAACAATTCCATCCTTCTGCAGGCTATGCAGCATGAGAGGTGGTTCTAGTCAGTCTGTCTCTGAAGAGCTGCTTTCTGACCTTCCCAAAGGGTAAGCCTTCACAAGCTGTCAGATGAAAGTCAGTCCCCTTCCCCATCCCATCACCTGCCTCCGTTTGCTTTTGAACAGCTGTTGTACCCTTTTACGAGGTGAACAGGTGTGTGTAGGAAGGGTTTGGTTAACAGTGTTTAACTGCATTGTGCAGGTGGGTAACTGTTGAGAAAAGTTCTGGGGGTTTTTTTTGTTTGTTTGCTTTCTTTAGTGGAGATACTTTGTAATAGAGTCTTACCTCTCTTATCTGAGGATATTGTTTGCTGACAAGAGTGAGATGATAAAACGGTGCAGGATATATTTGCACTCTCCCATTGTGGTATGTGTGGTTGGAAATAATCTGGGCGTAGGCCTGGTTTTCTCCTAAATGACGTGTTGCACACAGCTGAGAGCATGCGCTGTGAGGAAGGTAATGGGGAGGTAGCTGAAGGCTGAAAAGGAAGATAAAGCTACATGTTTCCTTTTTATCGTTGGATAGTTGGGTTGCTTTACATGTTTTTGGGAATTCTTTTGAATATTCTTCAATAAGATTTAGTGAAGATTTCTGGGAGAAAAAGCGACTGCGCCTGTATGTGTATAGCATGTGCTTATATTTACCAAAATACTGATGCAGTTGATAACTCTTCTCTTTTTCTGGCAGCCCAGCTAAAGCCATTTTCCGTGTTGCCTTTTAGGCACATGTCCTGCTCTTTTCCCTCTGATTTTTGCACAGAGAAACTCTGCCATATGCTGTTCAGACCTGTTATTTTGGCTCAGTGTGCTTCAAATCCTCAAAAAAGTTCTTTCCCAGAGACCTCCTGTCAYATTTACATTTGAAAGTGTTACTTTGGTACTGATGAGTGTGTATGACATTGCATTTGTCAGATACTGAATTCCTCTGCAACACTCATTATTGCGTGCTTGCAGGGGCGGCCATGAAGGCGGAGCTTAGGCTCAAGAGAGGTGTTCTTGGCAGTAATGACCAGTGTGGAAATCCTTGAAATGACAGACACAATGAGTAAAGTTGGTAAGACGAGTATTAGGGGAGCGGTCTCCTCTCTGGAGAAGAGGAGAGGCTTGAAGCTGTAGTGGGAGGTCTGTGATGCCCCCATGAAGATGATTTTTACTGGAAAACGTGGCAGTGGGTGATCAGAGGGACATGCAACACATTGGAAGGCTTTAGATATGTGATACTGTCATTTGTTTGCACTGTCAGGCCTATTTTTCCTCTGGAAAGGATTTGCTAACAACTGTGTGAAAGTCCTCCAAGTGAACGCATATCCCTACATAGCAGCGGTATGTACCTGTACCTATCAGAGCGGGAATTTCTCTTTTCCATCTGTTTGAATCTGAAATCTCTTGCTGTTTGACCTGCAGGCTTTAGCTGAATTTCCATATTCAGAGCACTAGACGTTGGCTTTCGGATGGAAGTGGAGACAAGTTCTCTCGTAAAGACTCAGAAAATCTGCTGCTGTCTGCACATTCACTTTGCTGATACCACAGCTTTTAATATCATGCTCTTAATTAACTTTATACCCTGCTTCCATTTCTTGGTGCCAGAAGAATGCTTCAAGCAAAGTGGGTTTGCTCCTGTCATTGTTGAAAGGAAAGAGGACATGTGGGGGACAAACTTTGTTGCAATTTGATAACATATTTAAATAGTTGTTCTATTTAAATAATTGCTGTATCAAAATCAGTTGTCTATATTTTTATAGAAGTCTTAGTTTTTTATTTGTTCTTATTGTAAGATGCAGCACTTGAGATGGCATTTCACAGAGTGTCTATTTTTAATGCTGGAGTTTTATCCTCTCTAGAACAGGATATTTGCTTAATCATACTCTCTTGGATCTTATCTTCTTCTTTTCCCACCCATATTTTTCACCCACAGTTCAAATGCCTGGCTGAATATATGTTCTTTGGATGCATCAGCATGGAATTTTGCAGATGACCACCTGTCCTAGTACATGTGCAGCTGTGATCACAGTTTTCTAAATAGTGCCAGAGATGTTGAATTACGTTTGCAGTATTGCCAAATCACTTTAATCAGTCTTGACTGAAAAAAAGATGGCGTAAATCTCAGATTACTAATGTGCTTCAGTGAGTCATTAGGAGTGGTTATCTAGATCTGATTGTAAAAGATACCTTTAACAAACACAAATGGACCAGGGCAGGGCAATAGGGGGACTGCCATGGTGTAGTTTAGGTGGAGCTATTTTTATGGTTTTGGACATGTAGGAGAAGAAACTTCTCATGTAATTTACTCAACATAGTACTTTTTAGCTGAGATCTGGAATACCATGCTCTCTGCTGAAAACAAGTTTTAGTTTGGTGGGTGCTACTCTCCTGTTGTTGGATCAGCCGTTTGTGTTGTGGGATTGGAGCTGAGAGGAGAGCAGTGACTTAGCCCATCATCCTGGTGGGATGGTAATTGCACAACCCTGTGGTCCCACTGACACCAGCTGAACAAGCTGCCACACAAATGGCCATGGATTGCACGTGCACGTACGTTTTAGATGTAGGGGTCGGTGTGGGGGACCTTCATCCTCCCAGTCCCTCCTTTGCCAAGAACAGGAGGGAAGGGGCTGTTTGTGCACTGAGGCAATGCAGGATACTGCCTGCTCCAAGTGGAGAGCCCGTCTCTGCTACTCAAAGCACAAGCAGGTACCAGGGCAGTGTTGGGCCATAACCACAGGGCACAGCAGAACTGCTTGATACTAAAGCAAAATAAAAATGCTCATCTGGAAGGACTTTTAGAGCTGCAATGTTATCTCCGTAATGAGTATCCTGGGGGCTGTTGTTGTTTTCAGGCTGGCTATTAAATGTGTAAGAGAACTGTCCATTGCAAAAAGGCTTCTGTGCCAGCTGTGATGCCAGCCAGGTGTCCCCTTGTGAGCCCCAAGGTGTTTGTGAATGTTGTCTTTTTCTTTTGGTTGAAGGTTTGAGCTGCTGAGAGGTTGTGTTTTGACAGCTCCGAAGAATTAGGTCTTAAGTAGTCTACAAACCTTGAGCAACAGCAGTTTTCCTTCACACTGCAGGCCTTGAACTGGAAGACCTGTTCTTAATAAAAAAAGTTGCCTAGAGAGAAAAAAGGCCTCTTTGTTTAGATCACCTTAGTTTCATACCAACATTAGAAAGGTAATTTTCAAAGCTCCTGTCCAGAAATATTTCATAAATATACAGCCTTTACTGCACAAAGTGATGAAGCTTTTTCCTTTATTCAGACTAAGAGCTTTGTTTGAAGAACATGAAGCATTTCCCTTCTGCTGGGGCAGATTGCTTTTAAAGTAGTCATTTCTGCTCACTAAACAAGAAATGGGAAAGTGAAATGTGCAGTGTTTAATTCTATTTGAAAACATTGGCATGAAAAAAACCTGTACTTTTTTTCTGCACATGTACTCAAGTTGTAAGAGAACAGACAGAATAATAATATAATAATTTTACTTTTAGCAGCAATGATGCATCACTTATTTTTCACATTGAATTTTGCCTGGAAACTTTGAATAGTGATAATTTCTATGCGTGCAGATATTTTTTCTGGGATGTTTGTTCAATGTTTCACTCTTCTGATAGCTAACAGACTTACTATTAGAATTTTATGTTTCTATGCCAAAGCTTCAAGATTAATGCTGATGAAATATCAATATTTCATTGAATCAAAGTGTCAGTGATACCTGTCTTATCATATACGTTCTAAGTTCTGTAGCAATTATATACTACAGATTTTGGAAAAATTTGTTTTCTCAACTAAAATTTCAACAAAGCTTGAAATTCAACTGGTGAGAGGGGTGTTATCAATTCTGTTTTCTAACATACCTCAAATAATTGAGAGTTCAATAGGATTTTGCCTGTGTTACTTTAGTAAAAATCGTCTATTTTTCTCGGTAGACAGTAAAAATACTTGGAGATCTCACGATGGAAATCTTTCTCTCTGTGGCTTTCTTCACAAAGTAGCTCTGTATTTTTTGTTTTTCACTGCTGACATTTATAATTATAAGACAAACAAGTGAACAGTAAATATGGCAGGATGCTTATTTATATTTTGTGAAGAAAATATTTTTCTGAAGGCATTTCTTTTCGTGATTTAAGTTACCATTTTCATAAATGTTTTTACAAATTTCCTGAATCCTCATTTTTCTGGTAGCAGTTTCAGATTTTCTTTGACTTCATAGTTAGTGAAAAATAAAATAATCAAGAAAAACATTCAGTTTCTGAAGTCTCTGTAAAAATACATTTTAGAGAGATGTGTTTGACTTTGGGATGTTTTCTTGATGAAGGAAAAGCAAACCATTTCAGACCAAGCACAGGGCAACATCATTTATAAGCTACTCAAATTCCTTTTACTTCTGAGGGGCTGTAGATCACAAAGAAGGGGAAAACTATGATATCCATTAATTAGACATGACAGTAATGTCTGTTGTGTACAGTGATGGTTTCTACATAAAGTAAACATACATCCTGTACTCTGACTTTGGGAAAGTTCTGTATTTCTGTGTGGTTTTATTTTGGTGTGCTGTAAAACTCTGGATTTTGTTTCAGATGCTAAATTTGTTCAGATCATTCTCTTCTTTTCCCTAGACAATTCTAAATGTAATTAAATGTATTACACTGTATGATTTGATTTTTTTCTTTCTTTCTTTCCACTATCGTCCCTTTTTAAGTAAAGAAAACAAATCCAAAATTTAATATTTTTGGATTCCCACATCTATTTATGGCTACTTGCATCATGGGGGAAAAAATGCAGCACAACTCATAGGAGGGTGACATAAAAGGTTGTATGTGGCTGTTGACTGGTGAGAGTTCCAGTCCTTTTAGTATAACCCAAGAAACAGTATAAGCAGAAACTTCACAAGTAGTTTGTCAGGTTTTGGGGTGGTTTTGTTCATGTTGTGGTACAAATCACCACCTGGTTTAGAATCTGCAGGCTTTGCTTTCCTTTATTGTCTCTGGTTTTGTCATAGAAGGGGTGAGTGGCCATGGGTGGACAGAACCCAGAGAGATGTGAAGTGTATGGCAGTTGCTGATTGTAACAGTGTGATTAATAACGATGTTGCTTTGGAAAAAAATATGTGTTCTTCCCCGTGCAGTGTGAATGTAGGCTTTAAGACAGAGACTTTTCTTAATGCACGAGAAATTAAAATCAGTGCTTTCTTATTGCTCAAGGAAAACAAAGTCTAAAAATGGAAACAACTTGTGGTGGTAAATTATTATGATAATTGATTTGCTGGACAGAATTGTTGCTACACTTGAAATTGACTTTTTATTTTAGTGAAACAGAATACCATTGGTAGCTGTCTCTTACATAGTGTGTTATTCAGGAGCTCTCCAATAACAATGAAAAGGCTAATCAAAGTATTATGGTTTTTTTTTCTTTTGACCTGTTGGCTGCTTTCCTCTTTGAACTCGACCTAATAATGACAGATTTGCTTGTGGTAAAATTATTTGAACCTACATTTATTATTTTTTTGGCTATGAGCATGGAGAGATCACATAAATGAGACATCTCTAGGTGGTTTTCTGCTCAGAGAAAGGTGTTTGTCTACACATCTGTGGGTGAGAAACATTTACAAATACACAAACCTACGCATGCCTGTAAGTTCCATATACACAGAAACTGTTAAATTTGGCTTTATGGCTATGGGTGTGTATTTGGGTAAGTATGGTCAACAGAAAACAGAAACTTTTTTAGGTAACAGAAGATAGGATGAAAATATGTAATATTATTCTGAGGTTTGGGGTTTTTTTTTCCCTTCTAAAAAAATAATTTTAAGTTCTGTTGCAGAAGCATAAATAGGTTGCAGTGTGTGAATGGAGTTCATGATGATAAGTACACAGAGAATGAAGACTGCACAAACCCATCCTCTCTTTGCTTACGATACCTGCCAGGACTCCAGCTGAGGGAGTCTTTCTTCTTGGCTCTTCCTGGTGTCATTAAAAACTGTGAAAGCCAGATGCTAAATTGATCAGAAGAGACCTTTTACATTCTGGCTATTTTCCTCTCTTTATGGTCTGACTTGTCCCTTCCTGTGACATCAGTGAGTGTTGGATCAAATGTGTACTTCTGTGGAAATCATAGAGACTGGAGATAAATCACGGAACCATAGAATGAAAAAAACATCTGTACATTTTTGTAGCAGGAGAAATAGGACAAGCTAACATAAGGAAAGATAATAAGCAATATACAGAAAACTGAAATACTACTAGACCTAATAGCTCTTTAGTTTTAGATGAAAAAAGTAATTTCTTTTAAATGAATGGTATCATGGTCTGCTTCATCAACAAACCCTGAAAGATTTAGCTCTTGCAGGGGGGAGTTAAGGTGGCTGCATGTTGCTCCTTTGAGGAACAGAAAAGCACAGCTTTAACTTTGTTGTCTCCTTTGTACTTTGCACACCTTTGGAACGGAGAAGTGATTAATTAATGTAATTGGACATAGTTTAAGCAAAGTTAAGAGTTTTCTAGGTAACTGTTGGAAATGGGCTGAAACAGGATGTGCTTGTTTGCATCAGCATTACTGTTTTTGTAAAGGCTTTTTTAAGTGCACTTGTATTTGTCTGGCTTCAGCCCAGTTGTCTGCACACTGAGAGATATGAGCCTGCTGTTGGAAGTAGGAAGGGAGTGAAGAGCTGACTCAAATTGTTTTTTCTGCAGGTTTTACTGGTACAACCAACACAAGTCTGGCTTGAACTGACTTGCTGGGGCCTCTACAGGTAGGCATGTTAGAATGTCTTGTAGAAAGAGGTGAAAAATTGTATGACCTATTAGTGGCATGAGTTCATTCTGCGGGAGGGTTATGGGGATAACAGGTGTGAGCCAGAGGGAAGATGAGATCTAAAACACCAACAGATTTCATTTGGAACTTGGGTGTTGCTATTTGAAGGCAACAGATTTAGTCAGAGGAACCTGAGGTCTCTGCTCAGTTAAATACTTTCATTTTCTTAGTGCTTTTAATTTGTGTCACTAGAATACTTAAAGGGGTTTCTGTATTAAGCATGAAACAAGGAAAGAAGTGCTAAGAAGGTTTTCTCAAGTAGTCTACATTTTAGAGGTTCTCCATTTTTGCTGTCACTTTTGCTTATACCAGTCAAAAAAACCCAGAAATGTGGATCACAGATGTGTTAGGTTTTGCTGGTCTCTCCTTTGGATGTGCCTTATGACCCCACAGCTTCTCTGACTATTTTTTATTCATTACCAGATGGATTATTTCAGCGTTACACAAAGTGAAGCAATTCAGAGGTATATATAGTTATTGATCAGTGCTTCCTAGCAGTTTTAGTTCCAAAGGGGCCAGGTTTGCACAAGACACCTGAGACACTCATGATTGAGAATGTGTGTTGGCTTTCTGATCCTCCTATGCTCACAGGCACAAAACTCTCACCTTGGGAAACTGACTTCTTCCTGTTTATCACCCAATCCTACATGTTGAAAACAGCTTGAAGTTGAGCCTTGGTGTCTTTCTTGTGCTGGGTGAGTTTCACTTGCATTGGTGAAGTTACTTGCAGAATAGGAAGTTATCTGACTGGAGTTAGTGTTTTAAATAACTTCTGTTAAAGAAATTGCCTATAACCATAGGGAAAACTACTTTGTCCTTGAGCATTTTTTAAAAACAAATTGAAAGGAGTTGCTAGAGGGAGAAGGGGAGGTGGGTTTGCTGCTTGGCCTGTGGATGTATGGATACAGACGCATAGGGCAGGCATAATTGAATAGAGAGCACCCTGCAATGTAGCAATGGACACGAGATACCTTTGTCTTTGTACAGGGAAGTCTCACATTGGTACTGTTCTTCTGAGAGAAAAGCACTGTCCTTATGTGTGTGTTCTGCAGAATTTTTCGTTTGTTGGTAGGCCTCATTGGGGCGTATTAGCACCAGCTTACTTTTTTTTGTGTTTTGTGGCAATATACATCCTTCTTTTTGCTACTTGAACCTGGTCTAAATATTTCTGCAGTATTCCAATCCAAGTGACTGTAACTGGGTGCAGCTGCCTTGCTGCCAGTGGTCAAAACTCACTACTCAAGCTAGGTTTAAACATGGATGAGGTTTCAAATAACCCTGAGGTGGAGGTCCTTCTAATTGCATTCCAGCACTTGAACTTTTGTGGTTCAGGTCTGCAGAGTTCCCTCTGTTAAATCATGAAAGAGCAGAGATTTGCAGTGATGGTTACTTAATTTTAGAAGTCAGATCTGAGACTTTCGCCTAGTCTTGCAATGTTAGCAATCAGGCATTTCAGGAAACACTGAATATCACACAGTTTATAATTCCTGATACACTACATAGGTCCAGAGTCTGCTCCAGCCTTGGGACAACATAATGACAGAGGGTGTATCTTGTGTATGTAATGCTTTTCCCAGTAGTTTCATCCTAAGGTGTTTGTCTGCCTTAATTTTCTTTGCAAACATGCCTTTCCTTGGTTTGATCTTCAGTCTCTCCGTGCAGCAGTGAGCCAGATGTGGATGAGTATGTGCAGTAAGATGGGTAGGTCTGTACCTCTGTACTGTCCTGCTTAAGTATTTGCTGAACTTATCCTAAAGAGATTCAGGTTTTGTAGTGTATATAGCTTCATGTTCTAAGTGACATTCCTTCAAGAAATATATTAAAGGATTTATTGTAAATACAAGAGTTGCTTCTTTGGCACAAATTTTACGCTGCTTAAAAGAATGCCAGGAGAAAATTGTTCCTGCTTTAACTTTTTAAAATTACATGTCTATAGGCATATTTACCAAGCAGATAGTTAGCTCTGAATGATTTTGTGGCAGCACTGTTTTAATCATTTGAAGGGTGACAAAGTAGATAGACTTGACAAAATAGAGCAAAATGGCTAAAAAAACCTAGCTGATTGATTTTGTGTTTTCACCTGTAAAGAAAGGTAAGTGCTTGATTATGGTGCATGTCTGCATAAGTGGCGACATTACCTTAAATTAGCCCCAAGTGTACAAGTCTCATCCTTTAGCACCCATATGTCAGACTGTATGGTGCATAAATAGATTATATTTTGTTTATTCAAACAGGCAACAGGATATAAAATTTCCAGGAGATGGAATATTCTTTGGATGTTTAACTGTGTAATCTTTGTCCAAAATAAAAGCTACCAGTTCAATTACTTATCTGAAAAATGATTTTGTCTTTTTTTTTCTTTCTTACTACAGTTGTTAGCTCTCAGGCATGAGAAACTGAGGGGAGAGAAAAAAGAGTAACAGTAATTTCCTGAATTGTCTCATTTTTGTGCTTGCAGATGATAGTAGGAGCACTCTGGGACTTGATAGCAGTTTAGAGATTAGCTTGGAGACATCCTGCTCTGCACCAGCTGCTCTCAGTGCTCTCCCAAATTGAATACTAAGGATGCTATCCGGTGGCTCATGTCTTGCTAGAATTAATTTTAGGCTATTTTGAAAAACTAGGGCTGGTCTGCTTTGGTACACAAACTGGGTTATGTTGAGTGCTCCATGAGCTAAAGACAGTTTTTCATTCTGCTGGTGCTGTTATTCTCCACAGTGCTGCATCTCAGCCAGATTTGTCCTATGCTTCAGCTGCTAATGCTTTTAGTTTTTAGAAACTAGGCTGAGGCTGGAATACCGTAGTACTGCCCTCTAAGGTTTATCTACCTTTTTCACACCTTCTTCCAGTGTTCTTTGTACTTTGAGAAAATTGATGAATAGGAGATTTTGGAGGAAAAAGGAGGATGAGCAGCCCCCAAAACTTTCAAGATGTAAAAAAGAAATCCTGTTAGTTATCCTTTCCTCCTGTATTTGTCATCCATCTCTTCAAGAAGACCCTGTACTCAAAGGACAAAAACCACTGTGTGAACTTAAAAAGGACAATGAAAGGCAACTGCTTCAGGCAACTGTGTTAAAATTTCAGGGTGTTGATAATAGAATATCACAGAAGAGTTAAATTTTGCCATACCATTTTTCCTTTTTCTGTGGATGCATGGCTTCTGCAGTTTTAGAGGCCAAACCTGCTATGGTACCCTTCCAGGCCTGAAGCCTGTGCAGTAGCATATCCTGTGGAGGCTCTGCACAGCAGTTCTTTTGGAGTTACTGATATTTTTCTTCTTGTTGACTCTTCTGTTGGTGCCATACAAATCCGAAAAATGGCACTAGAGCCAATCAGCAATGTGACACTTGGAGAAAGCTGTACTGACAATAAAGGAGTATTTCTGTCATGAGCCAAAAGGCCAGGAGTTTCAGGGATGGGTGGTCCACTACAGCATCCAAGCTCAGCCTGTCATGTGTTTTGTGTAAATGTGCTCCAGCATGCTCAGAGACCCTGGAGGATTTGCATAGCTCCGTATTGCAGCTTCAGGAGCCAAACCCTTGAGCGCTGCGTAGCAGCCATCCAGGATTTTCTGATCTGTGGTCCATGAAGCAGTGGAAACTTGCATGGTATTCATTATTCATTATTATTGCCTTTATTGCATTAAAGAGGCTAAGCAGACCTTAAATACTTCATGTGAAGTAGCACTTGCTTTGATGTAAGAATTTGTTGCCTGATGGTAAATGGTTAGTCCCTCTGAACAAGAAAGGGAGTGAGTTTTGAAGCCTCTGATGAGCTTTATTGGTTTAGTGTCTCACTTGGGTTCCTGACAGTCAGACTGAAACTCTCAGGKAGTGGTATGTTCATTGGAAAATGCCGTTGGACCATTTCCCAGACTGAAACATACAAAGGTCTTCATGGCTCTTTAGACACCTGTGTCAGTGTAAGAGACCTTGCTGCTGTCAACGAGTTTAGTCAACTATAGCAAAGTTTTACGTACAGCCTTAAAACTCTTCTGCTTAAATTCAGAATGAGAGACAGAGCTGAAAAAGTGGGGWTTTTTTCCCCCGAGAATTAGCAAACGTTGTTTTTGTTGCCAAGTATTACTTATGTGAAGCTTTCCTGATGATCTCTTCCCAAGTCCTTTTGTCTCTTCTCTCTCCCTTTACTGTCACAGCTTCCCCAGGCTCTCTCTTTTTGTTCTGTGCAGTCTGTCAGTCAGCTCACTTCTGCCTGGGGAAATGTGTGCCAGTCTCAGCCTGAATCCCTCCTGTCCTGAATCCACCTCTGTGCATCTTTCTCCATCACAAAAGTTAAGTGTGCTGTTTTTCCTGCCCTGCCACACTTTACCCTAAGATGACTCGCTGTGCACTTATGCCATTACTTCTCCATTTCCTGTTCTCTAAACCAGTTTGCCCCGTTAGGAAGCCACCACAGTGCTATTAACTTCTCTCCTTTCAAGACCGTATGCTAAGAATTGCTCTCAGGTTGGTGTGTTAAGTAGAACTTGTATCCTGTTGATGGTAACATTAATCTTTGCCTTGCTGAGAGTCTTGATTCCCAGCTCTGACATTTCCTCGGTTTCTTATGTTACCTTTTAAAAAAATCTCATACCTCACAGTCAGATTCTTCCCGTCTATATTCTATTTTGGGCTCTGCTTCTGCTGGATACCTATTTAACTGAAGACACTGCAGCATTTCTGCGTATGTTCTGCAGAATTTTTCGTTTGTTGGTAGGCCTCATTGGGGCGTATTAGCACTAGCAGACTTCATCTCCTCTGTGGTTTTAGAGGGAAGCCATTGCCTTTAGAGAGGTGATTCCTGACATCTAAGTCAGCAACATAGCTCTTGCTCAGCTTAGGTGCTCTGAATTGCACTCTGCCTGTCTTCTTGCTGAGAAAGTAGAGAATACAGTGCATTTTCTGACTCTCCTGGACGTTCTTGTTAATGTAGTCTATTCATCCTCCACGTTGTATGTAAGGGGTAGCATGAACTGTAGTCATTTTCAGTCTATTAAAGTGATGAGAGGCATTGTAGAATTTTAAGGCAAGACTTTTTAGCTTCTTTTCTTAAATATTCCTTTATTCCTGGTTAGCAGGATGCATCTGTAGGAGGAATAAATAGATTTGTTTCTTTAATGAATTATTTTAAGTTTCCACTTTTTCTCTTCCTTTTTTTTTCCTTAATGGGATATTTGCCAATGAATATCTTAACTCTACTTATTTTGTGGTTTTAGTACCTAAATTACAGGGGTTTGCACTTTGGAGTAATAAACCTGAAAAGACTTCTCTTAAAAACAAACAAAATAAGAGATCAGAAGTAAGATACCAAAAATATGTTGCTTTCATGTGTGGAATTCTTTTTTTTGTGGGTAAAAAATTATTATTTCCCTTTCTTATATAGGTGCTGATTGCTACCAGTTTCCTGCCAAGTTTGTTACTATTTGTAAAAAGGCTCAGGCGTGCCTCAATTATATTTTTCAAACCTGCGATCAGTTATTTTTTGGGAAGAAGAGCTTGGGGGGAAAGAGCAGGTAGAACAAATATGCCCCATTCTTGTGCCAGAAAAAGGCTTGTATTGACTACTTACTATAGTCTATAAAAGTAAATTTTAAGCTTATTTATATAAAGCTGACAAAGCATCAAGTCCTTTTGAAATAGTGTTTAGCCAGTATTCAGCCTATTATATGAATTCCTAAAAAAGGCAGGTTATTTAGAAAGTCTGCCCAACAGGTGGTGCTTAAATCTTACCCTATTTTAGATTCACTGTAAAAAAACAAAAAGACACCCACTCTTTTGAAATTGGTTTAATGTGAGGGTAGCTTTTACTTGTCTTTAATTTTAATGTTTCTTTTCCATTTTAACTACAGCTGTAACACTGAATTACTGCCTATGTATTTTAAGAGTCCTTCCTCAGCTAGTTTCCATGCTCTGTCTTCTTTCAGTTTGTTCAGCTTGCTGTCTCTGTTCACTATTCATATAATCAGCAAATATTAATGTACTGTAGTCTATTTCAGAAGGCCTTGCATGATGGGTTACTAGAATTGTTTTTCCCAAGAGAAATTAACAGAGAATTAGTACTATTTTGGAATATAGCAATCGATGAAGTATTTTTATACTGCCTGTCGTTATGGCTCTTTCTGACTTGTACTGGTGGTTTTGTGTTTATAGGCAGGTCTTTTCTGTAAGTCTTCTTTCTCTCTAACATGATTTAATGAGTTTTTGAAATCTTCAGCTTGCAAAAGTGCATGTAGTTTGGAGTGCACCTTTCTAGGAATGTGACTGTCATTTATTAAATAGTTCTTTGCAGAGTTCTACATTGACTAGAGTCCACCTCACAAATATCCATAAATGGATATCTTCCTCCCAAAACTAAGCATTATCCCAGAATTACTTGATAATACCCTAAAGAAAGCTTGTCCGATATTAAATGCACTAATTAGAGCTTAAGATTCAGTTCCCAAGACTCTTTGCATAATGTCAGGCAAGTAATGAATAAAATCATTACAAGCTAAGTGAGGTGGGCCCCTAGAAACTTGTGCCTCTGAGCTTCAGACTCAATCTGCTTCATTCTTCCATTTGAGAAAAAACAAACCAACAAAACACAGCCATCCAGTCCCATACCTCCCCCCAGAAAACCCCAAAATGAGCTGGGGAAAGGAAAACCGACCTTCCTCTTGTTTGGGTTAAAAGCTGTGAGGTGATCTAGAGAACAGGTAATGAGGATAACGTGTCCTAATCTCCAGGTGCTTGCTTTTTCTCTATCCTGACTCTGTATCACGTACAAAGTGCATGCCAACGGCCCTTTCCTTTTCACTAAGCTAATCTCTGTGTGAAGGAAGTCTTGGTTCTGTGGCCCAGCCAGGCTGGAAAGGACAGCTGCAGCTTCCAGGGGTGCTGAGTGGTAGGACCTGTGGGCTGTGACCACTGTGAAGAGCATCAGGCAGGTGCAGGAGCAGCCATCAATTCCAAACAGCTGAAGTACATCACGGACAGAATTAGAAGAAGGTGGAAGTAGGAGAGAGGAGGTTAATAGAAAATACGTTTTGTTGTCTTTATAATATAAAAAGATTATGCCGGTAATCTTACCAGTTTACACTGGTGCAGTTTAACTATAAACAAGAGGTTGTATGTTAACACAAAGTTCAAGGACTCAGAGTCTTTTCCCAAAACACTGTATGATGCAAACATCTGTAATCTCTGGTCTCACCTTAGTCACCAAGCCTCATGCAATGAGACCTTTTCGTATACTAGAAATTGAAAATAATCTGAACATGTAGCAGTATATTAATGCATGCTTATGGATTATACATAAACAAATGAAACTCATTGAAAAGAAAAGCAAAAACCCATCACAGCGCTGATATATCACCTGCTCTTCCAACAGATACGTGGAAAAAGATGTCATAACTGGTGGGTCTGTTTTGGGCAGTCTGTATTTTTATGTACCTGCTGAAAAAGAAAATGGTTTATTTAATAAGGAGATTCTGAATCTATTCTTTTTTTTAATCATTATTGCTTGCCTTCTTTACTGTCTCTGTAGGTTTGCTGGTTTGTAGTTGACTGTTCTCAGAATAAGACATGTAGCCTTTGACATTAAGATATTATGAAATCCCATTTGAAACACCGAAGTGCTACTTTTAGTGAGCTTTTTCTGTGACCTAATTTTAGGAAAAATCCCAAATGGTCTGAAGTCAATTAAGTTCTGAATGTCAAAATTTAGACTAATCATGAAAGGAACACTTCCATTATCAACACTTTTAATAAGATTTTCCACCTTGGGACCCCGCTGGACACACAATTCAACATGTACAGTACCTTAGTCTTCGAGTGTTCCCATTGATTATTTGGTAGCGTTAATCTGGAGAATTATTTGCAGTGCACCACAAATACATAACGACTTAAAAGTCCTGGGCTYGCAGATAACTCTTTATGATTGGATTGTTTCCTAATGTATTTTGAAAAAAGAAATAAGAATTTTGAGAGAGAAGAAAAATTATTTAACCCCACGGTCTTTATTATTTTTACCGATCAACAAACATTTGGGGACCCTCTTAGCATATTATGAAATGCTGTGTTACGCTGTACTTACAACAGGACTTTTTTTTCGCATGACGGAGGCAAAGAATGGCAAAAATATGAATAAGAAAATGAGGCCTGTAAACGTGTCTGGATAGGCAGTTCCTTTCCATGGCGTTACTAATTAGGAACCTATTGAAAGATGACTTCCCTGCTGAAAATAGGGACTGGTTAACTTGCAGAGGACTACAGATAAGTTGGGAAGACAAAGCATTAGAAATCTGTTGTGCAACCACAGAAACCTAGCATTAGAGTTCTTCTTTCTTTGTGCAAATGAGAAGTAAATTTTATGACAGGTGCTGCTGGATAGTCTTCAAAAATGTCAAGCTTTGCATTCAGTTTTACTGGGTTTTGATTTGGTTTGCCCAGTGCAGCAGGTGGTACTGGGAAAACAATAAGTCTTTGCATCAACTTTCTCCAGCACTGACAATTGTTCTTTCTGAGGCATTTGAAGAACCTACCAGTCATAGGTCACCAGATCTGCAAGTCCTGTGTTGTGAAGACAACAGGAAAAACTTCAGTCTGAGAATGTATAGAGTATATTGAATAAGCAAAATGAGTGGATTTAGAGAATACCCATCAGAGTATAGCATTTTGTTAGACAGTGTGAAGAACTGTGATGTTTAAGTCAGACATGCTTGCCTCAAAATGACTTTATGCCTGGGTTTGGGTGTCTCTTTTGTTAGGATTCACAGGTCAATATATTCAATTGAAGTGTTTGTATGAGTGCAGAAAATGGGCATGCTGGTTTGTAACAGAGAGGTAGTTGTGCATTGTATAGAAAAATAAAGATCGTTTGGAATTGGAAATTTGTGTCTAGGTTGATAGAACAAATTTTAATATTCTTGGAAGCGTGGGGACACCAGGTGTGTTCTGACATGCTTCCTCTGTTATCCAAACTAAACTCTATGGCATGTAAAGATTTGAGATTACAGATGCTTCTGCACTTGCACTGTATTGCGTTTTTTTTAGGAAAAAGCAGAGCTCTGAATATAAGGGGAATCAGAACAGGCATACAGTAATTGCAAATGGTGCATCACTTGATTATCGGGTTTAATGTGTCATTAGGATTTTGTTGACCTTTTCTGTCAGTGCAAAAACATGGGCATATGTTAGCATTAAAGGGAAAAAGAGAGCAGAAGTGGATAGATGTGAGCAGGCCAGCTGCCAAAAGATCAGCTGACACTATGCTGACATCAAGTGCAATCTGGGGAGTCCTTCTTACCCAAGCAAGCCTTTGCAATATATCATCGTCTGTATATGCAGGAGCCACAGCAGTGTCTGTAAACTAGTCTCTCATCTGGTCAGTACATCTTTGTTGCTATGAGATAGATATATGGTACTTGTTTTGGCTGATTTCTCTGATCTTAGTCTCTCGAGGCTGTTGTTTCATCTGCTGAGAACAGACAGTAAAGAGGAAATGGGCATTTAGGTTATCTTTCGCATTTTCACTGATGTGCAGAAGTACTTCCCTCCGAGAGATCTGCCTGCAGTGTGTTACTGGCAGGTTGTCACTTTGTAATCTCTTCCAAGTGCAGGCTGGGAATGTAGCTTTGGGTTGTTAGAGAGAGATAAAAAACACATTTTACGTGGGTCAGAGCTATAGCAGTAACTTGAGGAGGTGGTCTCGGTGAAGAAATGTACTTGCGTGGTGGAAATGGTTTCCCACAGCCTCTTGTGGGTTGCTCTGCTAACTGCCTTTTAGAGACGACTGCAAGATGCTACCGAGACGTTGGTGGATGATGTAGTGAAGGTAAAAAGTTCAACTGCTACAGTGTGTCCTGTTGTTTGTCTTCAGAAACCTTGAGATAACTGTGGTAAGTGCATCCTCTTCCTTCCCCCCATACCCAATCACTAAAGGTCTGCTTTCATGTGTGGCTTCCTCTATTCATTATCTGTGCGGGATAAAGATTCTGGTTCTGACRCTTCTCCCAGTAGGAGTCATAATTTTCCTGAGAAGCAAACAGTGCTTTTGTCACAGCATATCAAAATACCCATGAAAGGTAATTAGATGGAAGAAAGGAACCTACTAGTGAGATGCACCAAAAGGAAAGTCTAGTGAGGAAGGCTCTGAGATCTAGTTTTGCATTTGCTGTGGACATGTGTCAAGTCAGTTAGCTGTGTTTGTAAGGTAATGCAAAAAATGTTTATCTTCTCAGCTTTTTGCCTATATCTGTCTTCAAAATACATGCTCCTTTTGCAGTGGGTGTCTTCTACTGTGTGTGTGCATAGTGCTCACTTCCATGTGTAGATGCTCACTGGTACTTTGGAAAGTACTGTAATGCCCATATCAACGATAAAGGGAGTGTGAGCCTATTCAGGAAATTACCTTTGCTTTTCATCTTCAGAATGTGTGTCAGTGATCCTCAAAAATTAGTATCTCTGAACTCCTACCATTCCACAGGGCTTGGAAAAACAAGACTACAAAACATTAGGATGCAACAGAGAATGTAGCTGTTGGAAAGCTAGGAGGGTGAGGGTGGAAGGAGCCACTGTGGATATTGGCAGTGGTCCTCAATCTGTTTCTGTTACTCTACTGCACTGGGATCCAGGTCTGTCCTTGAAGAACATGAATGCTTTTTTTTATTTTTTGCATTCCCTTCCTTCCTGCCCTCCCCCCCCTCCCCCCACCCCCCCCAGCAGTATAAGCTAAGAAGAAAAAGGCTCAGAAAAGGGAGTAGAGGTTCGTGCTGTCAGTAAGGACAACTTGAACTCTCAAGAGAAAGTGGGTTAATAAGAGATCTGACAATTTGGAATAGGCTCTGGGAATGTGGCTTAGTGATGAGTTCTGAAATAATTTCCAAACAAACTAATTCCTAGAGACAGGGGGATAATGAGGAGGAACAAGATTCTTGGGACTAAGTACCATGTTGAATAAGTACTATAGAAAAGCATTTGCTTGCTTGTTTCCTAAAGGTGAAAAGGGAAAAAAATATTATCTATAGACCGTAATGAGCGTGTAGTAGTTTACACTGCCTCTTAATGCAGAATCTCTTGCAGCAGTGTTTAGTTAGGCAGGCTGTACTAAATTTCTGGTGAAGATTTCATCCACATCTGTGTACATTTACCTCTCTTGAGGTAAGAAGCTTCAGGTCTCCCCACTTTTTAACCCCTTATGCAACCCCTTTCTACTGCAGAAGGTCCAGCAAAAAAGACTGATCAATTAGGCAACAGGAAACTGCTGCATACAGCAGCTAAATCACATCTGATTTGCAGATGAGGTCATTTGCAGCTAAGGCAAGTATGTGCATTTTACACAGTGGGTGTTTGCTTTTGGTCTGCTTTATCTCTTTGAGGCCTTTAATAGCTCTTTTCTTTGAGTCAGCTTTGATCCAAATCTATGCTCTTAGCTGGACAGGAGCACAAAATTGCGTGTAGATATACAATTGCATGCCATACATTTTAAAGGAGACAAACAAAAACCACAACTGCCCACATCCCAAAAGCAAAAAACCAACCAGACATTTGAAATATCTAGTTTTGTCTTCTTCTCTGCCTGTGTCATACATTTGGACCATGTTAGTTTTCTTGTTTAAAATCTATGGGGTCTTGGTTTGGTTTTTTGTTGCTGCTGTTGAGTTTTTTGGGTTTTTTTTTCACTGACATGCTGTGGTTCTTAGCATTCTCTTGCCTATTCAGGCATTTAAGACATGAAAATAAATTCTTGGAAGCTTGGCAGGAGCAAAGATTCTCTGTCATTAGTAAACTGGGGAAAAGGATGGGATTCAATAGAAGATTTTCGAAGTGATAGAATACTAATGGTTTTAAGGGAAAGAGTTTAATTTAGAGTATCTGTAGATACCAGATATTCTTTATCCCCCTTGTTTATGCTATCTCCATGACCATGCTTCAAGGATTGTTTTGCTCAGCTTGATTCCTTCTCATCTCTTGATGCCTGCCAACACGATGTTCTTGGCTGCTTTGAGATACATGGAGTAAACATTCACCATGTATTTGTATTAAGTTTCTTCAGCAGTTTTAACAACCAGATACAGTACTGAAGAGTGCTGTGCACATACTTGGATTGAATGGGCAGGCTTACTTCTCATTTGACTTGGCTTTGCAAATGAAGGAATTCTTTAAAATGACAAAAAACACAGAACCACAGTCATGCTTTGATATTAGCCTTTCCATGAGAAATCTCAACACGAATCTGTTCATCTGGGTGATAGCCAACTGGACATTTGCTAAGAATGAGGAAAGATGTTCTGCTGTAAATGCTTTGACAAAAACCAAGTGTTTTTTCCCGGACTATCTGGGATGTTTATATGAATGGCTGTTAAGTAGGTCTGTGCATTTTAATGGCATTGTTCCTTCGGGCAGCAGCTTCTTTTGACAATACTTGCTTGATTCATCCCACCATAATTTGTTTCCATGTGCTTAACCTGATGTCTCAGTAGTGGATGGCTTCATCTGCCTCTTTTGAATCTCTTAAATATTGCAACTGCTTAGTATAATGTGCCTCTCAGAAATAAGTGTGATCAGTACAGCATTGCATATCAAGTGTCCAGCATTAATGATGTATGTTCTCGATTGTTCTGGTGGGGAGTCTGGCAGTCCTGGGAAATAAATAGATGATCAAAATGCTTGTTTGACTAGGTGATCAGTGCCTAGTAAGATGGATAACTTTGGGGGAGACTGCCAGAACTCAGCCCCTAAACCCAAATGCACTGCTCCTGTTTATAACGCAGCTGTTCCTTTTTCCTATAGGCTCTTTTGCCTACTAAACTGGTATCAGGCATGTACAATTTCTGCTCACGTGCATCTGACAGTCCTTCCTGCATTTCTTTCATCTCACTGCATTAGAGACCAAATTTGCCCTCCCCAGAGTACTTAATGAAATCAGAGACACTTTGCTCTAAAGTTGTCATGAATAAATGCATATTGCCCAGACTCAATACTTTTGTTTTAGAATCTTTCCTGGTGTTTTTCAGTTTTGCCCCTAGTCTTGATGAGATATGCGACCCCACAGATATCTTGCACATCTCCTGACATACCATGGTATTGACTTGGTCTGCAGAGCAAGCTTTTGCATTCACAATAAATATATTTGTGGTGAAGAAGCAGAATTGCTATTCTGGGGGAAAAAAACCAAACCCCAAAACAAACCAACCAACCAAACCCACCCAACTCTCCAAGATTATGCAGAGGATAAAGTCCAACTTCTGCTGAAAGAACAAGCTGGGGCAGCCTGCAGGCACACACAGAGACATGGGCAGGCAGCAAGTGCCTGTGTGACAGGGAGCCTGAGCAAGAGGAAGCTTTGAAACTTAAACTCCTCCTGCAGCTCTGCATCTGCTCTGAGTCACTGGTATGACTCACACTGACAGTGTTCACGTTAGCTAGCGTTCAGATGGAGCAGCTCTGGCAACAGAAGAAGCAGGTTATATTATTGATTACCTGCTGCAGCAGACAGTCACACCAAGATTTTTTTTTACAAGCACAGATGAAACAGAGGAAGCTCTACTGAGCACTGCTATTATTAGTAGTATTGTTACTTAAGGTAAGAATGCCTGTTTATTTACTAGAGAAATGTACGAAAGGGATTTTGGAGCTTGTGTGAAGCCTGAATTTCTGTTGCTGTTATTCTCAGAGGATGATGATCTTTGGAGCTGTGTTGCTGCAAAGCTTTGTCTCGACTGTTTGCTGTGCCATATGGAGAATCATATGGCTAATGGACAGTGCACGTCCTGGGAAACAAAATAACTACATTCTCATTCATTGATGTTATGTAAGGCATGGCAGCCATGTTAAGGACTGAAGACCTCCTCTGAAGAAACAGTGCTGTTAGATGGTAGAGCAAGGAAAACAGCTAGTTTTTAAGCAGCTCTGTGTTGTCTGGAGAGCACTACTTGCTTTCTGAATTTCTGTGTTAATAGAATTAAAAAAGCAGTAATAGTAGTAGTAGCAAAATAATTGTTTACCTTTAGAATCACTGTGTTGTCTTGCCTTCAGCATTCAGGCTGGGACTGTGCATGTGATCAGTGCAGTGCCTGGATGTAAACAGTTTCTTCAAATACTATAAATGGTGCTTCCAGATTTTGGGGTGGTTTTCATCTTATGTCACTAAAAGCCCATATATATGTATATATATGTCCTTTTCTGATAATTAGTTATATGCAAAAAACCCATTCTGATTAGTGTTGGCATATGCAGAGTGCGTAAAACGTTTGTAGTGGCTTTACTGCTGTTTTATTCACTTTGATGCTATAATTTTAAAGTAGGTTCTGGTATCGCTTATTACGCTCATGTAGAATCCACTGAGTCTTGAGCATTTGCTGTATTCCCCACAAGAAATTTGATAAGTTAGAGATTCTGGTTTTGAAGTGCAGTAATGACTTTATCTTAATTTCTTTTTTTCTTTTCTTTCCTTTTACCTCTCCTCCCCATTTATTTTTGATTTGCAAGGCAGTGTCTTTTTAAAGTGCATTTTACAGTGAGCTTGGCAGCTTCTTTTAGTAAAAAAGGAGTCTTATGACTTGTGTATTATTTTCAGAATGAGAGAATGAGAGTATTTGCAAAACCTGATCATTTACTAGCTTACTTTCAGGTATGTGAAATTACTGCTCATTTCCTTGTAGTATTTACATAAAAGTGACCACTGTCATCTCCTCTCCAAGAAATACGGTGCTGTAGTAATAGCATTTAAAAATAACAGGGTACTTCAGGTTCTTCTTCTGTTTATAGCATTTGCTGATGCACAGTGTTTGCATTGCTGTGAATTAACCAGACTTGGTGTTACTGTCTCTTTTAAAATACATAAGGTTTCTTAATAATATGGAAAGTAAGGTCTGTTAGTCCATTTGTAGTAACTTTACGCTTCTAGTGATGTCCAACTTGCAAAACTACAGTGCGAGAGGAGCTTTTAAAACAATGTCTGTCATGGACGCCCAACTCCCAGAGCAAAATTTTGTTGACTAGTTTTAATGATTTATGTTTGTGATATAAAATATTTCTTATGTTACAGCATTATAAATGCAAACTAGTTTAAACAATGTTAGGGTTGGTTTTGGGACTGTTTGCTAACAAAGTTTTGCCACATAACAGTCTCCTTCCCCTCCCAAATCAAAACAAGTAGAAATAAAGCAGTCTTTACAGTCTTCATTTTTCCACTGATTTGTATCGGAATTGTTTTCTAGGATTGTGTCATAAATGTGTTTGCCTTCACAATTGCCTTTAAGTATGTATGCATTTAGAATATGAATTCTGTATTATATCAAAACAGAACAAATAATTTCTTATAATAAAACTCAATAATCTTAAGTTGAGTTTACATAATTTCTTTATTTTAATGCATTGTGGATGAGGTTAAATAATTAATGTTAAAGTTAATGTTTTCAAAACACATTTCAAGAACATGCTTAACATCTAAAAAACAGGATGACAGCCCCTGAATCAACACAACCCTGAAGACATCCTCTCCATCCTATTTGTCCATAGACTCTTTTTGTAAGAGCTGACCACCAGAGAGAACTCCCTCTGATTCATCTTGTCCTCGTGCTGCCTGCTGTGTCCCTCTGTCTGCCTCTGGGATGCCACTAAGTGAAAAAGAACATCAGCTGAAAAAAGTCCAGTCTTGCAAGATAGACAGACAGTTTGCTCTATGTGAGTTGGAGAACTTCTGGGAAAATCTGGTGCAATTCTAGTGGTGATTGTTATACTATGTGGTGATTGATGATGCTATGTCAACAATTGCATGCCTTCTTTGGGATATATTAGGAAATTACAACTGAAACATAAATATCCAGGGTAAGAGAGATTTGTGCAGGGAAGTGGTCATATCTCTGCTAAGTGCAAAGGAACCAGCTGTGTTTGATCCTTCTATGCGGGGGTTTTGTAGTCAGTATAATGGGGCTTGTCAAAGTCTGCCCTCTAGGCACCCTGAAAGTTGGGGTTTATTATCTTAGGTTGGCTTTGCATCGGGTTGCAAAGGTAACAAATGGCAGAAACTATTTGGATTATTTCACCGGTACTTTTGGCAGGACTTGAATTGTGAGTGTTCATGATCTCCTTGGCTGTTCTTTTCTGTAAACCCAAGCAAAAGATCCCAGCTTACTGTTCTACCCTCCTGTTCCTACTCTACGGGATATCATGGCTGTTTGTCTCATCTCTGCATTACTACAGAGTCATGCTTTGTTATCTTTGCCCTCTCTAAAGCTTTTGTGAACTTCCTGCTGAAATTTAAATTCTTTGATTCTCACTTCGGCTGCGCTGGTGTAACCTGTTTAAGGATTCTCTCCCCTTGGTAGGTTTTCCACCTAGGAAAGCCTTGAGTGATGCAAAGCCACAAAGCTCATGTAATTCAGCACTTCCCTTTTGCTCCTTGTGCTGCTTCTGTTGCGAACAACAGGTGGGGTGTTCAGCTGTCCTTTATTTGTTTGTTCCTTTGTAAAACCTGATACTTTTTTTTGTGGCTTGTTTTGTGGCCATGCCCTAACCATGTTAGTCTGAGCCCTTTGTCAGCCTTCCTGGCACTCAGGGAGCAGTGCTGCTGGATTAGCCCTGATCTCTTACGTGTTCTACTCTTTCAGTCCTTGAACAGAAGTTTCAAAACAGACAGTGGCATCATCCTTGGGCATGTTCTACCTCTCCCTGCCGTGACAGGGGGAAATAACTGCAGGAAACATAGCTGTTGCAGTGGGTAGTAGGTGGAGAAATGAGGGCCACAGAGAAAATAAGGCATTTCTCCAGAGTTCTTGAAGCTCTGAGACCTTTAGTGGGAGGAAGCACTCACTCTCCTATTTTACACAAAAGCTGCATCAGCAATGATTTATAACTAGCCTTGCTAAATTCCTGATGAACTTAGGGGAAATCCAGTCCTGTCATTGAAATTAATTTATGTAGTCATCTTTAATATGGGTGATTTTTTTTTTATTGTATTACAGTTTTACCTAATGATTAACCCAAACCGGACCACTGCTGTATCAGATGCTGAGTTTTACACAGAGTAAAAGATGGTTCACGCACTGAATAAGGATTTATATTTTTTTCCCCAGAAAAAATGGTTGCCATCTTTTCTATGGTGATACCCTGTTTGTACATTAGACTTCCTGAAAAAGAACTCTGCAGTATACAAAGAAGCAGCATATTGGTGTTTGTGGAGTACATTCTTGTCACAGAACAGCACAGCATTTCTATTTTCAAATAGGAATTTGAAATGGAGGAAGAGAAAAAGTTTGTATGAGTTGGGGTTTTTTTACATGTTTTTGTTTCCTTTTTTGCATGTTAGAAATAAGCCCATGTAAACTGGAGTTTGGAATAAAATCCTTGCATATAAGTAGTATGAATAGCACCATTTGCAATACTGAACCATGTTGTTTGTTGAACTCCTTATTTGTGTAATTTTTAGAGATGACAATTTTTACATCAGTTATTTTTGGGGTTTTGTAAGCATCTATAGGGCATCTCCTCGGTCCCTTTTCCTGTTTTCTGAAGGAGTCTTCTTGTAGGGATTAGATTTGTTGCCTGGTTTTAAAGAGGAAGGGGAAAGAACTGTTAAATCTTTGTTTATACTGTGTCCTGAAAAGCACTTAATCCTGGAGCAGTTCAAGCAGGGGGAGGCGGTGAACGTCCTGTTTGCCCCGGAAGGCCCAAACTGTTAGAGGGACTCCCACCTCATTGTGTTGCATGAGCTTTTGCATCACACAGAAAAAGTCACGGTGTCATTTTTTGTCTGTTTAAACCTTTGTGTGTTCTTAAGCTTGTACTAGCTTAAATAAAGCGAAGGGTACAGCCTATGCTCTGAATATAACAATGATGGTCCTTTCATTTGCCTTCAGGGTCTGAGTTTCCACTTGGCTAGTCCTTCATGACTATAGTCCCCTTGCCCTCCTCCAGAGTCAGAGCCAATGTAGGGATGAGGATAGTTCATTTTGCTCTGGTTAAATGAGATTATGGCCYGGCTTGCGATGGCATGTTATTTCTGTGCAGAATTCTCCTTGTATTTTGTAGGGATGCAGAAATCTGGGATTAGCTCAGTTTTCATTTCAAGTTGATGCTTTGCCTTTAAAAGCAGCAGAGTACCTCTGACACTGCTGTGTGAGCTCAAATAAACAGCAGCTAATTGGTAGGTTTGATGTCTCGCATAACTGGGAATTGACCTTCTATGTTCAGGTGGAACACAATATAAAGAGAGTGGATTCCTGATCCTTAATTCAAATTTACTTTTTAGATAAATACTTGATAGTGCCAGATGGCAAAGCAGCTACAGGCAGAGGTGAATAATGGAGCATGCAGGTTATTTGGGCCATAAATCTGCTGTAAAAAAAAGAAAAAAAAAAAAAGACGGAACTGCAATATTCTGGATTGCACTAAATGCCAGTAACTTCATCAGGTTCCCTGTGTGTGATAGGTGAATGTATTCTAAGTCCTAGATTCCTGAAATACAAACTGCTATAAAAGATGTCTTCTGTCTCATTTCAGTAATAAACACAAATGGTCTGTCTTTACGGCATAAGATTTATTTTTTTCCTGGCTTCGATTTATTTCTGTCAGGTGGTTGGGACGGCTTCTCCTGAGGACATATGGATCAAAACGGTAAAATGTTGATTTGTATAATGCCATAGAAGGGCATGAAATAAATAATACCATGCTGACAGCCTCTTCTGTTGTTTCAGGAAAGCTTGCAAGAAGAGCTCTTTTGAGCTCTGTATGGTAGTATGGAGGGTTTGAATGAATATTACTGTCACTAAATATTAGTATCATGGCTCTAAATACATGACACAATGCATGCAGCTGAGCTGGCTAGAGTGAGGTCTTTCTGTCATAAACTTTTTCTCAAATGGGTTGTCTGGGAAAAGTTACTAAAATTATTCTCTGTTCCTGAGAGAAATAGATGACTTTCAGTGGTAGTTTGGTAAACAGGAGGCAGTGAGTAATAGGAAGAATGTGGCCTTTGTGGTTTTGTCTACATAAGAAAGATTTCTCATCGTCGTCCCATAGCTTTGTAGATTCTGATGAGAACGTGATATTATAACACTGGTGCTTCTACAGGACACCGATTTTACACAGAAAAGTTGCATGGAAAAGTGACTACTCTTTTGCTGGTACATAGTAAGAGAGACAGAATGCATGGGGATAGTGGAAAGAGATGAGTACCTTCAGGGTACAGAGAGTAGTGAGAGGGGGACCTGTTAGGGCACATGCAAGGATAAACTTCCATTTGCACAGTGAGAGTGAGAAGGAGACAGCTCCTTTTGTGTGTGGAAGTGAGGGAAGGCTGCCAGCGTCTATGTGTGTGTGTGAACTGAGGAAGGGAGGGGTTTGGCTTCAACACCCATGTTGTCTCAATTTTGACTTCCTTGTAAATGCTTTGCCTTTTTTGTGGATGCAAATATTTCCTAATAGCTCAAGAAGAACTGCATGTTCTTTTCTGTGCTTGTTAGTGGGATTTATATTTCAGATATGTAAACATCACCATAGTCTTTAATTTCATGGAAAATCAAAATGTCACAAGGGGCCATTGGTAAGATTTTATTGAGGGCTAAAAAAAAATTTGACACGTGTAAGAATTGTCTCTCTAAAAACCGGGGGTCTTTAAATAGCAGTTTTAGGTAAAATTTAGCACAAAGGCAAATGGAGGACAGAACACTTACTGGTGAAGATCTGCTTAGCTGGTGTTACATTTGTGATAAGAAGGAGACAAGAACTCTAGTAATTTGACTCAGTTTGTGTGAAGATTTGATAGCCTTCCCTGTCACGAGCCAGACATCCAGGATAAATGGGAAGAGCCATTTCTTCCTAGCACAGTGCTTTATTGTCACTAGCAACATTTGCAGACATGTAAAAGGTTTCTAGGAAGGGACGTGTCAAGTAGGCATTTGGAATGGCTGTGGTAGCTGATGAAGAATGTTGTAGTGTGCAGCATTTAATTCTTGAAAGTATGACATCTTTCCGAACTTCCCTAGAACTTGCACTTTTTTCCCCTCTTTCCTTTGTGATTCATGTTTGTGAGACTCAAGAAAACAATGTCTTCACAGTAAACATGTGACTATTTATATGCAAAGTTAATAATGCAGCCTGGATTTGCCCATATTGTGCTGCATGTTTCATGGCTGGAGTACCGAATATTCCCATTTACATGAGCTCTCAAGCTGTGTCTGGGGTTTCATAAAATGAACATTACAAGGTCAGTGCAGTAAGGAAACCCATCTTAATGTCACCAACATCTCAGGAATTTGTGTAAAACCAAACATCCTCAGAAAATTATCATTTGGTTACACTGCATGAAGATAATTTCCAGCCATTGCTCCTTGGATATTTAGTTTTACAGTGAAATATTATCTAGCCTGAAAACATTGCCTCCCACAATAAAGAAAAGAGAGAGGCACTATGGGCATTTGGTAGCTAAGTAAAATGTGTCTTACTGTGACACTGACAGAATAAATGAAAGAAGGGAGTAAGAATTTTAGATACTGGACACCATTTATTTACTGTCAGTGCTATTACAAAACTGTTCACAAGTTGATGCACCATGGTCCTGGGTGTCACCTCATCGTTTCTACATAAGCATGTGGTAGATGGTTGGGTCGGTAATGCTTGTAAAATCAAACTGCGGCTTCTCTTTAGTATATAAAATAGAAAATGAAATACGGGATCCACTTGTGCAAACCTGGTTGACCTTGAGACTGTCTTTTGTAATCTCTTCCTGGCTTCTTGTTTTGCAGGACTGCACTCTTTATCTAGACTGACTTGTGGAGGTGTGTATTTGACAGTGTTGAGGAATGGACCTAATGTTGGGTCATGCTGTGGGTTCTGACTCAATGTTAATTCAACCTGGGGAGGTATAGCTGTGTATTATGGTTTTCTTTTCATAAAAATCAGGTGCAGAGCAAGGTAAGTTGTACCTGTGTTTCTGCCTGACAAGAAGTTGTGACTCATTCAGGAGCATGGCCTAGCATTAGGAATGCTAAAGCACTGCTGCAACCAAGTGATAGATAGAGTTGCAGACCTTGTTTTGTTTCTTCACAACCAGGAGCTGAGAATAGATAAAATTTTAATGTTGTGTAAGTACAGGTTGCATGCATAATGCAAGCAAATCCGAAATAATTCTGGGGAAGTCAGATGAAAACAAGGCAAGTTTCCTCTTTTTCTGTAGGGTATATTTTGATGTAATGGCGATAGCATCTTGTGTAAGTTAGTACTGCAAAAAGAGGTGCCACATTGGTCACAATAGTGATTTGCTCAGAAAGAAATGCGTCTATCTTCTTTATGTTCTTATGTTCCTGAAAACTAGTATTTCAGAAGGGGGAATGAAGAGTGAGTTCAGGAAAACATACATAGTTGCAAAAGAGTTTAGAAAATGAAGCATCTTATTTGCCACAAAGCAAAGGAGAAGATCAAACAGAGCACAGCAGGACACACAGTATATTCTGCCTTCTTTCTGCTAGAAAAGGAACATGATGCCTGTGTTTGTAGGCTGATTATTGGAAATTTGAGCCTTTAAAATATGTTTACAGGAAATGTCTTCTGAGCTACGTTGGATCTAACAACTTGCTTTGAATGAGCATTAGTTTGCAGCTCTGCTGTCATGTGGTTCATCCTCAGCTGCTTGTCCACTGCAGAGGTGTTCTGGCTCTTCAAATTTGCCAGCATAATCAGCAAACAGTCCTTCCCCTTCTCAATCATGTTAGAGAGCTTTGGGTTTGCTTCGTACCTTTTGCAAGCTGTTCTGTTTTGCTCTTTTTTTCTGTCCAAGTGTTCTGGGGAGAAGAGGGGTGGGGTGGTGGAGTCTTGTTTTTGTTTGCTTTTGCCGTGGTGTGTTTGGATTTTTTTTGAACGAAGCTTAGGTTGTAACCAATGTGTGCCATTTTGCTGACATTCAGAAGGAGGGGAAAAGTGAGGACAAGCAATGGGAGACATTGGCACTGCTCTTGCGGGAATAGCACATCTGTTGGCCTATACCTGGCTAAAAGCTATCAAGGCTAGACTCTAGGCAAAGTAGCTTTGTTTTTCCCTGTTTAACTAATAGACAAAATCACACCTGGTGTCATGGATTGCAGGTACTCCTCAGAAGTCTTGACACCACATTTAATTACAAAGGAAAAGTATTAGTCGTGCCTTCCTTCCTGGAATGGTCTAGCTGCTATCCAGTGAGTCAGGAGGGAAGAAGGGAACGTGGAGGAGAAAGCGAGGGATTTCCAGTGGGACCATGTATACTCCCTGTTATTTTTATGTTTGGTTTTTATCACACAGATGATTTTCTACAGAAAATAGTTGTCATGTGCTTCACTTTCTGCAGTATTTTGGATGATGGTGTGGCAGATTTAATTGAGAACTTGTATTCTCAGTTTGTGTGGTAACCCTGAATCCAAGTACAAGTGACTGGGGAGAAAATAAGCTTCACTGTGTATCATTTCCTTACAGTGAAGGATATGAATGGCTTTTAAAATCTGGCAGCAAGCTCTAAAGTTTGAACTGCCATCAACAGTTGATTGCAAAACAATTTCTATATGGTTTTAATTAAGTCAAACCATGCTGCAGTCTTTAATAGAATCTTTTTTTCTGTCATGATTTCTTGATGCAAAAAGCCAGAAGCAGAACATGTCAAGAAGATGGTCCTTTGGTGTGGTCTGCAGTAGTACATTACCACACTCTCATGTGGTTTTACAGCTATTACAGGGTAATATAATTTAAAAACTTTACAATGTAGGGTGAAAAAGAGTGACTGGAATTGGTGCACAGTTAGAATCAGTCATCTGCAAGTGCTGTTGGAATCTCTGGGAATGTAATACCTGGGCATATGCTGCTGGTCTTCAGCAGTTTAGTTGTTATGGCTAAAGCTTGCACTTTGATGATTCTTAATCAGGTACCAAAGCACAACAGAATTGGAGTGCAATCAAAAACTGTGGTTTTGTCAAAGAGGAGAACTTAAAGGTAGACTCCAGAAATGTAGCTGAAAACCCAAAGTTGGTTTCAGAAGGGTGTGCAGAGCCAGGAGGGTATCTGCAGGAGGTCCGAACTTGCAGAGAACTTGGTAGGTAGGTCTTGCCTTCTCTGCAGAAGTTGCAATGTTTTTTAAAAATGTCACTGATGGGCTGATTTTATAACACATCACTAAACTCAGTGTTGCTCTGCAAGATGGGTGTGACTTCCTGAAGGTAGTGAACAAGTTACGAATATAACTTGGTAGCAGAGAAGCTCGATGTAGTTACTAGGTTGCATCGTCTGTTTTACAGATATGTGACCTAAGCCACAAAGTTGAAAAGGACTTGCTTGTGGCCACAGAACTAGTCTGTTTTTTGTCGCAGTGTTGTAAATAGAATTTTTAGATTCCTTTATCATCTCTGTTATTTTAATGTCTTCATTTTAAATGAAATGAATAACAACTGACCAGGTTTAAGTGTTTTTATTAGGTGTCTTGGAGATAAATGGTGGTACAGTATATTGCAGGATTACAGTGTAGTAGGTCCATGGATCAGCCCTTGATCTTGTGACTGTGACTGGCAATGACTTGCCTTGGGAATAGCTTTCATGGTATCTAGGAGCTTTCACAGTACTTGCCCTGCTTTTAGAATGGATAAAGAAAAAAAATAACCATAGTAAATAAATACAGCCGAAGTTAAAAAGGATGTTAAATTGGAACTTTGGAACTGAATTTACCAAAATAAAAATGATTTTAAATAGTATATGACTTTTTTTCCTGAAAACTAGCGTATCACACTTAACCTTGAAAAGACCTCCATATAATGTCAGATGTCTCTGTCCTTATTGAGGACAAAAAGCCAGGATAGCTAAAATGCTTTGTCATAGGACCTCAGGTTTGTTCTGCCTTCGCCTTGGACAATGAAAAGAGAACAAAACCTAAGTTGCTTTATGGGCCACTTCCACGAAGAGTTATAATTTTGTAAGAAATTTTAGGTGCTTTGCTGATAAGTGCACGAAAGCATAGGGCTTGATGGAGTTTCCTGAGTTGTTAAGTCTAGTTTTAACAGTGGCATATGCTATTATACAGAAAACAAGTTTTTCCTTGGCTAAGTTATTTTTCTTGGTTGCTATTAATCAGGTTAGGTTTGTTACTTTGTTAACATCCTGTTTATTTTAACACTTCTTTTCACCTCGGTGGTGTTTAGCGCTTGTCATGTATTTCTGAAGAGCAAATTTTAACTCAGCTTCCACTTTGCTAAGTTTAATAGGTTTTTTTTCAGAAGGTGGCTCTTTGTTGTCCTCGTAAGCCTTTCTCTACATGTTGCAGACTGAGAGGGATGGTGTTTAGCTTATTGTAGCCAGTTTTCCTGATTTAGTTTCCTTGGTGCTTCTTGTAGCAACAAGAGCACATTGGCTGATACACCCTAGAGCAGTTATCCTTTTTTGTGGCTGTGTTATCTGACTTGAAGGTMTTCTTTCTTCTTGTTTTTTTCGACTGATAAACTCTCAATTGGTAGCAGAAGTTCTTGTTAGTCTGTAGTGTGCTGTTTTGCCTTAGTACTTTTTAACTTCTTTCTTTTACTTCAGTCCTGGTTCTTCTTTGTTAACTGCTTTTCCTGTTATTTCCATGCAGCACTGTAAACTGATGAATTGCATCTGGATTACTACATCACAAATTTGAACAATGCTTTATGTATGAATCTTCCTTGAGTTTAATGTTTTAAGAAGTGCTTTGCTTATGACTGATCAGTGTGTTTTTCTGTGAATTAAAGAT
Source organism: Amblyornis subalaris (assembly GCA_018881555.1). Lineage (NCBI taxonomy): Eukaryota > Metazoa > Chordata > Aves > Passeriformes > Ptilonorhynchidae > Amblyornis > Amblyornis subalaris. The sequence continues at coordinate 2,598,515 of JACAXG010000033.1, forward strand.
TTAGCTTTCTTAATATCACTTTGTATATTTATAATTTTGCCTCATCTGTACATTTTAATTGAGAAACATCTTTTCCACATAGGAACCTGTTGCCTTGCCACGGTTTTGTGGTACCACAGTCAAACATTTTTAACATGCTTTGTTGAAGCAAAATGGCAGATATTTCAGGTTAAAAATCATACTGGGAAGCAGACTAGTTGAAAAGTTTGTGTTTTGACCTTAAGATAAAAATTTGATCCAGCGAGTTATTTGCTACCTCCCAGATATACAGTTACTGGCTTTGTTGTATAATTCTGAGTGTAAATAAAGAGGTGAAGGTGTGAAACTGAATGAACTATTTGTGTGGTACATCAGTTGTGCACGAAGTTACTGCTTATAAATCATTGTTTACTTTCTGTAATACTTTTGGAAATGTGAAACAACTGTACTACTGGTTCCAGTTCCATGTCATTAGAAAAAAAGAAGAAAAAAATGATATATCTGAGGTGGTCACATATGGGCTCTAGCAGGAGATTGTAACTTTAATGGGACTACATTAGAGGAAGCCTATCTCTCACCTTCAAGTTAAAAGACTAAGATGAGCTAGAGTATTCAACTTGCCGCTCTCTTGCCCTGTCCTGTAGCCCAGCCTATTTCTCATCGGATTCATCCATATTTAGCTCTCCAGTTTGCTCCCACATCTTGATTTCCCACTTTTCTTACACTGTGTTACTTTACTTCTGGGTTTGCTTTTGGAGTGACTGAGTTGGTAGAGATAATTCATCCCATGGTCTGCTCCCCATGTGGACAGCGCCGTGCCAGGTTTGTCTGTGTACGTCACCTCACTCTCCTTCCCAGCAGGTTTTGCACTTTCCAACACTCTAGCTGCCCTCATGCAGCGTTGCAAGGCATCTGCTCCTAATTTACCCCGTAAAGCACTGTTCTGTTGGGTTGCAGCACGGCTCTTGCATCGTTTCAGAAACTGTAAAACTGAAAATTTAGAACAATACCCTCATAAAACAATGACTGTGTCTTAAGATAAGATAACCGTGGGGGCTGAGAAGAAGACCCTAGGTGAAATGTTAGGATATTGTGTGACAGCTGTGTTGGGCAGAACAGAAGCAGCCCTAGGCGGTGTGATGAGGAGCCTTCCCTGCACTTCGTGGCCTTGCTTAGCGGCACGATAGCTGGTGGATTGGGCAGTGTAGATGCTGGATTCAACTAGGTACAGAGGGAGCCTAGGGAGGCTGTGGCTTTCTAAGGGTAAAGCTAACCTTGATTCTGTCAGCCTTACTTTGCTGCCATGTGGATTGTGTATGTCTGACAATGAACTTGGGTAAGGATTCTGGACTGATTGATTTATTGGATAAAATGTGCTAGGAAATGTCCTAGTTACACTTCTTGAAAGAAAAAAACCACCATTAAGATGCTGATTGCTTAGGCATGGTGAGTGATGTTGGTATGGCCAAGGACAGAATGTTCTTWGTCACAATAGAAGAGCTGTGGGTGTTGGCATCAAGAAATGAAACTCTTGGATTTGACTGCAAGTGGCATCTGAGTTCAGGCTGGACATGCAGGAAGTAAAATTGCTTAGAGGGCTGGGTTCAGCTGTTAGCATTTCTGTTTCGTGGAGCATCCTCTTGGGGAAGGAGTTGCAGTGCCATTGTTAACCCCAAACACTGACTGCAGCTGGAATGAGCAGATGGGACAGGGTAGCTGAGTTGAGAAGCTATGCTGAGAGAGCTTGATTGTTCTTGGTGACATGAAGTAGCTACTTCATTGAGCTTCTTATACCAAAATTGCATCAACTTAATGAAAAAGTCATTTTAGTTAAATGCATTGTATTTTCATTAATATAGTAGAATATGCATCACAGTCCCTAAGGGTAAAATTTTATTGTAACAGTACCTGATTCTAAAATTTCACTTTCAACTTTATTCTTAGGTTCTCTTTTCTCAGAGCTGATCTACAATCCAAATTTTGTTTCAAATAATAGAGAAGCTATGTTATAAAATGTTACCACTGTGCGTTTTTTACAGATTTTTAGTGAAGTTTTGTTCTTATCTTTATTACTTCCCACCCCTCCCCTGGCCCCCCCCAAAACTCCTATACTACTAGCCTGTTTATTTGGATTGATTCAGTAAGAAATAATTTGTCCTTTTTGTGTCTTTCAGACTTCATTAAAAGAGGAACTGGATACACATGCTGAATTCCATCTGTGAAAGGTGGAGTAAGGTAAGATAATTTTAGTGATTACTACTATAATGTGTGATGATCTGTTGACACTGAATTCAAGGGTTCAAAGATTCATCATAAATTAGAGGCAGACAAATCTAAAGGAACTTCAGCCTTGGAAATAATGAAGTGCTGACAAGATCCTATGTTGAGGTACCAGTGGCGTGCTTCTTATGGTTTGTGCTGTGGCTAGTTCATTATATTGGCCAGAGGTTTTCTCTTATTCAGCTGTATTGTCCACAGAAGGTGAGGTAGTTCAATAACTAGTGACAGTATGATATGTTTATATTTGAACAAATTATATGTTTCTGGAAGTCTGTGAGATTTAAAGTACAGCCTGTGCTGAAAGGCCAATATTTGTGACCTATTTCTACCATAGGAACAGACTGGCACTTCTGTAGTTTTTCTCCTTAAACATCCTGAGATGGGAGAAGGCAGGTCTGCCTTCATTTTCATTGAGCATTGCTTTAGCATAGAGCAGTATCCTTCAGGATGGGAACTGAACCCTGTTGGGCACTTCACAAACATTTGTCAAGTATTTGCTTCTCCACAGTGAAAGAGCTACTTTATGTCCTGCAGTGTGGCACCGTGCGGAGGCTGATAGTCACATTACTAGGCCCTGAGAGGGAAATCTATGTCCTGTAGGGTTTCTGTGAGCAGAAGTGAGAAGACTCTTGCCCACTCATTTCCAAGCAAATGTCAGTCATAGGACTCCTCTTGCTTCCTGTGTGCAGAGCACCTGTATGTTGAGCTGACCAGCTGCTTCTGGTATTTCAGAGAGTATGAGAAATTGGGACACATGTGGTGATGATGTGTGAGATACAGCCTGAACTGCAAGGCAGTATGGAGCAGACTAACACAATGAGTCTTCTGGTAGAGGTAGGAGGTTTTGCTGGTGTGGGAATAGGAGGCAGCGAGAGGTGAAACAGGATGCTCTTGGTCAAGTGGTGCTCATGGTTGCGTGCAGAAATTGAGGGTGGGTCCTCAGTGTCCTTGTCCCTGGTGTAGTGCCCTCACTGCCCTTTTACAGAGTTCAGCAAATAATGAATGGTGGAACAGAGTCAATGGTGAACAGTATTGACTTCTCAGAGATGTTGTTCCCCCACTCCTGCTAAAGGAGATCAAATTCATTTGTAAGATCAAGCAGATGAAGTCAGCGAAGTCAGCAGATGCACTTTCTCCTGCAGGATTGCTTTTCTTGTGTCAGATGCATATCTTAATGCAGACTGAGCATCAATTACTGAAAAGTCTAGAGGGGTGTGCTGCCATGATTGTGCCTACATCTGAAATTAAAGCAAATGGTCAATACCATGGAATTGGTTATTTAGTTGGGGTTGAATGGAATAGAGTGCACAACAGGATGCTCTAGGGGCTTATGTGTAATTTTTTTCCTTTCACCATCTTGAACTGTTCAGCAAAGAACAACTTGGGGATCAGGCATGCACTTACACTTCTTTCTCAATCCCAAGAAGGCCAGAATAAAATTGCCAGCAGCAAATTAGCATTACCAGACCCTGTAGCTAGCTTTATTGTGACTTAAAAGGAATTGCAGTAATACTAGTCATTCATACCGTCTTTCTGCCTTCTATTAATCTTGGTCTGCATTGGAAAAGATATGCCTGAGGCAATCCTGCATCTCCATCCAGTTCAGTGCTACTTCTTGCCAAAGAAATTAAAAAAGAATTGTCATTCTGCCCCAAGACAGCTGTGACTTCTCCGCTGTGGTGTCTTTCTCCACACTTACAAAGAAATCCATAACAATAAAGGAAAAAAACAGCGTTTGAGGCTCCCCAGCATATCATCCTAATTAAGTGTTTCTCAAATATGACCCTGGCTGTGCAACCCACTGCATATATTATCAGATCGCACTACCTGCTTGAAGCTTTGTGTTAGAGTAGGTCTGAAGAGAAAACAGGAGAGAAAGGAGAACGCCACCACTTCTGTTTGCCTGCTTGGTTGGTATTTTGGTGCATATTTTCTTTCCACTGTTGTAGATTTGGTGGCTTCTTTATTAGAAGTCAAACTCTGTGTTGCATATGTAAAGCTCCACATAATTTTTTTGATTGAGGCTCCTTAATGTGTGTATAAGACAGGTTATGTCACCCTTTTTGAGTAACAGTCACAGCTTTCTCTTCAGTCAGTTCTCTGGGTGACATCTCTAGAAAATGTGCCCTGCTAAGGTATATACTGGTGTAGATGATGAATGGACAAACAGYACAGGTGACTGACTAAGCAGAGGTGATCATTAATATAAGCACAGCAAACTGCTTTATGATTGCTGTTGTTAGCTTTTACTGAAAGTTTACTATCTGCTTTAACAAAAAACACCAGCATTTGCTAGTTTGTTCCTTTTCCCTTCATGCCAGTTTGTTAAATATAAATGCAGAGCAGGCCAGATATGACTGTATCAGTGGTCCTGCTTCTTAGAGCATAACGTTCATCATCCTCTTGTTAATGCTAGATTGATTCATGCACCACACCGAAGTGGTATGTATAATTGCAGTAACTACACGTGCAATTATTGCATAATGTGTGGCACTTGGCCTTTCTGTAATGTTCTGTATTCCATTAGGGGGTTTTCTGACTGCTGACTTTAGTATACAGAGCTAACTGTGACTTTCAACAGTGAAGACAGAGATGAAGGACAGAGTTTGAATATCTTAAACAAAGGCATAATGATATTGAATAGAGCCTGAATGCAGGCAGAGGGAAAGAAAGGACAGTAAAAGGACATGATATCATGTAGCTAATGAGAACAGCTGTAGAGGGCACATAGTCAGGGAGAAGGCAGAGAGAGAATTTTAAATGTTTTAAGTGTCTGGAAACTATGATGATCTGTGGGTTATTACTCTGGTGCTTTACTATGACTTCTGTGTCTTTTTACAAATATTTAATCTATGTTATGTTCTGTGCAAGCACAAGAACAAATTAAGGTTTTTCTGGAATTAAATGCTACTCTTACATCAAGCCTTTAAAGTGTTTGGAACTTTATCCTGTCCAAGCTTGCATTTGCTTCAAAAACATTAATTTTACTCCTGTGTTTGCATTTTAATTATAAAGCTGTTACAATGTTTAAATTACAAAATATCCAGTACCTAATTGTTAATAATCTCAGTATTATCCTTAGGAGATACACAGATGAACTACCACAGAATGATAATGAGGATTTCAGTTATAATTGTTTCACTAAAACATACTGAGAGGATTAACACTTAATCTGGACCATCTAAACCAAACTCAAAATCAGCTGTCTACCATGCTACTTTCATTCTTGGAAACTGCATATGGGTCATTTCCCACTTCCATTAGTGTTTTCTCTTTAGCTAGGAAGATAAGCTAGAAAGTGACCATGTAGGTCTTCAAGTACTTCCACACATCAAAAAGTCTGGACTGTGCAGTACAAACATTTGTAAATGCTCTGTTTGGTCTCCGTATATATGGACTGCAGTAGCTTAAAGCACTGCTATAAAAGACTAAAAATCTGCGATGGTAGTATGCTTCAGAGTGAGGCATTGCTAGCATGCTACTCTCTGAAGAATAAATAGCAGAATAGGCTCATAGTTATTTTTAACTTCAGTGCATGATTTTTCATAACTTTGAGGAGGGCAGGGAAAATTTTCAAATACGTATCTTTAATCTGAAGTCAGACATCTCAATAAAAGTCCTTTGTAGACACTGAGCATCTGCAGCCTTTGGTAAAGTCAGGAGCAGTTGTCAGTGACCTGAGGTCTCCCAAAAAGTCAGGTCAGTCTTAAAATCTACACCAGGAGAAGTCTTAACTTTTCTGCTTGCATCAGTGGAACTGAACCTTGAAGTTACGCATATGCTTGTGTGCTGTCCCGAAGCTGAAGTTGCCTTGCTGAATCAGAATTTATTTAATCATAGAATATGCTGAGTTGGAAGGGACCCACAAGGATCATCAAGTCCGATTCCTGGCCCTGCACACGACAGCCCCAACAATCACTCCATGTGCCTGACGGTATTGTCCAAACACTTCTTGAACTCTGTCAGGCKTGGTGTCATGACCACCTCCCTGGGGAGCYTGTTCCCAACCACTCTGTGGGGGAAGAACCTTTTCCTAATATCCAACCTAATATCAACCTTCCCAGCACTGCTTCATGCCATTCCCTTGGAATCCAGTTACTGGTCACCAGAGAGAAGTGCCTGCACTCCCACTTCCACCCCTCCTATTGAGTGCCCCATAAATGTTCATTTATCCCAATTTAGACATTTTTAGCCATGATATTCATAAGGGATCTTAACTCCTTGCCTGTTTTGACCATTGTGTGACCATTGTGCAGACAGCTACAAACCTTCTTTTAAAGCAGCAGGATGCGCAACATACACTTTTGTTGGAAGAATGGATTAATAAGTAAGTGTATTAAAATTCAGGCCGAATTTGTTTGAAGGAGGCAACGTATACAAATACCACCTTTTAACAAGATGATTACTTTCAGCTCAAGGCAGAGAAATGCAAATGTAGGTCAGAAGAAGAGCTTAAAATTGCAGACTAAGGAAATGTTTTGTGCTTTTAAGTCATTTTTTTTGCATGTGTATGTCAAGCTGGTAGAGATACTAAAGTGCTAAAACAACAAGAAAAGGAGAAAAAGCGAAAAATGTTCTTACAGCATGTCAAACAGTTTTCTTGAAATGAGTAGCATATTTATTTTTTTAAAAAGCCTTTAAATCTTTTCAAGAAAATCATCATGCCTTATCACATAAACTTTTCCAGATGTTGCATGCTTGAGTGACCCAAGTAATCGAAGTCTACATGAACATATTCAACAGTTTGTGGATATATGAAATCATCCTAAATAATGGGAATTTAATGTACTGTGCAACTCTTGGAGGCTCGTGTAACAGAATCCCACAGACATTTCAGATTTGCACTGGAATTTCCCATAGAATCATTAAGACTGGAAAAGACCTTCAAGATCATCGAATCCAACACATATGAAGTTATACAAGGGCTTTAGCTATATCCTATGCTTTTGGGGTCTCAGGAGGTTTCAGGAAGTCATGGGTGTTCTACTCATCATTTTATATAGCTTTTTTGTATTCTGAGAAGGCATCATCCAGTTTTTGCATCTCTCATATTTTAAAATCAATCAGACTTTCTGGCTGTCAGAGTGACTTTTTGAGTTGCTCCGTTGGGAGTTTCCAAATTGGGCATTTCTTAAAGGTACCTATTTTTATGTGTGATTAAAATATAGATCCATTACTTTTTTAGAGGATTTTTAATACTTGATACTATTGAATGTTATATATATGGAAAATGTGATCTAGGCAGCTTCAGGCTTGTTAATTTGACCCTAATAACCTTAGAAAATTTTTTTAAAGAATGAATAATTAAAGACATGGGAGTTGAGTGGAGGGAGGATGAAACACAATCTATTTTGCCAAGATAGGTCATGTCAAACTGGCCTAGTATCTTTTTTTAATGAGAAAGTAGGTTTTCTAGAAAAATAAATGGCCTAGATCTGGTCTCTCTGGATTCTACTGAACCGTTTGACATGGTGCTACATCAAAATGACTGTTCAAGGTGGAGGAAGATTAGGCTAGTGCAAGAATTGTAAACGCACCAAAGAACTGGCACAGGAGAGACAGAAGGAGGTACATATATGCAATGAATTATGCTCCGGGAGCTGACTTGTTTAGTTTTCCTGAGGCTTTTTTGTTTGGTTTGGTTTGGTTTGGTTTGGTTTGGTTTGGTTTGGTTTTTTCTGGAGTTGGTGATTGATCTGATTGTTGGCATGCTGTATTGAAAGGCTGTTGAAACTTGCGGGTGGGAAGAGGACATTAATTTCCAGTATGCAGTTTTAGATGGAATGACTATCCAATTAATTGTACAATTAGATAATACTGAAGGGATGGAATTCAACCCAGCAAAGTGTCAGGCCACACGTTGTCATGAATTCACTTAACCGAGTTTAACCCTGGTGTCAAAATTAGCAGTATGACAGTCTGAGCTCTTATGTAATCAGTGGAAAGAGGCAGATTTTTAATTAGGCACCCAACTCCTGCTTTCTGTCTTAACTGTTAACAGAGCCTGGGCACCTGACTCTGGCTTCAGTGCTGAGGGCCTGAAATTGGATGGTGCTACAGCCTCAGCTTAGGAAGTAATGCAACAACTTTTCCTATGAAGAGGGAGTTCAGCAATGGAAGACATTGAAGGAGAAAGGCCTATGTAAGGGTAAGTGGGTTCAAGTTTGTCTTTAGTCTTTCAATTCGACACCATCATGAAAATGGTGTGTGAGGTACAGGCGAGTGTCAAAAGAGGTATTTCCAGTTGAGTGAGGGCATCTCAGCTGGGTGCACCTGGGCGGGGACTTCATCTAGAATAAGTGTGCAACACTTCTTGCAGTATCTGAGAAACGTCACTTCAGTATATAATAGAGGCAGAGAAAACTGAAAGAGGGTAGATTTAGATTAGATAATGAGGAAGAAATTTTTTGCTGTGGGAGTGGTGAGACATTGGAACAGGTTAGCCAGAGAAGCTGTGGATGCCCCATCCCTGGAGGTGTTCAAGGCCAGGTTGGATGGGGCTCTGAGCAACCTGGTCTAGTGGAAGGTGTCCCTGCCCATGGCAGGGGGGTTGTAACTAGTTGGTCCCTCCTTTAAGGTCCCTTCCAACCCAAAGCATTCATTGAAAAGCTGCAGAATGATCAAAGTACTTATGTTACAAGAGGAGCCTGAGATAGCTGTGTTGGATACGTCAGGAAGACTGGCAAAATGGGAAATGTAACTGCCGCAGCTCTGCTGCGGGAGTCATGGGGAGCTTTGAAATGTGGCTGATACCAGCTAGGTGATAGCTAACAAGCAGGATGTCTGCAGACCATCAGAGGACTAATGCAGGTCTATGTGTAACAGTATGGTATTGTAGGAAGATTATGATACCAAAACAGAAGTGTCTACTTGCGTGATTTAGAGGTGATGTGAACTGAGTATATGGCACATCTTGGTAATTGGAGTTTGTGTGTGCACCTAGCATGTGGATAAAATATTTAACCAACATATAATGCATAGCGATAATTCCATAATATATGACAGTAGTCAGTAGGAGAATGCTTGATGTATGGTTAAGGATGAACTTAAAGATTTATGAAGGGCACTGATTGCCTGGATTTTTTGGACACAGACTGTTTGACAGCTTGTGCTTTTTGATCACTCCTATAGGGTGTGATACTTCYTGTATTCTGCTGTATTGCCCTGCAGTTTCCCTGCAGTGCACAGGGAAAGTTCTGTGATAAATCAGGCTTTGAGTGAATTTGTAGGGCTGGACAAAGACATGTTAAGTTTAGCCTGTGACAAAGATACATTTAGAAGCTGACTGCTGGACAGCAAACTCATGACCACTGAGAGAAAAGCTTGCTCTGAAGTGAAAACTGGTTGTAGATCCCTGATGTGCCTGTAGTGACAAATGACGGGTGCAGCACTTACAGTCAGTGACAGCCCTTGCCCCAGATACCTCCTTAGTTTGACAGACACTGAAACTTACAACTGTATGTTAGTGAAGAGCTGCCCTTTGCCTCGATGCTGGTTTGTTCCAACACCAGGTTCGAAAAGGAGCTGAATCCTTTGAGCAAGGGTGAGTAATGTGCTTTCTGCTCTGTTGCAAATCCTGAGTTGCTCTAATTGGCTTTGTCAGCTATTAAGATATTGATCAGGTTGCTCTTTACCAGAAATCTTCATAAAATAGCAGAAGGAAAATACCCCAGCAAGAAACCTTTTTTAATGTACTTCTGGCAGCACTATGTTTAGTTCTCTAGTTATTTGTTTATTAATAAGTGCTCAGCTTGGATTCTTGAGGTTTTTAAGTGCCCAGAACAATATCGGGAGAGAGTAGTATGGCTTCTCTTTTTTTTTTTTCCGGCTTCCTAATTAATTATTGTATAGTGGTACTAAGTTGTTATTGTTCCGTGGTAAAAACAATTGTATGATGATCTCACAGTCCTTACTTGGAAAGTTGCCACAGTAAAGAAAACCACTGTTTATGGACTGAATTGTCAATAGTTTGGGAGGGGGTTGTTCTCTTGGAAACAGAGTGCTTTGAATGACAGTCCAAGAGGAGGGATGACAAGGAGGGGAGGACTGAGAAGATAAGTGTGAAAATGTGTCAGGGCTTTTTGAGGTTTATTTTTTATTAGTCATGGTCAACTACCTTAGATTTAGAATCTGTCCCAGTTTAAACATGGCTTTTTTTCTGTAGTCTAGGTTTTATTTAGCTCCAAGTCATGTTCTTTTGGCTGGTAAACTGGGGGTTTATTTTGAAAACCTGTCTAAGCCTCTTCCTGAGAGACAACACTTGGAGCATCTCAGGCCTGCATGGCTGTCACTTATAAGGATGCCCAGAAAAATTGGAAGAACATCATTTGAAGATGTTACAGGAGAAGAAAAGATTATAAGGTCTGAGGGACTCCACCTCTTTTCTGAAAAAAGACATCTCACAGTCCTGTTGCTGAAGAAAAAGAAGTAGAGGAATTTCCAGCACACCCAGATTCTTTGTGTTGGGGGAGGGAGTGGGGGGAGGAGGGGGATGGTGGTGGATGAAATAAGCACAATCTACTGTTGTAGATCATGAGAACATACATGAGAATGAGAAGTTGGAATGCAAATTTAATCCTGTTTCATAGTCTCTTAAGACAGCTGTTTGAAAGTCAGAAAAAATGACCTTTTGAAAATTCCTATCCCTCCCTACTCAATTCTGTCAAGTTGCCTAATTTGCTTAACTTCAGTACAGTCCAGTGAGGTGAATCCCGTCCAAAGACTGTGCACCTTGCTTAACATTTTCATAGCATGGTGTTTAGTCAAGGTAAACACTGTCCTCATGCTTTGTTCACCTAGATTAAACAGAAATAAAAACTTAAATATTTTTGTAAAATAAAATAGGATCTACATGAACTCTACTTCTGCTGAACTGTGCGCAGTACAAGAGAGAAAGTAGTTCCAACTTGCATATTCTGTCATGATATTTTTAATAGTGTGGTTTCTGTTTGGGTAGAATATATGCTATAAAAATAAAAATGAATTTTGCCAAGGTATTTTGAGAGTTTGTAGTTTAGCATGACAGAGATAATTTATTCTTGAAATATGCTTATGTTGATTTTGTTTTGAAACAAGAATATATCCATTGGGGAATATTTATGTTCTAGATTGTTCTGTAATTTCCATATTAAAAAAACCTCTACACTTCATGCAGTTCYTGCTAAATTTTAACCCCGGAAATGTCTACAATACAAAGGTAAAATAGTCTGAAAGATGTATTGTAGCTCAGGCCCTTGTAGGAGCATGCTGTCTTTGCAAACATTTTAATAATAAGCTGTCTAAAATTGTACTTTTGCCTTTTGTCCATTTTAACATGAGCAAAGAAAGAAAAAGAATAAAAAAAGTGCTGCTCAGCCATTAACACCAAGCTATTTTTAGTGGGACTTTTGGTCATTGATCCAGTGTTTCTAAGTGGAGGCATTTTCACTGTGGTTGTACATGTTTACTTTGGAGACTTTCCTTCAGTCAAATCTGCTGTGATTTGTGATAAGGTGATTTTTGCAGCTGTCCTAGGTGGCTGCCAAGTGTTGTCAAACATTCAAAGTGGAGGTGTAGGGAAAAACGGTTGTGTGGAGGAAACTCCAGTTGTGTACATCTACAGCTTTGGTATAGTGTCCTGGAAGCATCTTGAGATAGTGAGATTGATGGGCCAAGCCCAAAAGTCTGAGGTTCRATAAGACCAAGTGCCATGTCCTGCACTTGGTTCACAACAACCCCATGCAGCGCTACAGGCTGGGGCAGAGTGGCTGGAAAGCTGCCTAGTGGAAAAGGACCTGGAGGTGCAGGTCCACAGCAGCTGCACATGAGCCAGCTGTGCCCAGGTGGCCAAGAAGACCAATGGCATCCTGGCCTGTATCAGCAATAGTGTGGCCAGCAGGACCAGGGCAGTGATTGTCCCTCTGTACTCAGCACTGGCGAGGCCGTGTCTCAAATCCTGTGTCCAGTTCGGGGCCCCTCAATTCAGGAGGAACACTGAGGCGCTGGAGTGTGCCCAGAGAAGGACAATGGAGCTGGTGAAGGGTCTGGAGCGCAAGTCTTACTATGAGGAGAAGCTGAGGGAGATGAGGTTGTTTAACCTGGAGGAAAGGAGGCTCAGGACAGACCCTATCCCTCTACAACCACGTGAAAGGAGGGTGTAGCCGGGTGCAGGTCGGGCTCTTCTCCCAAGTAACAAGCAACAGGATAAGAGGAAATGGTCTCAAGTTGTGCCAGGGGAGGTTTAGACTAAATATTAGGAAAGATTTCTAAACTAGAAGGGTTGTCAAGCGTTGGAACAAACAGCCCAGGGAAGTGGCTGAGTCACCTTATCTGAAGGTATTTAAAATATGTGTAGATGTGGCACTTGGGGGACATGGTTTAGGGGTGGACTTGACAGTCCTGGGTTAATGGTTGGACTCAATCTTAGTAGTCTTTTCCAGCCTATTCCAATGATTCTGTGATTTTTCAGAAACTTGTAGGTCTCCACCTTGAGGTATTTTTCATGTGATTCAGCTGGCACTGTTAATGTTTGTTAATCCCATACTATGAGGTGACCCAGACTCTACCTAATAAACATTACAGGTCTCTTATTCTTCAGTGAAGACTGTTAGCACTAGATGAGCAAGACCTGACTTTATAAACTAAACCCTTAAAATACCAACTATGGTTTTTATGGGTGGTGGCAGGCAAACCTGCCAGCGTGAGCTACTTTTGATTTTCCTTTTTTAAAGGCTTTCATTTTGGTTTGAGATTCAGAGTAAAGATTTTGTCTTTAGTCTAGAGAGAAGAGAAGCTTTTTCTGTAGCTAAACTGCCACGGGAACTAAAGGAAAACACTTCTTTAAAATACTTTTCAACTGCTTTATTTCTTAAATAAGTGGGATTCTCCATGTATTCTGGGGTTTTTATAATGCATGAGCCCAGGTTAACACAGGAACTCTATAATTCTACTATGAAGAAGATTTAATAACTTTAAGAAAGAAAGAAAAAGTTAATAACTTCCTTACAGGAATAAAGCAACAGCTTTAGAAAAGAAGACTGGTAAAAAACAAGTTGAAGGTATGTCAGATTAGTGATTGAAATGTCATGTAATAATCTGTTGGTAGTGGAAATACAGAAAAGATGGTAAACAATCAGACTGCAGTCTGTTTTGCTCAATACCATATTTTGCAGCAAAATACACTATCCACTGTTACTAGGAAAAAATGGCTTACTTTCTAATTGTGTGTATAGGTACATAAATAAAAATATAGTTTCGTTTGCTTCTCTGAAATTTTTTCACTATTTTTTTGAACATTTTGGCAGAAGAGCTAGGAGTGTCTTCAAATGCCGGTCTAACAAGGTTTAAGCTTGGCATAGAATTGCAATTATTTATCTACATAGTAATTTTAACCTAGTAATTTAACAATGTTCCATTGTTAAAAAAAAAGCTATCACTGCTTTTATTTGTTATGGTTTTGTAGTTCATAGGTTGTAGAAATACGAACTAGATAAAAATAGAAATTAGAGTTTGGGRACATTTTAAATATTTTTAACTATAAGGTAGGGGATAATACAAAATATTCTAATTCAACTGATGCACTCTCAAACAGATGAGCTCTTTGCTAGTTCAAGGATGAATTCTTGAAGAGTGTACTTAAATGGCTGTTGAAGATAAAGTCTGAAAAAAAGTGTTTTGTAAATATTCAAGACATGTGGCACTTGTCAATGTCTTGAAAAGTAGCATTTAGTTTCTGAATTACTTTAATAATAATAAAAGACTTTAATAATTTCCCTGATATTTCTCCATTAATCACTTTGAAAAACATATACTACAAGAAGAAGAAAAGCCTTTTCTATTTTGGATTCAAAGTATGACAAATCAGCATTGTTTTGTGTGGTGCCTGTTGGTGCGTTTTGTCCTCAAACAATGGGTTATATGTGTTAACCCATTTGCTTCGATGTGTTAAGTAATAGTTATGAAGTCAACCCTTCCACACAGGGTCTCCTATTTCTTTGAGAAAGAAAATTGGGAGAGAAATGCTTTCAGATAGTATTTGATATGGAAATAGATAAAAATGGAAAGAAAGAGGACTGGTTTTTTAAGCAAGCACTGCTGGGAGCAAGAGSCAAGCCATGGGGCAGTGGTTAAGGATACCATGGACGAAAGAGATACCCAGAGCACTGGGAATGAGTGGTTTCAGTTGATTGCATTTTACCGTATGCGTTTGTTGATATTTATTCAACTTTAGGAATTGGAGAAATGCACTTGGTTGTACTCCAACTTGTCTGTAGTTGAGAGTTTGGATATCTTGCTATGCAGTGAAGGGAAGGGAAGAGGTGAGTGCAGACAAAAAATGTCTCATGATTTCGCTTCAAGTCTCAAAGCAGCTTGTAACTCGCCCAGCACAGCTCCAGTCATCTGGTGCTGCCCTACTGGGTTTTGTTTAAAAACTGTCCTTTTTCCCCTTTCCCAGGAGTGCCAATAAGTACCAATAAATACTTGGCATTCATTACAAAACATCTTTCATTAGACTAGACTAAATCAATTTGCTAAATAGGAGTCTCACAGAATAGAAAAGATCTCTTCTATATCCAGCTGCATCCATTGCTACAGAGGCGGCACTGGCATATTGTGACTTAATGTTTTGGCTGTGAAGTCATTTAGCACAAAAGGAATAAGGTATCTGTGGGATCGCACAGGTGTCTTTTGTCCTGACGTCAGTTTCCATATTAGTGATCAAAAAGGAAAATCTGAACATGAGAACTGAAAGGATTTTGGTTGTAAAAGCGCCTGGAAAACAGACACAGCAATTACCCCATGGTCACTGCTCTCCCAGAACTGAGGAGAAATTTGCAGCATATTTTGCTCTGTTAAATCCTGCATTCTGAGTTATAATCTTGGCGGGTTAAGGAGTCCTTCTATAACATGACAGAACACGTTAGGAAAATCCATTTAGATAAGTTTGCAAATTCTATTCTTACTTATGCGGGAATGGCCTGGGGCGTGTCACTGGGGAGGAAAATAGAATATGTTTTAACACTAATTGTATGGATGCTGCTGTTGTCCACTCCCAGGTGATCTAATTTTATCTGCGGTTATAAAAGGCAGATATAGCTGCAGTTTCATGACATTTGCTTTTATGCCAGTTTAACTACAAGCAAAGCTATCCACTTGTGTAGTGGTCATATTTTAAAAATGGAAATGTTAATAAATATGTTAGCTTTTGCATCTTCTGTGCAGTCTGACTGTACAGTCAAACTTCTATACCTTCTCAGCCCCTCTGGATCTCTGAAAACGCTCATCCATTTGTAAGATTGTAGTTTACGGTACCAATCATTTAAATTAGCGAAACAATTTATGAGGCTTATGTCACATAAAAACTTGTAGAGTATAAATGAAGTATAGAGGACAGTATTTTTGTGGCTTTCACAGTCTTTCTTGTGAACTGAGGCTGCATACCTGATGTTCTCTAGCACTCAGATAATTTCGTAGCCAAAATAAGGATGCAATTTGGTAGCTCGTTGCCTGTAGAGTTCTTCTTAAAATCTGGTGTGTATTACCTAAGAGCCATCCCTCCTAAAGTACTTAGCCACAGAGATATTCAGAATGGAAGAATTAACAAAATGCTTGTTGGATGCACACTAAAACCACTTTTTCTGCATCATCCTTTTGTAGCTGGGGTTTTCACAGGGATTTGACGCTGTTGTTGCTTCAGTGTTAAAAGGTCGAGGCTACTCTCCTGCATTTCAACCAGTGGTCCCTGACTTCTCCCCCATAGGTAACGCCAGACCCTCATTTATTTTTCTAACTCACTTTCATTTGGCTTAGCAAATGTACAAATTGTTTGTAAATGTGTACTTCATAAAGAACTATTTTCCCTGTAGGGCTTCACTTACACTTTCTTTTCATTTTCTTTGTTGAAAAAAGATTGCTTTCTTTTTTTTCTTTCTTAATTGCATAAAGAAGTTATTAATAGACTTTCTCCTTTCAGAACTGGAAAATACCAAGAAAGACATTTGGTCACACTTTCCAAATACAAGTTTGCTTCTAAACTGAGACCAAACATGGAAAAATTTAGAATGTTAGGTGAATATTTTGTGTATTTCTGAGTAGATGGAAACAGCTGTTTAGTTCTTAGAATGTTTAAGTTGATGGTTTTAAATTGCCCATGAACTATGCAAATAAAATTGGTGGGAAGTGACTGAGGAATACAACCCACGATCAGTAGCTTTAAATTAGCTTGTACCAAAGGGTTCTTCCACTGGAAAATTTTCAAGTAGTTTTCAAATCAGAAAAGATTGAAAGCTATTGATAACTGAGTTTAATAATGTCCCATTTTATTTTGTCAAGCAGTTCTAGCTTATTTCACTTCCAACAGTTAAAAAGTTGAGTTTTGTGACATTTGGTGTTTTAAAAAAATTATTTGACAAAGATGTATTACAGTGGTGTCCATGATTCACGGTGATATCACTGTGGGCAGACAATCATGTTATGTTTTCAGTGGAAACAAATAGACTGTGCTTGTTACACATTGTTATCCCAATGATCACAAACTGTCCTAACTAGCCTCTTATGGGTAGCTCTCATTCTTGCACCTTTAATCTAGAAAAACTCTGTAAATGAAGCTGTAGAGATGAGATCTGCAGGACCTGAAAAGGCTGGAAACAGTAAAATTAGTGCTCCTGACAGTTGAAAAAATTATCTCTTAAAGCACAGGACAGCAGCATCTGCCGGTATGTGTGAACAGTGAAGAATGGCACAAAATTCCACATATGTGCCATTACACTCAGAATCTTTTTTATTTGCAAAATGAAACCCATGTTACATCTAGAGACAAGTAGTTGTTATTATGATTAAAAGTCATTACAGCCTGATCCAGGAATCATTACTTGGCTGAATCTAATAATTGATGGAAAAGAAATAATGCTTCTGTATAGGGGAAAGTTTCAATAAGTAACAATGCAGTTAAATTTATGGAACGCATAAAGAGTCTACCTCTATCATGCTGTAATGCTCTCCCTTTTCCTCTTCCTCTGAACTGTAAGGTGGTTTCATTCTGATGGTGGGGATGTGGAGGCATTTGAACGATTTTCAGCATCCAAAGGATTTCAGATACTGAAGGATCTGAATGTCTGAGGACTATGATGTGCATATTGATAGTTTCTTCTTCTTCACTCTAGGATCCACTTGGGATCATTTTTATATTTGCTGACAAGTTTTTAAACTTGGCTCTTTTTTCATTGGTCTGCAGCTCCATGTTATATCCAAATTTACTGTGTGGTACCATACATACACTTGATCACCCTAAAACCTTGATTACCAATTTTGTCCAGCCTTAAGTCTGCAATTCTTTAAGTGACCACGAGTGAGCTATAGCTGCAGTGCCTCCAAGTGCCAGCTCTATACCCTCTCTCTTTTTATCCCATGCTTCTACTTCATCCTGTGTCTCCATGTCTGAAGGCCTCTGCTATCATACCAGGCCTGTATTTTTCTATGCTACATCATGGTATTGAGTTGTAAAATGATGATGGTACCATACAAATATAAACAAAAGTAAAAACAAATCAGCCACAGACATCCGTGCAGTTGGAAAAATTGTTGTCACAGTGAACCAAGTTTAATTGCAAGCTAAAACAAAGTTGCAGGCAGGTCAACGAAAGTTCCAACAAAGCAAGCCTAAAAAGCCTAAGTGCTCAGAGTTTGCAAGCCCSTCTACAAGGCTTATGGCCAATCACCAGTGATGGCAGTGTGGTATCACAGGGCTACAGGGTAACAGAGCTGCAAGGGCCAGCGAGGGACTCTGGTAACACAGAGTCTGTCGTGTTACCTCCGAACCTTAAATACGGACGTCTGGATGTGATGCCCAGTTCAGAAGGTCTTAGGATGCTTGTAAGCTCGATATGGTGGTGCAAACATGGAGATGCCTCACAGAATACCAGTGCTGCTAATTATACTGTTTTTCTCAGTCCTCTAGCATTGCCTACTCTCAGAGGAGACTCCAGGCTTGATTAAGCTTTTGCTCAACACAGTCTCTATATTCAGCTTTTGGTCCCACGCTTTGGCCAGAAGGTACTGCCTCTCCAGCAGAAACAGTGGATGTAGGAACAYGTGCCCACTCTGAGATGCAGTTCAGTATCTTAGTTTAACCTGTTGCTGAAAGTGGCTTTGATGAGATGATGGACTGTAAACATGTGTGGCTGAAATGCAGCTGCCTGCTCTCATCTGGACCAGAAGAGCAAGACGGGTAGCTGTGGGCAAAATGATGATTTCTGCTACTTTGCTCTGGAGGTTTGACTGCTTAGGTAGGCAGCATGCTTGTGAGTTTCTGATAAAGTGTGGTGGGAGGCAACAGAAGTTAGCAAAAGTCGGCATCACTGTGGCTTGCCTTAACGTGCAAAAATTGGGAGTCAAATATATCAGTCATGAGAGTGAGTTAGTCATGAACTTAAGAAAGGAAAGTAATTTGGGATGCATCCTTCACATTTTCAGGCTTTTTTGTATTCATGCAAAATTTGCTTTTTAAAAAAGTGAGATTCAGGTAAACTTGGCCTGTAGTAACACACCAGTTTTATAAGTCATGTAAGTGCTTGGACAATTGAGGAAACTCAGACATTTAAGTTAATATTTTTGAGCACTGCTTGCTGTGAGGAACTCAGCACTAATGTACGCCCTTTGTCTTTGCATACCATTTATATCTTCTTTTGTGATTGTTGCTATGATCCCTGCAACAGTTGTTATTTTTTAAAATAAATTTTTGAAGGCCACTAAACTGTGTCAGTTCTAAAGATTGATCAGTACTAGCTGCTGAAAACAAACCAGTAGATTGTGGTTACAGTTATTTGAAAATTGTTTTTAAAAGGCCTATACTCCAGAAATTGATGGCCATATCCTATAGGAGTCTTAATTTTCTTTGAATTCCTGGAATTTTGGACTGAAATGTTTATTATGTCTTGTCTGTTAGTAGATGAGAGTGAAAGAAAAGAATGTTGTAGCAGAATGAAGTGTTGCACAACACATACTGCAGCTACACAAGTACTTGCTACCTTCTCTGTCTGAAAGGAGCATTTTAACCTGTAATATGTTGGAGTGAGGAGACATGAACCTTTGAAATAAGTACCTGCAACATTTTTATTTACCCTCAGGTGTTCATATATTTGCTCATTTTACACATGAAAACAGAGCAGAAGAAATACTTCTTGTTACTCTTACCAAACTTTATTTTTTGTCATTTCTGTCTCAGAGCTAACATCATAATATCCACTACAAGACATTTATTTTCTATAATAGCTCTTTTGTTCAATCACACCTCTACCAAGAATATAGTATTTTGCTAAGGCTAATAGTCAAAACTGGGAAACTTCACAGGAATTTTCACAAGTAGGGACCAATCGTTGAAATACAGTATTCTAATAGAAAGCTGCTGATCTTAGATACTGATTTGTAGTGAAATTCATAGAAATATGTCAGTGGCGTTTGGTCTGATTTCCTCTTATGACACTTCAAAGACGTGCAAGCCACTTATCTGTTTTCTTTGTAGGTTGTGTTATTTATTTATTCCAGTTTTGTGCTGCTGATTTAGGCTTTTTTAATTCAGCAGTCAAATATGGCCAGTTTCAATATATTCCAAATATTATTCCAATATGTTTTAAAGTGATTTGATGCCCGAAAAGATAGGGCAAAGATAAAACCCGATAGACTGGTGTCTATTGAGCAGGTATTTGTTTATTACAGCGCYGGTGGTGAGGGGGATATTTCCACCTAACTCACCCACCTTTGTCATGTGTCGTGGCTTATTTATACAGTAGGTACTGCTGAATACCATTATGTCATTACAACATCATCACATATGTGCCGGAAATAATTTACATGCTTTTATGGCGTGGCCATAAATAGTTCTTTTTCACTGCACTTGCGCCTCCCCAATTTAGGTGGTCTCGGGGGTCTTCTGTGATGAAGGCTCAAGGTCTTCCTCGCATCTGAACTTTTCAACTTTGTCTTCAGAGCATGCGCAGTTATGGTGAAGTAGTCCTTTCTGGATTCAACCGGTCTGAATTCTTTCACTTTGTGGATAATTGGCTTTATCTCTGCCAGCTTTTCATCAGTTCGTCCTGTAGCTTTCTAGTATAGCTATACTTGACTAATTTATAGCTTTACTTGTCTATCTTGAAACTATCCACCTGGTGAGTTTCTGCTTATTTAAGGACTAAGCAACTAATGAATTACATACTGACTATTACATTGTACAGCAAGTTATGATATAGGTATAAAAAGTTAATTCAGGTTATATAGGTATAAAGGTATATTCAGGTTATACAGGTATATTCAGRTTATATAGGTATAAAAAACTATAATTCAGATAGAAARTTATAATTCAGGTTATATAAGCATCTTGTAACTTTGACACAGGTTATGTAGACATCAGATTGATGACCATCAATACATGTCATGATTCCTACATGGCTGAGTTTCAGTAGCTCTGCTACAAGTTAATCGTAAAGTCACAGAATGGGTCAGGTTGGAAGGGACCACAGTAGGTCATCTGGTCCAACCTCCTGCTCAACCAGAGGCATCCCAGAGCACATGGCACAGGATTGTGTCCAGGTGGTTGTGAATATCTCCTGTGAGGGAGACTCCACAATGTCTCTGGGCGATCTGTGGTGGTGCTCAGTCACCCACACAGTAAAGTTCTTCCTTATGTTCAGGTGGAACTTCCTGTGCATCAGTTTCTGCCCCTTGTGTCTTGTTCTATTGCTTGGCACCACCGAGAAGGGCCTGGCTCCGTCCTCTTGATACCCTCCTTCAGATAATACTTGTATACGTTGATGAGGTCCCCTCTCAGTCTCTTCTTGAGGCTGAACAGGCCCAGCTGTCTCAGCCTTTTCTTGTAAGAGTTGCTCCAGTCCCTTAATCATCTTTATTGCCCTCCCTGGGTCTGCTCCAGGAGTTCCATGTCTCTCTGGCTCTGAGGAGCCCAGGACTGAACACAGCACTCCAGATGAGGCCTCATTAGGGCTGAGCAGAGGGGGCAGGAAATCCTTCCTTGACCTGCTGAAATTGTTCTTCCTGATGGTCCCCAGGACACCATTGGTCTTCTTGGCCCCAAGGACACACTGCTGGCTCATGGACCGCTTGTTGTCCACCAGGACGTTCAGATCCTTCTCTACAGAGCTGCTTTCCAGCAGGTCACTCCCCAGACTGTGCTGGTTCCCAGGATTGTTCCTTACCAGGTGCAGGACCCTGCATTTGCCCTTGTTGAATTTCAGGCAGTTCTTCTCTACCCATCTCTCCAACCTATCAAGGTCTTTCTGAAGGGCTGCACAGCACTCTCAGGTATTGGCCACTCCTCTCAGCTTTGTGTCACCAGTGAGTTGGCTGAGGAGCTATCTGCCCCTTTCATCCAAGTCATTGACGACTAAGTTAAACAATAGTGGGCCCAGTATTGAACCTTGGGGGACACCACTCCAGTCCTCCTGTAACTTGTCAAGGAAACTATTTTGAGAAACTGGCAAGAATCCGAAGCAGCACGCCCCCTCCCTTATGTCTTACAGGGTGATCTTACTGTTAACACACAGAGTAGTACTGGCATTATAAAGGATTTCTTTCACTGGAACAGCTGTTCCACCGAGGCGTTGAAACGGGAACAGTAGTGGGAAGCACAGACTGCTGTTGGCCTCTGTGGAGTTAGATGCTTATGCATCCAAACTGCCAGCATCCCACCACTTGTTCACATGACTCCAGAAAGAAATGCAGGAAAGAGACATGCAGTCAGGATTTTGGCCTGCAGCAACCCTCTCTCCCATTGATTTAGAAAGGTCAGTGTAAGCAAACAAATAAGTTTATTTTCTGGGAAGAAGAAATGAAAGCAGCACAAAGGAATCAGATACTGGAACAACAGAAAAAAAATTATTTGGAAATATATCGAGTATTGTAGCCATTAGACATGGCCTAGGCATGCACTGTGTGAGAAAAAAAGCTATATTTATCAGAAATACATGCAGAAAACACAGTTCAGGAGTACAAAACAAATGTTGTTGGAGAAATATGCATCAGCAGATTCGCATTAGTAGCATAAGACTCCAGTTTTGCTATGCTGCCTAAATCTTAGTAATAACCTTTGTAGAATACTACTCCTACACTAACATTTATTTTTAATTTTCTAAATACTTGACACTGTTTCAAATTCTGAGTCAATTAGTTATATCTTATTGAAAACACATATGTTTGAGAAAGAATTCATGCATTTACTGATTTGTCTTTGGGTGCTCCCGTGTATTTTTCATTTATATAAACATTTAAAACAGTAAGTGTAGGAATCACAGCAAGTCAGAGCAATGCCATGTGAAAATGAAGAGTACTTGGGAGATTTTTTTGGTGTGCCTGTGACCTAATGGATCATTCCTTCAGTGTGGGAAAATGTAGTGTCAGGAAAATAAAGTTTCGACTGTGACTGTCAAGTGCAGTCCTGTTGCACGGGTGAAGCTCAGTGATTTCAGAGCAGATTGTCAAATCCCATCACACACATAGAGGACAGTGCTATCAGTAGGCTGTTTTTCCTGGGTTGTTTCGACTGGTATACACTAACTTTAATTAGTGCTACATTAGTCTGTGGAGTAGATGAATATTATAGGCAAATAGATGATAGTTCCCTAGACTTTTTGTTGTAATCCAAACTTGACCAAAACTTCTGATTACAGATCTGGTTAGAGTGCTTTTATCCCTCTGTGTTGTCTGTGGTCCCCCTCTCATTGGCAGCATGTGGGAAAATGTTTTAATGCCATCGATCTGTAATGAACAGCAGTATGAAATCTTCAGCAAATCTTGTGTGTGTCTGGTTCATCTCCATTTCAGGTCGTAAACTGTTGGTGTTTGGATTTTTGGGGGGTTTTTGGTTGAGTTTTGTTTGTTGTTTGTTTGTGGGTTTGATTTCATTTAGGTTTTTGTTGTTTGTTTTTTGTTTTGTGTTTTGKTTTTTTTTCGTGTGTGTTTGTTTGTTTTGTCTTGCTTGTCGGGTTTTTTCCCTGCCTTTGTTCCCCTGCCTTACTCTTTCTTGCGGCAGGAGGAGCTCTAAGAGAGGGTTAAGCTCTTTGTTTTTTCCAGCTAGAGCAATGCTATTTCTGCATTGTTAGCTTCATGGTTATGATGACAGACTGCTTTAGGAGAGACAGGTGTTGGGAGGGTGTTGAAAGAACCATCAAATTCAGAAAAGTGTTTCCAGTCCAAACTCCTCAATAGAAAATATGTCCTCTGTTGTCACGGGCTTTTCCATGTCTGTGTAGGCAGTGTGAGAACCCCAGGTCATGAGGAGAGAACTCATCCCATGCACAAGAAGCTTCACAACAATGTGCCCAGCACATTTCTTGTGAAGAGGGTAAAGATTAATTTGAGGTAAAGACCATTTGTAAGCTGTTTCAGTTTCTGCTGGAGGAAGCTGAGAGGGTTGGACTTCAAACTGCCCTGTAGCAAAAGTCATTGTTTTTCATGGTATTGGGTTGTGTTCGACTTGATAAAAGCTGTTCTGCAAAGTGAAAGAGCTGTGCTTTTTCGTTTTTAGCTAACAGACGTGTTACAAATGGTCGCTTCTGCCTCTGGGTGTGTGTATTTTTGTGCTCATAGAAGTACTAAAGGAATAAAAATGCTGTGATGACAAGTGAAATTAAAACAATATCTCATTAAGAAGAATGCTACTTGTATTTCAATTGTGAATATAGACAAATAGTTTTAATTTGCACAAAGAATGAAGTGGCCTAAATTGCAGTTTCCTATAAAAAGTACTCAAATATATTAAAGAAGTAAAATTAGGTTTTTAGATTAATTGAGTTTGCTGAAGTTCATAGTGGGGAAGGATCAAGAAGAAATTTTGTGACTTACAAACTTAGTATAAGTAAGTGGGATCTGTGGACAGGACGGCAAAGAGAAAGAAGTCTGCTTCCTGGTGCTGAAATGTCCTTTTATCTAAATATCACTGAAAGGTTGCATTTGGAGATTTCCGCACTGCACAAATACACTCGTCATATCTTGCGGTAGTTGATTTCATTTTCTTGTGGAAGACTTTTCCCTGTTCTTGCTAAGGTTACCCACTTGCTCAGAATCCTTAGGTGAGGTTCAGAGAGTGACAAGAAGATTCTTCAGGCCAAACTTAATGCTTTTGTCTTTGTTAATCAAGATTCTGGTGTGTGGGCAAAGGGAACATTGAACCAGCTTGTGAGGGGAACCTAGACTTAAGAAGTCGACTGAGAGGGGAAGATACAGCCTCTTTGTGGAGCTGACAAATTAGCACCTGCCGAGAATGTTTTTTGGGAAAGTAATGTCAGTGGGAGGCAAAAGTTCATATTAGATGCTGGTATCACTTGCATTCTTTTGCCTTGCCAAGGGGCATGGTAAGAGGGATGACCTAGATTGTGGAATGAATGGACTGAAACTGTTGCTGGATCTGCAGTTGACATAGTCTGTGTTGGAAACTAYGGATCTGCAGTAGACATAGTCTGTGTTGCTGCCCCCATGAGTTTGGCTGGAAGGATCTGACTCAAGGTGTGAAATTCATGGCTTTGACTTTTCCTGTTTTGGTCTGTGCGAGATTCAGGACATTCAGTCTCTTGTTAAATGAGACAGAAGAGGAAAGTGCATGTCAGACTGTAAGAAAAATAGCTCTTAATTGGAATCAGTCTTAGCAGGCTTTTGCTGGGAGCTGCTGTCCTTTGAGCTGATGTTGTGCTCTTGGGCTGCCTCTGCAGCCATGAGTGATAGGGTTGATCCAGACCTTCACCTCAGATCCTTATGTGGTTAACAAAGTTCTTTGCATCTTCTGAAACAGCTRTTGGAGGTGGGTTGATGGAATTGCTGAAAGATTGGGTTTGAGCCAGCATGGCAAACCTTGTTTCACTACCAAGGTTTTCTATTGTTGGAGGTAACAATAAATAATAAAACACTCCCTGGATGCTAGTTATACTAGGGATGGTGCTCTTACATGAAAGGCAACATAGTCATAACTTAACATAGTCTGGCATTTCATCCTTTTCATTATTTTGGCCGTATTGATACAGTTAATAGGATGTTAGTTGGAAACCTGGCCATGCTGCAAATCCAAAATACTTACTGTTTCAGGCAATATTCACTTTCACGATTTTGTATATTTTTAAAATGTTTTCAATCAGAGAAACTTTTTACAAAGAAGTCATTTGAAGAATGCAGTTGGCTGAAGGAGAACTCTTAATGTTTCAAAATAGATTTTTCAGGAACAGGAACTCTAATTTGTAAGGTTCCCAGAACAGACCTTACCGTCTGGAGAGTCTAGAGACTCTAAAACTGATTGCAGTTCAGTAAGTACCCCACAACTACTTTTTCATTCCCTCTTGGAGATGATGGTAAACTTTTAGTGGGATTACATCCCCTTTTTATATTTTAAAGCATTAAGGAAACTGTCACACTCTCCCTTTTTGTCCATTATTCTCTTCATGTAGATGTATTATATATATTTTTATATATATATATATTTTTTTTATATATATATATATATATATATATATATAACGTTTAGCCTTCCACTGCTGTTGCATTTTTTGCTTTGGTATGCCTCTTTACCTGATCAAATGCCAGGACTCCAGAGTACTATGGCTGTAGAAAAGTACAGTCTCAAAGTAAACTTTGATTCAGTCAATAATTAGGGTATCCTCTTTCTCCTGCTTATTGATGTGTGAATTGGAAAAATCCTGTTTCCTACAGTTGCATRAGGAGTGTCAAAAAAGTAGATGATAGACTGAAAGAAGGTTGGATCTCACCCTTGTTTCAAGGGGTATTTTGGCAGGAGATTTTCTTTTTTCCAAGAATGGAACAGACCAAAGCACTTTGCTAAAACAGTTGGTGAGATAAGGAGAATATTAGCTTGTAGTTGTACAAACTAATCATCAGGGGTTTGTTCTGAGGCTGATATGATCGTCATTTTTGCTTGAGATCTTTCAAGCAGAGTGAGAACAAATGTCCCAAAGTTTCAATCCCATAGGACTCGAGGCCACATAGCTAAGCAGGATGGCATTTGCTTTCCACAGCCAACTGACAGGACTGAAGGTAGCAGGGCTGAAGTGGCACCTGATGAAGACATTTACTTCTGGTCATATGCTTTTGTGCTAATAGAGTGCCAAATAAATATTCATGTAACAGAAAGGAGGCTTGTTCGGAAGCCTTTTCTGAACTGTAGATGTGGCCATTACTGGTATTGGAGATCAACAACAGCTTCTCATGTTTCTGTTGAAAACTGGGCTCGCAGCAGAACTTCATGAAGTGCAAAGCTGCACATATTGCCAACATCTGCTGTCTGCAGTCTTAGTAAGGGCAAAGCCAAAGGTTACCTGTAGATAAATCATGCCATCTTCAGGAGAGGTTGCCTGGACACAAATTACATCAGCCCTTGGGATTGCTGGCTGCAGGGATGGTACCAGTCTTTGGAAACTGTCCATTTAAGGATGGGAACCATCTAAGGAAACCATGTGATGTGTTAATACTACCCTTAATTTGTAAGAATGCTGCCTCCATTGATTTTTATCAAATACATGGTCATATGGTTGTAATTGTTGAAACGATTGTCATTCAAGAGAGGGATCAGAGCACCTGTTGTTTGGCTATGCATTGAGTAGAGGGAGCTCATCCCTGCTTGAGCTAGCACAACTGTGGGAGGGATCCAGTTTGCCCAGGTGGAGCATCAGGCCTAAGCTAGTCATCTAAATTCTTTTTGTAATTAGAGAGAGAGAGAGGTATCTTCATGGGGTGACTCATCCCACCTACCTTGGAAAATGGTGACTTGTTCTCTTGAAGTGCCTGTGTCTCAGCATTGACTATATAGAGAACCTATATAGCAGTGAGTTGAGATCAAATACCTGCCTCCTATGTRATTTGAGTTAAAATCTTTCTATAAGTGGTAAGAGCTCATGTTAAATTCTGATGATTAAATCAAGAAACTGAGACTGGAATTCCCCATTTCTTTTACTGCAATATGGGACAGATGGGTGGTCTTAAAAGACATATCCTTTTAATGTAAATGTACTTGAATGAGATGGTAGTATTATCAAATACAAACCTTCATTTAACCTGTAGTAAATTTAAAAATAATTAACTTTTACTGTATGCTCGTTGCCAGCTGTTCATAGAAGCTTCCCTCACACAGTAATTTCACCCAATGGAGTAAGACACCTACATCCTGATCTTTTGAACTTCTGTGTTTTGACATAGGGTCTTTTCTCCTGACAGTAGCAGTTATAACTCCTCCAAACAACAACTTTTGGAAAGTTTAGCTGTAGAAAAGCAAGTGTAGTAACAAATGCTGTCTCATATTTAATATATCATATACATTCCCTTTTCTTAATAGCACGAAGCGTTTTGGTAAACATGCTAACATATGTTTCTTACAGCTGTTCTACCCACTCACCAAATGCTGACCTGAAGTCAGTCCTTTACAACATAAGCTTATTTCTTTATGCTTCTACCCTGACTGGGTATTGCCATGGCTAGTGCTGGGTGAGGTTCAGTAGAGGATCATACTGGCTTTCTATTTTCAGTAAACTTTATTGTGAGTGCTCGTAAGTTAAATTTATAGTTAATCTGAGAATGATACCTGCCCATTGGTTGTGATTTATGCAGTATAAGATTGTTAATTTATACTGATTATTGTGTTGATTTTTTAGATGTGGATTTGACTGATACTATGATGTACAAAATCCTTCCCCACATGAGGAAAAGAGCCCTTTGTAAGTATGATCTGTGTAAGTAAATTAAAAATGTATCAGTAGATGAGAAATTAATATTGCAATTTAAATAAATAGTTGAGAACTTAGAGAGCCTTAGAAAATTACTATGCTCAGTAATATTTAAATAAAAATAGCTTCAAAACAAATTAGATGCCTGACCCTCTTTTAAATTCTCAAGGATTGACCCTTTTTAAGGATGTCAGCAACTGCAGAGATTTTAGCTGACTGCTGTCTGACCTGTACCTTTATGAATGTGTTAGTTATTCTCTAATAAGGTATTTGTAGGTTTTAGGGGAAGAGACTATGGCATCCTGTCTAAATTTCTGCAAGCACATTTTGTAGGTGTTTTTGTCAGGCAGTTAGGTTTAACAGACTCACAGACTGTTAAACATCACATTATATGAAGAACAAAGCCTATTGCTGGAAAAAGGGAAAAAATTAGGAGAACGGAAAGACTTGGAAACTGTCCAATAATTTTGATGGAAGTTTTATTTGACCAAATACTAGGACATTCAGTACTGTTTGAGAAAGGCTGGTTATTCACTAACCACTTAAATAAATACAATAAAGCTTTTTTACTGTGTGTGATCAAACCTTGGTACAACGAGGTTGGCCAGAGAGGTACATTCTTGTCCAAAACCAACTGGACACAGTCCTGAGAAACTTCCTCTAGGTGACCCTGCTTTTGAGCAAGAGGGTTGGATTAGATAAACTCCGGAATTTATCCAGCCTCAACTGTTCTGTGATTCGGTATGAATTGGAAAACTGCCTACTTTAATTTTTGGCTCTCAGAAATTGTATCTATAGGCAGTGTTGTTCTCTATGCTGTCACTGAGTTTCAGAGCTTTTGGGGATGGGATGTTCAGAGCTCTCTATTTCTACTTCTTCCATTCAAGAATTCATTCCTATTTGGAATCGACTTACAGCACTATATTATTTAAACTCGAGTTGAATCAAATTCTTAGTTCTGAATGGCAACAGACTGGCCCATCTCATAGACACAGCCCCAATTCCTTTCTCCCTAGAATGAGCTCCTCATTTAAAATATAATTCCCAAGCTGATGTAGATGGCCAGGGCTGTGTTCAGTTCAGTTGTCTTAGATGCTTAACTTGCATTTGAATTTTTGATGTCCAGTGAAGCAGTGGTATTTAAGAACATGTTGAGTACTCTGTGAAGAGAGGGAGATTCTTCTGAAATCCTCCAGGAGGAGATGCTGACTAGTTTAATTCAGAGACTTAAGTTAGGCAGGTTGAATGTACCTTTGGAGGCCATCAGGCAGGTTTAAAGTACCTTTCTAAAACAAAGTATAAGCTAGGTCCTTTATTTAATTAGAATGCATCTTGCTCATTGTTAGGTGCATCAACCTGAAAGGAAGATAAATATTCTCCCATTTTGCAGCATGGTTCAAATGTTCTGTAAAATGGACGAGGGGCTGCTGTGAAGATGTTAGTCACTTCCTGAATTAATGGAGTTTGTCATAATAGTGTGAAACAAATACAAAAGTTCCGTAACTGCAGTGCTAGCATGTCTGACAAAAGGAATATTCATATTTAAAATCATAACCAAATTTTCTGTAGGCTTTCTTTCCTACATAAATGTTTCGCTTCATAGGCATTGTGAGGGGAAGGACTGTCATGGATGTCTGTAGTCCAAAAAAGTGTAGGGTGGAGGAAAAGTACAGATGCTGCCATGTGCCGCATCAGCAGGCATCCCCTTTTGCTTTTTCTTTCCACCACCATCCCAGAATTTCAGCCTCTCTCTGGCCCAGTAGGCTTTATTTATAGTTTTCATTATCCCTTTCTCATGGCAGTAGAGCCTAGAACAACACAGTSTGCTGACACTAACAACATTTCCTGCACTTTTGTTCTGCACTGTGCCGACCTGTTGTCCCTTTGTCCTTATCCCTTGTCCTTCCTCTGCAGAGGCCCCATCTAACAAATTTACTTGTGCTCCCCAGGGATTATGAGAACCAGGAAACTTCATTAAGGATGGTTTAATAACTTGGACAAAGGAGAAGAGCAGCTGGTCTGTTAATGAGTCTCTCTCAAGCCCCATTCACTGACAAAAGAGCCTTTCTTGCATGTGGTGCAGTTTTCAACAATTTGCTATAAAATGCTACAGATGTACAAATGGAGTTACTGTGCATGGGATCTGCCTTGAGTGTTTTATTTGAATGACGTGAGGTGATTTTATGGCAGTAGGTTTGCTGCTGTTGAAAAGAACAGTAGCTGATAGAGGTGTAAAATTTTGGTGTATGTTTCTGCTTTCTCTGTTGCTTAGCATGGTAATGTTAGAGGAATAGCAATTGGAGACAACCTGCTGCACTCTGCCACTCTGTGAGACAAACATCAGTAAAGTCAAGTGGCAAGAAAAGAAGGGCTCTTCATGAGAAAATGACAGCAAGAGAACACAGTCCCCGCCATGGTGCCAAATCCCGCACTATGCAGAGGGCCTCCACCATTGATGTCACCTCTGACATGCTTGGCCTTTCTCTAACAGGTTTGTACCTTCCTGTCCAGTATTGCTCTGTTGCTGCTCCTTTCAGAATCTGCCTTGTACTAATGTTGTTTTTTTTCTTGTAATTGCTTGAAGATTTAGATGTGTCTGGTTATCTGGAGGTAATGAGATAAAGGAATTATACTACAAAATTTAAAATTCTTGAATTTACCACTTTCAAACTAGACAAAATGTTAGAGAGGGATTTAAAAAAAGAAATTAACCTAGATTTTGTGCAGTTATGTTTGTCACTCAAAAATAAACAATGGGGAGAAAATAACAAAATAATGTCAAGGTCTGGGAAGAGTCTTGGCAACCTCCTTGTTTGACATTGTATAAAATTTTCAAGAGAGTTCAGGGAGCTGAGATTTATCTCCCTTATCTTTTATGATTAGTAAATTAGGATTGTAACCCTCAGAGGATTTCTTTCATTAGTGAGAGAGACAAGTACTTTCAAACTTTGTCCTTTTAACTACCACATAGTAGACATATCTGATTTAATAATTTGGAGTTAATAGTGGCTCAGGCTTTAATCCTGTTGTTTTCTATTGAGATTAAGCATTTAATATTCCCATATTGCATATAATCTTGCATAGCTTTACACATTTTAATGTGTTTTATAAACTGAGATCATCCCAGGTTTTCCAAGTAATTTTTAGATACCAAGGATTACCAAATAAATGTTTTAGATACCTGTTATGGCTCACTGAATTAATTTTTTTTCTATAAAATTTTATTCCTSTCTCTGTATGATTGCAGCTTCAGGAAGGAATTCACATGACAGTGATGTTTGGCTAATCTTGTGTTAATTTATCTGATTTACAGGAAACGTTCAGGATCCAGATGAGCCGATTTTAGAGTTCAGTTTAGGTAGGCTTAGTGATTTTTATGCTGGTTTTGATGATGCATGCTGTTGAATATGTGTACAGTTTTGTAAGTGTTGATTTTGAAGTGTCTTTCATATAAAGTTTGCAACTTTGCTCTGATTTTTATGGAGATGTGGTACAGTTTTCGTGCTGCCTGTACAGTATGTTTTGATAAGCAGCCAGCAGTTTCATTTTGTGAAGTTTCTAAAAGTCTGTAATTAAAATATCTGTCCTATAAAATTTTAAATGTTTACTATGTGAATATTAGTATTAAATGATTACTTTGTTTATGTGAAGATACAGTGGAACTGTCTTCAGTGTTGGTATATCAGCAGTTCAGGTCTTCAAGCAAACTGAAGATGTGCTGGAAACACCATTTTAGGGCAGAATGTTTTCTAAGAATTGCAAACTGTTACACATACCTTTTTCCTGGGATCTTTGCTGTCAAGTGRTAATGTAGATGCAGAAGTGACCTAAATTCTGAGATGGTTGGATTTGGACAAGAAGCTTGTGCATTGACTCACCTGCCTTGAAGAATAAGTGAAAAATATTTTCTTCATGAAACTTCAGTCCACATTTTCAGCTGCAGGATGGTTTTTTTGGCTTAATAGTGGACAAGTATTTGGAACGTTGTGTTCTCAACAGTGTGTTTAAAATGAAAAATTGGAACATTTTCTCAAATATGCGTAATTGTGTTATGAATAATAATCTTAACAAGCACTCTCAGAGCTGAATAAGGTACTTTAAATATTTTCAGATAAATTAAAAAATCTAGAAATAAAAAGCTGTTTAGGTAAATCTCAGAATTAACTTCCTGCACGTAGCTGAAGTAGAGTTGGACCACATTGTACTAACCTGTATCTAGCTAGACAGAATTTGGTTCTGAAGTTTAATGTAATTTTGTAGGGTCACTCGTTGAAATTTTTGGGAGTTATTTCCTACTTACCACAGTCTTTTCCCAGTAGTTAAACTCACAGTAACATTTTAGGGGAAATAAATTGTTGTCATTTTACAATTACAAGCTAGTTTTCCTCATAGTAGTGCTGCTTGATCAATGTTCAGGAGTTTCTGTTGGTTCTCCCTGGGCAAATGCTATTTGGTAATGGGCTTAATGGAGCGTGACTTCAAATCAAATGCAGGCACACTTGTGAGATTCCCAGAGGAAAACCTATGGATGTGTGCTGTTAGAATGAGCTGTGCCAGGGGGTGAAGAGGCACCTATTAGAAGAGAAAAAGTTTAAATTGCAGCTCTAGAGCTTGGAGCCAGACCGATCTGATTGCACTTTTACTGTTTGCATGCACTAAGGTGAGTGATGTCTGCTTTTATAGTGTGGTGGTAGAATGAGTATTAAGCTCTTTGTGGCTCAATTGCTCAGGGTATATAATGTAGCTTTATAAAAATGTAGAGTCTTACAGAAATATGAAAAAGATCCTAAATCTAAATTTATTTATCTGTTGCATACCTAAAGCTTGCAGTGAGCTGCTAACTCCATCGCTAGATCGAAAACCAAATAGTTTTGTAGCAGTGAGTGTAACTACACCTCCCCAGGCCTTCTGGACGAAGCATGCACAGACAGAAATTATTGAGGTAAGTGGTGAGGTACTTCTAGATTACATTTAAAATCGAAGCTAACGCAGGAGTCATTTCTTCCTAACAGATATCACCTTACATTAACTTTTGACTTTTTGTTTATGATTACAGGGAACAAGTAATCCCATCTTTCTAAGCAGCATTGCCTTTTTCCAAGACTCTCTTATCAATCAAATGACACAAATCAAACTCTCCGTGTATGACGTCAAAGATAGATCTCAGGGAACAGTAAGTTTTCTTTATTCTGTTCCCTGCCCAGTCAGTGTGGCCAAGGAAATGAGAGGCAAAGAGATAAAACTAGTAACTTCTGTGGAAGAAAACAAAGGGATTGCAGCACTGATCATACAGAAAACAAGATGGATAGGGAAAGGAGAAACAGGAAATACATGAGATTGGCTTGGCAGAGTGAGAAGCATTGCGAGTTTTCTCATATAAGGCTTGTCTGCAGCAAGTTTGGGAACCATGAATTTAAATTAAAAAGCTCCTGTCACTTGTGTTCTTATGTTGTGGACATATTTTGTGAACTAGATAATGAATAGGATCCAACACCCCTGACTGAGGCTTCTAGCCTGTGCCAAAATGCTGTAATGAAACTGTCCTTATGAACAGAGCGGCTAAATTCCAGAAATCGCCCTGCTCTGGTACATTAGTGATTTTGTTCAGGAGTAAGGTTTGTTCCTGTACTGAAAAAGTTTTAAGTGTCAGTGCTCACATGTTACTGCTTGGATCTGTGGGCAATTCAGGCTGTTTATTCTCATTCTGTTGTCCAGAATACTGTTTCAGTATTCTCACGTCTGCTCTTCCATGGCTTCCTCAGGGGCAGCAGAGCTGTCCCTCTCTGTTCAGTGCTTCATGGGGAAGCTCTAGGGAAAAGTGAATACCTCCAGAGGAGGTACGTTCTTCAGGAGGAGCCAGGTTTGGGTCAGGGATGCAGTCTGAGCCCTGTTCAGTCATTGCTTTCAGTGTTCTTGTATTGCTTGACCTAAGCTCATATATACTGAGGTGCCTCCACTCATATCCTAGAGAAAGAAAAATGCATATTGTCCTCTAGTAGAAGAATTTTTATAAATTACCAAATATATTAAATTTTAAGAGTTTTTAATTAGTTATGTATGGCATATGTAATTATGTTTTTACTCTTGAACTTTTATGCATAATAATTGTAGTTTGGACTTTAGTGCTGTGGACAAAGCCTCACTGTAAAGATAAATACAGTTCCGGAACTCATCTTCTTTCAGATGTATTTGTTGGGTTCTGGGACGTTCACTGTAAAAGATCTTCTTCAGGAGAAGTACCACAGGTTGCACATAACACTAAGGTTTGTAATATTTTCTTTCATTGGGGTGTTAATTCTTAATTCTTAAAAAAGCGCTTAAGATGTGATGTAAACCTTTTATTTCATGACTAAGTTGAAAATGGACTTTGTTGAACTCTCTTGTTTTAGTATCAAGTATATTTTGATTATCAAAGTGTGTGAATACATGCATTTCTTCTCATTGTCATGTTGCCCTTGAGTGTATAACCTGAGCACAGAGCACTGCCTATAAAAATGCTCTGTGATTTTTAAACCTTTTCTTGTAGTCACCCTGTGTGCCTATTTCTTTTGCCTTGCCAGTATTGTCTGTTCCAGCAACATTTTTTCTTTTTGTCTTAGTTGTCTCAGCATATTTTTACATGTAAACAGCAATCTTAAAATACCATTTAGACTCCATCTTAAAATAACAACTTAATATCTCTGCCAAAATTACTATATATATCACAGGTGAGACAGAATAAATGACACTCATGATAGATCTGGGTACTGGTGTGTATTTTAAACCCAGCAGGATTTTGGCTTTCGACCCACTTTTCTCTGACTCTCTCACTTCACTTGCTGCCCTTTCGGTCATGTGCGTATGCTGTCAGCTTCCCTCCCCAGTGGGACATGGCTGCTGCTCTGGGAAGGTGGGACAGACAGTTGTGTTGGTTCCTGCTCTGCAGCTGCCCAGCTGTTCATGTCCTGTCTCAGCTGTTGGTGGCCGGATTCCTGGAGATCTCTAGTAATTGTGTCCACACAACTCACTCATGTCCAGGATTTTTCTCTGCATCGGGCGTCTTACCTCCATTGAGAATGCTGACCTTCTTCTTTCCTAGATCACTTCTTTTCAGGATCCTTCTTTTTAGCATTGGGTTTTTTTAATGGACTGTCAGGTCCCCAGTTTTCCCAACAGTCTATCTGCAGAAGCACAAGATGTGATCAGCCTCATAACTGGTGACCTTGACTGACTTCTTTGTTGAGAGGAAGATTTGATGCTACTTCTGTTTAGTCCACATATTATCAAAATCTACTAGTTGCAACTGTACCAGTTGGAGTTAAACAGTACCAATGAGAGTTAAAAGTTTGGTTTCAGACATTGAAACAGGCAGCACACGTGTGCACGTACTTTCCAATATCTGCTCCACAGTAATGCTCACCATTTAAGTTCCTTTTGCCCAGTTGTAAAGTCTGAACTCTTTCTGTTTTTACAGAAGCATGGAAACATATGTGTGGTTTTAGACTGCCTTAAATTCCTTACAGAATGAGTGGAATGTTTTCCTGTTGGAATAACCTATTTTAAAATTAGGCCAAATGAAGTTSAAAAGCTTCCTATTTAAAATGTTTATTGAGTTTGAAAATTAATAGCCTTTTATAAGTGTTTCCTTGTTGATGAACAGGTCCACCTCCAAAAAAATCTCAACGCAGAGTGTTTGTTGCAGGTCGGCTGAAAGTGACCGTGTAGGTAACATCACAGTTATTGGATGGCAGATGGAGGAAAAATCTGACCAAAGGCCTCCAGTGACAAGGTCACCTGATACAATTAATGGAAGGGTGAGTATGAGCATTGTATCAAATTCAGAAGAACACAGATTTATTGCTGGCATTGAAATAAGCTAGGATGACATCTGCCATCAGCGCTCCTGTCCATCTTGATATTTAGTAGTGCTTTACATTTTCAAAATACTGTAAGGAGCAGCCTAATAGTGATGAAGCCATTTTGTGTTTTGCAGAGCTCTTGGTGCTCATATGTGGGGTTAAAAGTCTTGGGGAAAATTTTAATTTAAAGTGATTAAGCTTTAGCTTCAATTGCTCATGTTCTTCATCGAAAGAGGCTCCTAGTACAGTTCATTGGTGCACATGGGGCATGGATAACCAGTTTCAGAGAGAAGTGGTATTTCATTTCACATTGTGAATTGGAAAGTGGCATTAAGCAAAACTGTAAGGAAGATGCTAGGGAATTCCCAGAATTTTAATAAAACTGAAGAGGTTACTTGACTACTGTATTTTTTTTTTCTGATCCCCAAATATTTGTTTGAGAGCAGATGTTTGTAGCACTTTCTGAGCCT
This sequence comes from Amblyornis subalaris, assembly GCA_018881555.1. Classification (NCBI taxonomy): domain Eukaryota; kingdom Metazoa; phylum Chordata; class Aves; order Passeriformes; family Ptilonorhynchidae; genus Amblyornis; species Amblyornis subalaris. The sequence continues at coordinate 2,634,785 of JACAXG010000033.1, forward strand.
AGACATATGTTTAATTCTGTGAAGCTTGTGTTTTGAATATCTTAGTAATCATTGCACTCTTATTTATGTATTATATTCACAATGTGCATTAGTATCACTTTGTATTCTCCAGACCTGTTCACACCTCTTGATGCACACCTGTAAGGACTCTGGAGCTGTGCTAACATAAAGTGGTTTAAAGGCCGGATGAAAATTTTTGCAGTATTTTGAACTGTGCAGTAGAAGTAAATAGAAATGCTTAAGATTTATTATTTCAGTCTGCAGTATTTTTTGTCCACAGTAAACATATTTGAAATATTTATTTAAAGCATGTGTTGAATATTTCTTTGAAGTCTGTGTGATAGGGTCGTCACTGCATACTGATTGCCTGGACACTGAGGTTTCATTCTTAACTATTTCTGGACTTTTTGGTTTTGTTTTTGTTCAGACTGTGTTGCCAGTTGATGAAAGTTTAACAGAATCTTTAGGAATCAGATCCAAATATGCTTCCTTACGGAAGGATGCACTACTGAAATCTGGTAAGCTGCTGTGGGCTGTAACAAGTAAGCTTTAGGCATCAATAAAAGCTAATCTCTCTCTGTGTGCCTGTGGCCCCAGGGCATTTCAGCAGATGTTTAATTTGAATAGAAACAGGCTGCTGATTGAGCAGTCCTTTGAGAGTCATACAAGAATAAATCATTTTATCATCTGCACTATTTTGTATTGTAAAAACAGCAGAAGAAAACTTTTGCCATTAAGTTGACTGTAATATAACATTTTCCATGCAATTGCATACTCTGTTCCTAAGCAATTGTTGTGGGTGAGGAGAGGGACAGAGGAAAGCAAGTTGCTTTAAAACTTGCAGAAAGGTCAGTTTTCCAGCAAGTGATTGCATGAGAGGAAAATGCACAGTACATAGACAAAAAAAAAAAAGGCATTTTAAAAGTTGAATATGTATTTCATTTATTTAATTTTCTTACCAGTATTTTAAGTCATTTGGAGTGGAGGCTTTTCCTGCGAACACTGGAAGAATGGTCATTGCAGAATGACCATGCTTTGACCATGGTCGTTGACCATGCTAGACTAATGCTTGGTTAAAGCAGATCGTTACAGCAGGGTGTTTCAGCATGTTAGTGAACTGAAGCCATTTACTTGGAAAAAAGAAGAGACTTTATATACTTTTAAATCAAACCCTAGGCTTAAATAATATGGTTTTAATTCTTTAGTGTTTGGTGGTGCCATTTGCCGAATGTATCGTTTCCCAACCACTGATGGAAACCACTTGAGAATCTTGGAGCAGATGGCAGAGAGCATCCTGTCGCTGCACATCCCCAGACAATTTGTGAAGCTGCTTCTAGAAGAAGATGCAGCAAGGTGAGTTTGGGGATGGTTTACATGTGCAGTAATACAGCAGTGATGTGGCTGTTACTGAGTTACAAAGGAATAAATGTATCTGCGTTAATGAACTGACTACTCTGTGAGATAAGAAATGGCTTTGAGAATCAGAATAGTACTTTCGAATGGAAAACAAAACAGAATAAAAGCAAGTAAAATGAAACACTGTAGTACAGTAATGAGATTGTCTCATTTTAGGAGGTGGGAGGGAGAAAGAAATCTGTTAAGTGTTTTGTAGGTTTATTCTGAATTTGCTTCTTTTTGAAGCAGTTAACTCTTCCAGGCAACATACCCCTTTATGAGTTTTACTTCCCTACATTTGTAGGCTGTGGTTTGCAAATCTAATGGTTTATGTATTCTTTATAAAGGCCAAGATTGGAATGTGGAAGAATTTTAGCTGTGTTCTTGAATATTGGGCTGTTATTTTGAGTGTGTTTGAATCTAATCCTAGAGACCTAAGTCTGACCTTATTTAAAAGTAAAAGTAACTAGTGCTCTCATTATTGTATGTTAAAACATTTCAGTTCCTTTGGGATATTGTGAAAGAAAATCGTGCGTTAATCCATTCATTTTAGGCATTTTCATATTTTGTGAAAATTATAAACTCTCACAGGAAGATGGCAGAGACTTTTGCAATGTATGGGAAAACTAACTGACTTTCTGAACTTCACATTGATTCTTTTTTCTGATGTTATGTTTTTTAGTGATGTGCACTTAAATTCTAGAGATTGAATGCTGTATCTTGTCCAGCTGTCCTGATACAACCTTGATGGAGCAGGCTAGGAATGTGCCATTGCACATTTAGTCATGGGTTATTTGTTTTTTATTTTATATCTTTGTTTCTCTACAGCTTTCCTCACAGTAGGCTTAAAAGCACCTATTCATTATGAGGTACGACCATAATAATAAAGAGTTGGCAAACTTACCCATAAGGTGCCATGTATGATGTAGTAGATGATGTATGATGGATATAGTTTAAGGAGTTGAAGATCAGGAGAATTTAGGGCGAATGAGGGAAAAGATGTCACTTTCTGTAAGACTGTAGACAGTGAAGTTTGAGGCCTTAGCCATGAAATGTGGCTGTTCAGAGGCTCCTGCTAAAATCATACAGAGATTGGTGGATGCCTCTTACATACAAGTACAGGTTAATAACAGCCCAGGTGATTGTTCATATGACCTTGTTTAGATGCTCTGAATTGTGTGGCTCAAATGTAAACAGGCCTTTGCGTAATTACCAAGAAAAACTCCCTTGTCTCTCTTCAGTTGAGGTGACCCTCAGTAACGTGCACGATCACACTTTATATTCATAGAGTCTCAGATTTGGCCAAGCGCTCTGTTCTCCATTCTCAGTACTGCAGGCCATAGGAATGACAGACAGCTACACAAGCACAGATGCTTCTGTCTTAACATCCTGGTGGCTTTTAGAATGTCTTTGGATAATCACAACTGCTGTCTATTACATAAAACCCTTCTGGGCCAGAGCCCTTTGAAAGGAAACATCTAACTGTGGGGGTGTGATATTTTGACTGCATCATTATTTATGGCATACATATTCCCTGCTGTCTTGGCTTTATGGGACAAACAGGTACATTTTAAGTGTTAAGCTGTGAATTTACTTCAGGAAGACCAGGGCTCAGATGCATGGCTAGTTTTGAACAGGGAGTTTGACAAGGTAGTCATAATAGCATCTTACACAGAAAGCACTTTTCGAGATGAAACTGAAAGTGTCTTTATCCAAGTCAGTAATAAATACAGTTTATGCTGTTGCCTGTTGGCAGGTCAGTCTGATGTTTTTCTTGGAAATTTAATTCCTTTTGGTAATATCCTAAGTACTGTGGAGTGGGAATTGCTCTGTGAAATACTGTCTTAAATTATACACAGACAGTTGGTTAGAACTATGGAATTAGGGATATTGAGAGAATTGCAAAAAGAACTGCTGGATCCTTTTGACAGATGATTGTTCTGCCTTTTCCGGGGTAATGTGCTGTTGAATTGTGTCTGGTTTTGACTTGTTTGCTTTTTCCCCTTCTTCCGTTATTCCAAATAATATCTTAATCCAAGAAGACAGTAATATGAACATGACATGAAATACACTGAGTATTTCCTCAGCAGCACTGCTGGGGAACAGTATGTAACATAGGATTGCCGTGTGTGACTGGAAACCTGGCAGCCAGGGTGCAAGGGGAAAGCCAGGGGTTTTCCCATTCATATCTGGGAGTACCCAGTCATCCTTTATTCCACCTACAGGGAAACCAGAGTGCCCAAAACCCTGGATCTCAGACGAAGGTTTTGTTGGCTCATCTTCAGTCTCTCCAAACCCTTATTAATGCTTACATTTCTTAGGCCTTCCCTGACTTTGCAAACAGTCATGTACATACCTAACCAGTTAATATACTCCTTGTACCTAACATCTCATAGGTGCTAATATCCCACCTAACCTCTGTCACGGTTCTGATTTAGTTTGAGAGCCACCACAGTTCAGTAGAGTGTCCTTAAAAGGCTCTCATTGTCCCAAGTCACCTGACATGATGACAGTTCCCATCATTTACAAATCCTCATATAGTTTGAGAGCTCTTGCAGAGAGGTGGGAAGCTTTGCTTTTGACCAACACCTGAGGCTCCTGGGGGGARCACAGTGTATTCAGCCTGTGAGAAAGCAATGTACATTGGAGTAGAGCTCAACAGCTGTACTTTGGGATGTATGTTTGGAAGCATTTCCGGTCTGGTAAGTAGATTAGACCATGGTGAATTGAGAGCATGTCAGCTGAGGATGGTGCTGTGTTATTCCGTGTGGAACTCATTCGTGGTCAAGTGGACTATGGACATAAACACCTCTCTTCCCCCACCCCTCTCCCCGTTTTCTTTTTTTCCCCAGGGTTTGTGAACTAGAAGAATTGGGAGAACTGTCTCCTTGTTGGGAAAGCCTTCGTCGACAAATAGTTACACAGTACCAAACMATTATTTTAACTTATCAGGAAAATCTAACTGACCTGCACCAGTATAAAGGTGATTTTGTTTTGATAAAAACATGATTCTTCTCAACCAGGATTGTTAGTGCTTCTCTGAAATTGGGAACCCAGAATGTTTTATGATGAGTAAAAAATGCTATTATATTTCATGTCTTTATTAATATTTATTGTCAGTTTGGTAATTATCTGGGAATATTTGTCTGCTCTGTTCATTCTCTTTTCTTACCCTGAAAGTAGAAAACAAGCATGAACAGTAACAGAAAGATTTTGGTTCAGGGGTTTTTTTTTCATTTTCTTTGCTTTACTTTCAGCACATAACAAATGATGAATGAAGCTTCTTTAATGTTTTAGGATAGATGCAAGGAGAGGGATTTTATGCTTACTTTTGTCCTGCATTTCTCAGGTCCTTCATTTAAAGCCAGTAGCTTGAAAGCTGATAAAAAATTGGAATTTGTTCCTACGAATTTACATATACAGAGAATGAGAGTCCAGGATGATGGAGGATCAGGTATTTGTTTCTCTTTCTTCACCTTATCCTGTTACTTTTCTCTCTGTTTTTTTTATTTCCATCCTCAAACATACAGCCAAGTTTCTACAAACTACTGTAGTAGTGCTACTTGGCTTTTTTGTAGCACCTTCTATCCTCAGATTCCAAATCTCTTTGCAAAAGAAGAGGTGTAAGTATAAATTTTTGCTATTCTAGAGGTGGCAGAACTAGGTTCTGGAGTTAAATATACCCTAGGTGGCCTTTGCACTAGGATTGGGTCGAGCTGCTGTGTCGCTTTCAGATATTTTGAATTGCAGCAGAATAGCAAAGGTTCTGACTGTTGTTTCTTGTTAAGCTTGTGTGCTTTTTCCCTGGAATCATCATGTATGGCTGTGCAAAACCACATTTGTTCACATCAAGCTGTTTCTTCATAAATAACCTGGGTTTTTCCTTCTTTTAACAGTAATTCCCCCTAACCATGGACACACACTTGTGCCACGTGTCCGTGTGAGGGATTCCAGTAATGGCAGGCTTTGTATAAAGACCAGTGTTCAAGACTTCTTTTTCACTGTCAGTCTTCTAGATTAAGAAACAGAGGACCTGTGTTCATGTATTGGTCTTTCACCTCAAAAAGTGTTTGATGGATTTCCAGGGCCTCTAGAACAATTCAGTTTTCCATATCCTTCGAAACTCTGGCAAAGTTTTTCAAAAATTGCTGTCAGAACAGTTCTTGAACCTCCACAATTGTTTGTCCACATTAAAGATGACAAGTTTTCATTTGTAAGTCCTTTCTGTCCATCCCAGATCAGAACTACGACATAGTCACCATAGGAGCACCAGCAGCTCATTGTCAAGGCTTTAAATCAGGTGGCTTGCGGAAAAAGCTGCATAAATTTGAAGAGGCAAAGAAACAGTAAGTAGAAATATTGTTGTGTCAGCTGTTATTGCACCTTTTCCTCTTTGTCCACGCTCAGTGACTTGGAAAATCACTCCATTCTGTGTTTTTATTTCATTCAATAGTTCTGCTATACAATATGAAGCTTTTTATGTGTTTTTTTTTCCTCCAAAGAAGGAGGGGGAGAACAGTTTCCTCTTTATATTACTGTATTTATTTGTTTACTGATGGGCCCTTTCTAATAGTCTGTTTATGAAATCTTTAATTTTTCTGAATACTTGTTGATTCATTTAATTTAGCTATTTTAGGTTTTGGGTTCTGCCTAATTTTGAATTAGAATATTTGTCTGCTGAACCTCCTCAGCTGCACACCATCATGTTTTCAACCCATTATTTTCAGGAGGCTTTCACTCCTGTTATAGCTTCAAGGTCCTGTTGCTGAGCTCTCTTCGGTAGGAAACAGCTGTGCCTGATTGGTAAATTCCTTGTTGACAGATTGGGGTTAGTTCTGAAATTATTGCTTGAGGCCTTCCTGYGTTGCCTAAAGGTTTATGCACAGATGAGGCTTCTGAATCTGGCCTCTGCCCTACAGTCAGGATACTTGACCTCCATGGTCCTGTCTTCAGGGACTGCCTAGTGACCTCTCTGGAAGTGCAGCTATATGAGCTAGAGGAAGGTGCAGAAATTGGGAAGGTCACATCTGCTAACATGGCACCCACTCCAGCTCCCAGAAAAGAGAGAGTGCTTCAGAGGTCTGCATTACTTCTGCTGCTGTATGGAGCATTTAAGACACAACGAGAGCAGCAGGACAAGGAGTCATTGTAGCCAGACCTTGATAATGCCCTTCCAAAGAAAGGATTAGAAGGATTTGGAGCTGATAGGACGAGGGAGTGACGTGGGAACCAACCGCAGAATTAATTTCGGCAGCAGAGGAATGAATAGCAGCATCCTGTGAATGTCAGTCAGATATGTACTGATAAAAAGATTGGGGCAAAAATACACCTAGTGTAATTATTCGGGCTTACAGAGTGCACTCGGGTAGGCTAGAGGAAACTGTAAACCTGGGAACACTGGCATGCTAGGCTCACCCTTTCTGTTCTGTTGATACCACTATTGCTTTCTGAAATAAACTCCTTCTGTCAGCTTAGCCACCGAAGTGATCCTTACTGCTGCAATAGCTAAGTTCCTATGTGGGTTTGTTTGATTTTTTTCCCTCACCCAATAATTAAGCTGTTTGGAGAATTTAATTTCTATCCAATACTTTTCCTCTAAGCTTTTCAGAACTGTTCCTTCTGAGTCGATGAAAACTGCAACTTCAACATTTGAAGAATAACTTTCATTTTAAGTACTTTCATGTTATCAAAAAAGCCAGTATAGTAGAATTGAGATCCATCTCCTCGGTTTCATTGTTACGTTCAGTTCCTTCTCCTTTCATTGGCATAACTGTGCTTGGTTCATTCACAGCATTTCCCTAGATCAGCACATGGTCGGTCATCTGGCAATCTGTGGGTTTTTTGCTTACAAGTTTAATCTTTATGTACCCACCTTGTTGAAAAAATGACCCAAATAAGTTATTTCCCCGAACATACTTTGTTTTGTTTCTGCTTTTGGTATTTGCTAACAATCTGCTAATTTTATTTTGGTTTTTTGTTTTTGTAGCAGTTATGAGGAGTGTTGGTGAGTTTTCTGTTTCTGAGAGTTCTATAGAGGGTTTTTGTTTTCTGGGTTGTTTTATTTTTCTTTTCTTTGGCAAAGATCTGGTGTGTTTTAAAGTGTGCAGGGCTTTTTAATGTCATGCATCATGGCATCCCTAATTGTGCTGTAAGTAATTGTAGCTGCTTTGTAGAACATGATGTGTGAATGAATTTCATTTCATCTGCAATGTTTCTTTGCAATGAACAGCTAGCTTCCTGACTCTGATCATAAGAAGTTAGAAAACTGAGCATCAGAACACAAGGATTTTATATCTTTTCCTTGGTTATTTCCAGTGAAAACTATCTGGAATGAGAAACTTTCTGCCAGAGGTGGAAGATAATTAAGATAATTTTATCTATTTTTAAATCTGAATAGTGATAGATTGGGCATGGTTTATATTTTTGTAATCCATGTCTTTATTTAAACATTTTCACTTAACTTTTGTTTATTTTTCTTCATGTTGTGGTGTTCAGTGCTCTGAAAAGTAGACATTACTCGATKGTTCAACAACACATGAGTTCTGCTCTAAATTACTCATATTAAGATTGAACCCGTAATTCACTGAGAATTTAAGTCTGTGTTACAGTTTGCTGGTATAGTACAATGAGAGCTGTTCATTTGTAAAAGCAATTGCAGGTTGGAAAGTAAGTGTATGTGAACTTTACACCATAAATTTTTTCCCCAATCATCCCAGCAAAAGTTTATGATTAAAAATATAATAATTCTAAATCAAATCTCAATATGCTGCATGGCCTTTTCTGCCAAATATGTCTTTATGCATGTTAACCACACTGTCGTGGAAAGAAATTGCTCAGAGGAAATGTCACTAAGATCACCAGTCACTAGGAAGCACAAATCAAGTACAGAGAAAGTCCTAAAAGCTGAGATTAATTTTCTGTATGGCATAGCAGTATTGGGAAGTGGTTGTTTTCACCACTCGGGTGGGTGACCAGAACACAAACAAGGAAGCTCTTTCAAGAATCACTTCTGCATTACATCCTTTGAAAACAAGTCCCTCATCTTTTTCGTGTAATGGAGCTCAGGCAGATACTGGCATTAAGCTTCCCCTTTGCCTTAATATCCCTTAAGGGACAAGAATTGGATTTGTGGTGTGATTTTAAAGCATGCCCCACACAGCCCTCCTGTCCTGCCTCACAGATACTCTGCAGAAATTACAGCATTGCTCTAGGGGTAGCAGAGGAATTCACACTCCTTGGAGGTCATGATCTGTGGTAACTGTGCCTGGAAAAGAAACTCCTCTCCGTTTAGCCTCCCAGTGTGGCTGTCTCCATTTAAGAGTGCTGACTTTGGTGCAAACAGTAGGTTCTTCTGTGCTGAAGCCATTAGTGACTGAAAAAAATAATAAAATTAAGATAGTACACAATTGGTGTCACCTCATGCTTGATGCCGTGTCATGAATGGGCATTGCGCTTGTCACAGCTGGAGATGATGTAAAGGCCTGGTCTTTGGGTACCTTTCCTACTGGGAAGGAAAAAACCAGCATTTTGCTTGACAAAGGGAGTAGTGCTCAGTTGGTTTCAAATAGTTATCTAAGAGCACTGCTTCAGCTTTAAGTAATTTTCTAAGCTAAAAAGCAGCTTTTGTGAATGACTTTTTTCAGGTAGGATTAAATCACCCTTTGGAAATGCTATTCTCTCTCCAGCAGTTATAGAGCATCTGTCTTGGATTGAATAAGCAACTTCTGTAGACATCTAAACTCAAAAGGACATAAACTATTTTCCACTGCCAAATAAGCAGTTTTAGTGTAGCTGCAGTGCCCCAGTATAAAGATACGTTTGTCCCTAGTTTAGTGTATTAAGTGTGTGCTAACAGAAACTACACAAAGGACAGTGTCCTTGGATTAGCCTGGAGATACACATTGGTTTTTTACATATCATAAAATTACTTTTGCTTGTGTAACTCGATTCAGGCCTGCAATAGAGGAAAGTACATACCGGCAGAAGGATTTTTTGGTTAATACCACAGTGTTTGCATTACAGATGGGGGTGGTATTTCTCTGTTAGAAGGAGCACAGATTTTCTTTTCATGGTGTTAGTAGATATGTGACAAAAAAATGTCTGTAAACCAGGCCTCAGTGAAGTATCTGTGTAGTAAGGAGAGGGAGAATGGAGCAAGATGTCTCTGCAAACAGTGGTTCTGTATCTGATGGTGAAATCTGTCACCCACATTCTTCTCAGCAAAACTGTCCCTCTGGTATACAAATTCTGCCCACAGCCCCTTCGTATAAGGGATTAGTAAATCGGCATCTGAATGCTGTCAGTAAAGGCAGAGAAGTCTCTAGGATCATGTTCCTGCTGTGCAATTGCCCACTGGACTTTCACTGTTTATCACTAGTTTAGGTAAATTTTCGTTGTCTGCCATTAATTCCCCAGCATGCGAATGTAATGTGTGTACTTCTAGATCAATTTCCCCCCTAAAATCAGTCTTTCTTTTTCAGCACTTCAACAAGTTCCCAGTCTATAATATACATCCCACAGGATATCGTCAGAGCAAAGGAAATTATTGCACAAATCAACACCCTGAAAACGCAAGTCAGTTACTATGCAGAAAGGCTCTCAAGAGCTGCCAAGGATAGATCAGCTAATGGCCTTGAAAGAACACTTGCCATCCTAGCAGACAAGGTAGGAGAATAATTCATTTCCCCACTGAAGCACAGCATATTTTTTTTTCTGTCTCTACCTTTAGTAGGTTTTCTTGAAACATCTGTTTTACCTTTTTCAGTAGTGTGTTGTAACATGTACAGTCCAAAAGAAAAAAAAATATATCAACCTTTAAAAGTTCCTGCTTTTATTTAGATTGTCTCCTACTTTTTACACTCTTGCCTGCACCTCCTCTTGAAAGTGCAGTGGAGAGCAATGTCCTCTGATACCCTCCATTCATCATATTGCAGTAATGTGCATTCCTTACTTTCTTTTATATCCTTTTCTCCGTAACCACCTGGGATTTTTAATGTTCTGAGTCATCTGTCAAGCAGCAGCAACTGTGTGGAAGTTAATGAAACAATTCTGTATTTTTCCACTGGTGAAAAAAGGAATAAGGGTGACACGGCCTTTGCTTGAATTATGGTGATGTAAACCAGCTATTTCTTGATGTGTGCTAACAAAAAACAGACTGGACCCACAGCTGAACACAATCTTACAGGGAGAAAAAACCCAAATACAGTTTTACTGACCTCTTCTGTCCTTGAAGCAGATCTGAAGGTTCTAAACAGCAGTAGTGGCCAATGAGCTTGCCATAAATTGGCCCAGTGGAAGAGATACATACAACTTTGTAGAGTGCAAAAAATAATGGGTTCTCATGTAAATGTATTATTTATTGTAATACTCACTCTAAATGAGTACAGTGTGTATAACTGATCTGTGGGATTTTGTGACTGGATTATGTGTATATATAACAGTAAAGTCTTGTATGTTGTTTTTTTAATAGACACACATGCCACATAGTTTTCATATTCATACGAGTTATAGAAATCCTTTAATACAACACCACTAAATAAGACAGGGAATGAATTGCATCAATTAGTGGGTTATACCTTCAGCCCTCCTCTTAAGTCTTGTTACGATTTCAGACGGAATGATTGGGGTGAAGCTTGATCCTTCTGGTGTGGCAACTATTGTGTGGGGTATAAAAATCACTTAATCACAGAATGCAGTGAGTTGGAAGGGACCAATCAGGATCATTGAGTCCAAATCCTCATCCTGTGCAGGATATCCTGAGAGACACGCCATGCGCCCAAGAGCATTGTCCAAACACTTCTTGAACTGTCAGGCTTGGTGCTGGGACTACTTCCTGGGGAGCCTGTTCCAGTGCTCAAACACTGAACATGTGTCTGCACATTGTTCTAAGCTTTCATCAAATGAAGAATGAAGTGCAAATAAAGGTGAATTGCACATTCCTTAGTGAAATTTTCAACAATCACAAGTCTAATATTGTAGTACAGACTTTGGAAATGTGCCATTTGTGTTTTGGGATCCTATACTGTTTTTTAAGGACATTCTGTAAAGTTATTCTAAAGGCACCTTAAAGCAATAGTTTCTTTTACAGAATACTCCTTCTTTTTTTCTTTCTTGAAAAAAATACAGTACAAATTGTGTAAGGAATTAAAAGTTTTTAAAATGTGGGGGTTTATTGCTTTTTAGACCCGACAACTTGTCACAGTCTGTGACTGCAAGCTGCTAGCAAATTCAATACATGGACTGAATGCTGCAAGGCCAGACTATATAGCTTCAAAAGCATCTCCAACCTCTGGAGAAGGGGAACAGGTGATGCTAAGGAATGATCAAGATACACTTGTGGCCAGATGGACTGGAAGAAATAGCCGATCTTCTCTGCAAGTGGACTGGCATGAAGAGGAATGGGTATGTTTGCTTAGTAGAGTGATGAATACTTTCTTTTTACTTTCTGTTTTGATAAGCTCTGCAGCTGCTCACCAGATATGCATAGGATGAGTATTTAGGAGATATTGGTCAACTAGCAAAGATGTTGTTTCTATGTTAAGGGCAGTTGCTCCTTGGCATGGGTATACAAATAGGCTTTAATAAATATTTCTGGGTCTCCTAAACAGTGGAAGTTGTTAGAGTAGGTGCGTAGCATTTTTTAAGGTGAGCTCCAAGGGAAAGTAAATAGCATTTCAAGTGGAAAACTGACCATAATACAATGGGCTTTTGCACTTCTCCCAAATAAAGTTTATTTTGTGTGTGCTAGCTGTGCAATTTAGCCTTCCTCTTAAAAAAATTCTCATATAACCTTTTAGAACTTGCAGTCGATCACTGTTTCGATTATGAACAGCATTTTAAAACTGTTTGCACAAAGTATTTAAATGGTTTTCTTTACCACACTACCAATCAAAATGAGAATTGGACTGTGTAAATTCTGTCATTGCGTTAAATAAACAGAAGTTAACTAAATCTCACGAATAGTCAAGATTAATTAAAGCAATTATTAATATTGTGAAATACCAATTTTTAAAAGAGATCTAATTCATTTTGGAAATGGATCCTTGCTAGTTGTAATTATTTTGGCATACTTCGACATATAGTTAGAGTCACGGTAATAAGATATGAATAAAGCTAATTCAGTATTTAGACAGTATTATAATACAGTAATTTTATCTGTTGTTCACTGAGTTATATAGAAATAAAAGATGTGTGATTGTGTCAAATTATTATGTCAAACATGAATTTCAAGAGTAAACAATAGTGCCAACTGGAAATTGGAATAATAGTGCAGGAGGAGGAATTTAAAATTGTTTGGCAAATTTACACAGAAAATAGCTTTGCGATTTACCACACAAGTCATGTCACTACATATTGTTGACATCCTGATATACAGTATTTATATATCCATAATTCGTGTGTGCACACGTGTAACCACGATAGCCCAAAGGAAGCTTTGCAGAGGAATTATGACTAGGATCACAGGAGGAAACATGGTGCCAAGGGTTTTGTTACCAAATGTCTCTTTTGTTTTTAAACTGAGAGAAAAATGTTATCTTTTAAGGAGAAAGTTTGGTTGAATGTTGACAAAAGCCTGGAGTGTATCATACAGAGAGTGGACAAACTTCTCCAGAAGGAGCGCTTGCAGAGTGACAGCTGTGAAGATGTTTTCCAGTGTGACATCAGCAGTACTAGTAAGAAAGGTAATCGGGACAGTCGTGCCTACTGGATAAATCCAGAAGATTTAAATGAAACCTCATCATCCTCACCACCTTCATCATCCTCACCACCATCTTCATCCACACCATCCTGTGCATGCCATTCTCTCAGAAAGACAAGTGCGTATGCCAGACACTGCTTCTCACTGCTGCTCTCTTCCTGTGTGCTGGCATCATTCCTAAGCCTCACTTAGAGCCCTCCATGTGTTTTTAGTTCAGTGGTGGTGTTAAGCAGTAATGTCAGGCAGAAGGAGCTGTTAGTGTACTGGGAGCTGCTAAGCCCATTACTTATTTTGAAATCCTGATCCCACTGAAATCTTTGCCAAATCCATTGATGACAGTGGCACTTGGTTTTCACTCTGTGTGTTTTAAGCTGGTGAAACAGTTGTATGGGTTATCACATGGCAGAGACCACCTTTGGTAGCTTTCCTGTTGGCTTCAGCTTCTTTGCAGCAATCAAAGCTTATTACAGTGAATTTCTTTAAAAGGTAAATAAAACATGAGAGAAGTGTAGGCACTACTGAAAAACTGATGGTCCCATCTAGGCTGCTAAAGCACAGGAGAGAAGCCGAGCAGTCCCATTAGATTGATCTGAATTTTGATGAACCTAATGGCATTCAGAGCAAATTTTAACCCAAATTGTGCTGCTGAGGCACTCAGTTATTTAGACTTCTTGTAGCTGGAAGTTAGGAATTGGCAGTGCAAGCTCTTCGTTGAATAATCCATTCAAAATTTAAGCTCAAGTGGGTGCTGCATGGAACCCAGCATAAGGTTGTGAGCATGTGAATGAAAGATGTCTTCATCGGGTTAGATTGACAGTTTTGCAGCTGTGCATTAAATTTCAGAATTATTTCATTTACTTATGTACTTATTTGACTTATTCTCACATTCTTTCTGTGTGGTCACTATGATTTGGCCACTTAATAGTGCAGGTGGGTGAAGCTCAGCTCTGGAAAGACTTATTTGTGTTCTCATGTCCTTTTTCCTGTTCTGTCTTATTGTTTGTCCCTTATGTGTGTGTCTGTGACTTCATGTCCATCACACTGTTAGTGGAAGGCAGTGCCTTAAGAAAAAGAAAGCAAAAAGGAAGTTAAAGTAAATGTTAATATATTTTTGTGTAGCTTTGCACATTACTTACAGTTTGTTTAGTATCTTAGACAACCATGTTTTTCTAGATTAGACTGACATTTTTGTGTATTATTAAGAAATAGGAGAGTTGGTTCTTGTTTCAGAGTATGTACTCTATTAATCTTTGACTAAATTTCTTCTACCGGATTGATACCTATAAATATTTTTGTTTGCTGGCTGGTTTACATGAAGTTTTATATGTATTTACATGTAAGTTTAATCAGTAACCTTCAATGCATGTTCACATAAATGATTAAATGTTGTGGATTTTTAATATTAAAAAAGGCAGGAAAAATCTGTGATGAGTGATATCAGAAGCTTTTCCCAAGACAACCGATGCTGAGAACACCTTAGAACAATACTTTCCTTCCATTTTCAGTGGATCTTTTAGATCTGCTCTGCATCTTGACACACCATATAAAAGTGGAATTGGCTGCATGTATCTATCAAAGATTTTGTTAGTGTAAAGAATTTCTGTAACTCTTCCCTGCTGTTCCTCCAAAATACGAAAAAAAAATCTTTCCATTTAACCAATTCTGCAGCAGAATTGAAGGAAAAAGAAGGTCCTTTCTCTAAGTTCAGAATCACAACATTTTCCTTCTTGTTTATTCAAAGAACTAATGTTTTTCGTGGTAGTAATTCTGAGTTTTGAATAAATGAGCGGAAAGCAGACAGAAATTATTTTGAAAACAATGTAAAACCAGCCAACAAAGATAGATCCAGAATTGGTAGGAGAGAGATAGTAGAATTTTATTGAAGGACTTTAGAAGATCTCTCTATAAATGAATGTTTGTGAAAGAAAATACTGCGTAAAACAGTAGAAGTGAAACTTAAAGTATTTTCAAATGTACTTATGTTATAGGTTTAGATATTCTTTACTAAAGTCACATGGGGACATATAGTTTCTTTGGTGAACATGATGAATTTAATTTACTGAGAGGTTTTTGTCTGATTATCTAGCTGAGCTGATTGTCCTGATGCACACTATTGAATTTTATATTTTCTGTTGTTATGTTCAAATTTATAATTCATTGACTAGTGACTCTAGATACAAACAACAGACATTTAAATCCTGTTAGCTTAGTAAGCTACTTTTCATTAATGCAAGACTTGCTGTAACAGGGTGTACATTATTTTTTTACCATTGGCATTGGCCTGTAGTGTATTTTCATCTGACAGCTTGATCCTCCCACTGAAGTGAGTACGGAAGACTCACAGGCTTCAGTGATGGGGTTTCAGCCCTTAATATACATTCTAATGTTTGTGTTAATTATCTCAGAAATTGTGTAACAGAATTTTGACTAAGGTAGCAAAGTACTGTTTCTTTATTACTCTTGCATTATGGGTGCCTTAATGCCATTTTCTGTTAAGTGCATTGAACTTACTGCTAGTCTTTTGCTCTTCTGTTTAGCAGCCTTACTGCCAGCTTAATATATAATTGCAGTAAACCAGTGGTTCTCAAATTGTGCCCTGTGGATCACTGGGGAYTGACAGTGCACTTGCTGGTAATCCACAGCGAGCCTCTGAGCTAGCAGGTACTGGCTTTCCTCCAAGTCGCCATCCAGGTGTTCCTCTGATCAGAAACAATGGAGTGGGGGAGACAGCCCATGCCCTCGGTGCCTGTGGGCAACAGAGTATTTCTGCTGAGCTCCTCTTCACTCAGTGAAAATGTTTGAGAACCCTGGCATTGAGCATTTGAGTTGCTTGTATTTAGACTGTGTTGCTGCTCCTTAATCATGCATGTTGCCCCTCCATTTCTGTGCAGATTGCAGCCCTGCTCCGGAAGAATCTGCCCCAGGTATGTGCATTCATGGCTTCTGCTTCTTCTGAAACCTGCAGGGGTTTGTTCATAGTTAACTGAATAAGTGCCTTGCTTTAAGATTGACCATTTTGAAATGGTAATGCTCTGCAACACAACGTGAGTTATTTAAGCTGTTGAGAAGTTATTATTTCCTGAGAGTGCAGAGGGTATCTGGTCATTTCTCTTGTCCAGCTATGGGGAAAGTGCTTGTTCATGGCCTCTTTGGTTTCTCCAGTTGATGTGTTTTAGCAAACTGATGTAGGTGACAGTGGTTTGAGGCCTGTTCCAAATGTCATTGAAGTCTGTGGGAGTCTCACGTTTAAGACATGCCCTTTCAATGTGCTGGTGAGCTGGTCTTTCTGAATGAGAGCTCAGGCAGAACACGGAGGAGTCAACAAGGCTGATGGAAAATATCTGTTGTGGGTGCACACCAAGTAGTATTGGGGATTGCAAGTCTAATGTTTCAGGATACAGAATTTAGGAGTCTCATCCCAGTGTTAGCCTTTTTTCTTCTGTCCTTGTACTTGTGTACACATGTTGCATTTACAAGGTCTGAATAATACGGTTCTTCAATACCACTCTCCCAGATAGATGGCTGTAGTTTCTTCCAGTTGAGAGTAGTTTAATCTGAGTTCAATGAAGGTTCAGTCTTTGAACTGTTACAGTGTGGGCTCCTGGGTTTAGTGTGACCAAAGGGAAAAATCCAGTGCAGGTATGGTTTTCGTCTTCACAAAGTGTATTAATGTTCTCAGCTATCCACCCTTTTTTCTTCTCTCACTGAGAGAAGATATTTTTAATCAGCAAAAGTCTCCATGAGTTTTTAAATCTTGGAATATCCACAGAGTTTTTGCAAAATACAAGTGTGGTGCATAAATATATGCTATTTATTTCTTCATTTATTTTTAAGATCAGAGCAATTAAAAGCAGTCAGGTCACCCCAACTGAGTATCCAGATACACCCAAACCTGCAAATTAAATTTCACTTATACTTTACTGGATCAGGGCTAAGTACCACTTAATAAATCTCTTTTTTTAGAGATCATGAGTTGTTGCAACCCTGACCTAAACCAGCGGCAACTGTGGGTGCCCAGTACTTTTCACAGCTAAAATTTTAAACCAAGGGAATACATAGCACAGAGGACTTTTGCTCACTATCCAGAATGAGCCCCTGCATTGTATGTGAATGTTGGGAGAAAAAAACCTATCTAATAATTGCATTATCTTCACCAGTGTGCTTGGTGACTACCACAGATACACATATCTTTCAGATGAAGTGCTGTCAGACACACTACAGTTCTAAATCTCCACTGAGTTAGTAACTATATACATGCATGTGCATCCATATAATGAGATGATGACCTGCTGGAAGATATTTTCAGTTCTTTTTGTCATTCTCATTTGCTTATAGAAAAGCTCTTAAATGCAGTAAGAGAAACACTGTTAGTATCATCTGTATTTTGCTAAGTGTTCACAAGGCCATGTTATGGCATCTGACTAATTTTGAGATAAAATATTTAATAGAATTTAAAAGACAAGCTGTAATTCCTTGCCTGTTCTTCTGATGTTTCCTGCTTTTTTATGGCAATGGAACAGGGTCAAACAACTGCCCCTTTGTGTAGTTTATTAGGTTATCTTTCTACCGCATAGAACAAAAGCCAAAATGATAGTTCTGCTAATCTTGTCAGTTATGTTTCTGTTAGCAGACTTCCAGAGTTCCCCTCTTTGGCTGGTTATCAAAGAAACATTTATTATTACTTAGACTCTTAGTTCTGCCTTTGAGCCAAAATCCCAAACAACTTCCTTTCAGGGGCTTCAAGTGTCTCATTCATGCAGGTTCTGATCTGTACGTTGCCTTGTTCGTACAGCCGACTGGGCTGGGAGTTGTATGTGTTCTGTTTGTGAGCTCTGGTGCTTTTAAAAAATAAAACACATTGTCGTTCCCTTTAAAAAGAGAAGTGTTCTTCTGTTTCAACGTTACRTTAAGGAGGGCAAAACCAAGGCCCTGTTCCGTTTCCTTTTTATATTGCAGAGAGAATGGGTTTTGGTTGGCATCTGAATAAATTTTTGTATACTCATGGAAATGTTTTTTTAAAGTGGTGGTGGATTAAGACAAAAGATGAAAGAAGGAAAGAAAAGAAACTGAGCACGTGGAATATTTTAAGGCTCAGCAGTCTCTTAGGGAAAAGGAATCGCACAATATTTGGGGTACTAGAATAGGGCTTGGACAGCTCATTTTCATTTTTGTGCTTCTCGTGTAGGACCTTGAAAAGAATCTGGGCCATATCTTGTGTATTTCAGTGGAAGAAGAGATCCAAAGTACTTCCAGAAATCTGGATCGGTCCCATCTAAATCACCATGTTTAGTATTTCTTGTCAGGTAGCTTAAAGCCTTTAAAACTACTTGGGGGACAGTAAACACTTAAAAGAGTACCCACCTTAACTTCTCACCTCTCTGCCTTAGCTGCAAGTAGGAGATCATCTTGCCTCACTGAGGTGCAATAAGGATCAATAAGGTGGTGAGGCAGTTGACTTATACACCTATGAGTCCACAAAAGATTCAAAGGCAAGATATTTGGGAGAAATTTCATTGATAGAAATGGCTAAGCAGATGTTCACTATTTCTGTAATACAATGGCCTCCTTACTGTCTGTCCATGTATGTGCAGTGAAAGGGTGTGTTTGAACATGAACATACAGTTATATACACTTCTGTATATAGTTTCTGTATTCATGTTTCTGTTATAATTTCCAAATCAGTTACTGTATAGCCTGTTGTGTGGGCACAAACTGGTAATTTTTACATGGTCTGGAAAGTCATAACAGCCTTACAGAGTAAAATTCTCCATATTTTCCTCATTCAGTAACCACTCTGTAAGATTACTTAATTATTACAAAGCTGGGAATAGCCAAAATAAAATGAGTTCTGAATGTGAATTATCAGCAACTTTGACTTGCAACAGGAAGTTTCTTCTTAATGTGTGTTTGTTTCAAATAAAGTGCTTCTGTTGCTGCTAATTTTTTTTTTCTTTTAACCAGGTGAATGGAGTGAAGCTCTTTATCCCTTGCTGACCACACTCACTGACTGCGTAGCCATGATGAGTGACAAGGCAAAGAAAGCCATGGTCTTTTTATTAATGCAGGACAGCGCCCCGACAATAGGGCTCTGCCTGAGCCTTCAGTATCGCAGGGATGTTGTCTTCTGCCAGACTGTAAGCAAGCAAATGTGCATTATTTGATTTCACTTCCACATTTGGTGGGGTTTATATGAAATATGGAAGATTACTCTTCTCAGAATTTTTCAGATCTCTTCTCAGGTTTGACACTGATTTCCCCTCACAAGCTGTGCTTTCCTGTCCTTACCGGTTATTTACATGCATTTGACAACATAAAAATTAGGTGTCCCCTTGGATATACATTCACTGTTTAAAAAAAAATTGTTCTGGAACTAGTGAAAGTATACTGCTGTATACAGAAGCAACCTCTGCCTTCCCATGCCACCAAGCTAAAGCAGAAGTAAGATGTGAAAGAGGGGGGCAAAAAGGCCTGTTAGCAGCAAGTGTACTCTCTCAGTTACCTTTTATTGCTTACCGCGTTGAGAAACCCAACAGGACATGTGGTACCTACAGAGAGAAGTCCAGCTACTGGAGGAGAAATTAGTTCTGGGTTTTTTTTCCTGGAAGTTTCCGGACCTTCTGGGATCTCGTGTCAGACACTGGCTAGCAGGTGTCTGCACTAAAAAAACTTACGCATTTCTTCTGCCTACTACACTTCTGTAGTGTGTCTGCTTTCCCGTGAAATCACTATCTCGTTCATTTATTTCAAACAGTTATCTTTTGGACATCATTTGGCAGAGCTTTTGTCCCAAAATCTAATATCAAAAATGTAAAACAAGTGACAGGATGAGAGGAAATGTCCTCAAGTTGTGCCAGGGGAGGTTTACCTTAGATATCAGGAAAAATGTTTTCATGGAAGAGGTTGTTAAGACCTGGAATGGACTGCCCAGGAAAGTGGTAGAGTCACCATCCCTGGAAGTGTTCAAAAAATGTGTGGATATGGCAGCTGAGGACGTGATTTAGTGGTGTACATGGTGGTGGTGCTGGGTTGACGGTTGGACTTGGTCATCTTAGAATTCTTTTCCAACCTTAATGATTCTTTGATCTCATAGGGGTAAAATCAGGGAATTTTCCTATATAAAACCCACCTCATACTGCAGATAATTTTTAAACTCCATACTTTGAATATGTTTACCCATCATGATCAGAACTTKGTTCCCTTCTGTTTAATTTTCTAACAAAGTCATACACCTGTGTACATAGTATATGGCAATCACCTGAGAGAAATTCCTTTGTTGACAGTGAATTAAGACTAGTATTAACCTTAGATCATAGTACTGACCTTCGTACTAGGTCTTCAGGATCTTGTTCTGAATATCTTGTAACACTCGAATTTGAATCTGCATAATGAAAACAGATACCGCATTTTTAAGCTTTCTCAAATGTCGTTTTCAAAAAACAGTAATTTATTCATACTATCAAAATTCTTGGCCTGGAACTAGCTGTGTTGCTTTTGTGTCTAAAACTAAAACAATTCTCTAAGGAGAGTCTTTTGTAATTCATAAGTTGTAGACCCTACCACAAGTGATCGTGTTCAGAAAACAAGTAGGTGTGAGATCTACAGCAGTCCCATTTTGAGACAGCTTGTAAGATGAAGGCAGCGTGCCCTGAATCTGACTTTATGAATGTTTTGGGTTTTTGTTGGTTGGTTGTCTCTCTTCAGCTGCAAGAAAAAGAAGAGTGACGTTTAAGGGAAAAGAGCATCTGTGTGACAGATTTTATGGCACCTCTTATACATGGTATCATTTTTGTTTGGGGCTGAAGAACCTTTTTTATCTTGAATCATTTCATTCTTGTCTATTTTCTCTCTCACAGCTGACAGCTCTCATTTGTGGTTTCATTATCAAGCTGAGGAACTGCCTGCATGATGATGGATTTCTAAGACAACTCTACACCATTGGCTTGCTGGCACAGTTTGAGAGCCTGCTGAGCACTTATGGTAAAGGCATGGGGCCAGTGGGTGGGATTAGCTGTTGAGTCAGCAAATCCTGCGTTAAATTGGCTACAGCATGATCTGAGTGTTTGGGGCAATCTGCAGCTCAGCTACAAAATTACTTTGAAAACTAAAATGCAAAACTAGATTATAGCTGGAGTACTTAATTATCTAACAACTCTTAATTTCTTTGCACTTACTTGAATTGCTTCTAAAAGATAAAGTGTTCTTGTTTTATAATAGAATGTCAGACATTTAAGAAAGACTAAAACATATCACAGTGGTCTTTATTTTTTTCAGAAAATAAATGGATTAAAGTTCTGGTAAGCTAGGGTGCTCAAAATACACTTTTTGAATTTTCTTGACCTTCTGTAGTCTTGCAGTACAAAGTGAGATTGAAGAGAGAATATAAAAAGGGAAAGTACTTCACTCAGAAGTGTTTCTCTCCTGTGTCTGAGCAGCTGTCTGGATGCTGTTTGGGGAATGCTTTCCCAGACGAATCTAAAATGCCTTGTAGCTTCTCCAATGCAAAGGCTATCATGGCTCTGACAATGCTGAGAAGTACTTACTAGCATCATCTAACTTGGAAAATCAGGATATAAACTACTTGAAGAACAGTAGTTTGGACTGTTCTAGATAACTGGTGTTTTTTAAATTTGCTAAACTCAAAAAATCAGTCGTGACATTGTCTTTAGGCCAAGAAGGAGGCCTGGGCTGCAGGACCTCTTCATCTGTGGAACTTCTTCATGGAGCGATGACCTACTGTTGTCATCCAATTGGCAGAGGGAAGTTGTATGTAACAGGTAATTGCAATTCACTTTTTCCTCTTGGATTTAGGTGAGGAGCTGGCAATGCTGGAGGACATGAGTTTGGGAATCATGGACTTGAGGAATGTAACCTTTAAAGTAACTCAGGCTACATCAAATACATCTACTGACATGCTGCCAGTCATCACTGGAAATCGGTAAAAAAAAAAATCACATACACTTTACTCTTGATGAGATGGGAACATGCCAAAATTTAGCTTTTTCTACCCAAGTTGTAGAAAAACTGCAGTATTAATGAGCAGAGCAAAATCAGCTATTGTCAGGAAATTGGCAGATCTGATTTAAATACCCAKGAGGATGTAAATGCAACATTATAGGTTGCTGTGGATTTGTTTTTGAACTAGAATAGATTGTCTGACTAGAAGCAAGTTGTGGCAGTTCCTTAAAGTCAGTTTTGACTGATACTTGCTTTTTAATAGTTATATTATGTTCTAGGTATTAGCCCTCTTTAGATAAACACGTGTTCTTGGAACATACCTTTTTGATCCCTATGCCTAATAGCTGTTTATTTCTTTCCAGTGACGGATTTAATGTGAGGATCCCTCTGCCAAGCGCCTTGTTTGACTTGTTGCCGCGTGAGATTCAAAGTGGAATGTTACTGAGGGTTCAGCCTGTTCTTTTCAACGTGGGAATCAATGAGCAGCAAACCCTAGCCGAGAAGTATGTATCCAGTCAGGCAAGCTCAACCATAATGGCAGTTCAGCAATGGAACTATGTTGCTGTGGAATTGCACTCTTGCATAACTAAGTGCTTCAGTTTCTCCAATATACGAACAAGGGAATACTAAATGAAGCTGTGAAATGCCAAACAAAAGGAGGTCCTTCTTGATATGCCATGTAACTGTGAAGCTCCTTACCTCATGAGTTTTAAACTAGGGCAGGTTTATGTGGTTCAGAAGTGAATTTGCAGATGGGGAAATCTGTCATGGGCTATTTAACGCAGAGGTGCTGCTTGTGACTTAAGACCTCTGTGAGTGACAGATCACTAGATGTTGAGAGATCATTCTGAGTATTGCTGTGTATTTGCTGTCTTGCTTTTGTACTCTCTCCTAGACTCCCTCTCCTGGTCACTGTCAAAATCCATGATAATGGGCAAGGTGTACCTCTGTTTTAACATATCCTTGCAGTATTTATGTAATGCAACACTACTATTGTAAAGCTGAAAGATATAATTATGTAATTATATTTGCTAGGGAAACTGTTCAGTTCTGGAAAAGCCACCAGAGCTTCCCTCTATTATGGCCATATCCTGTAAACAGTGCATTGACAGAGCACTGCTCTAACAGAGCACTCCAGTGAAGGCAGGCACAGGCATGTTGTTACAGCAGGCTTGGTACCAGGGTGGAGTGTGCACTGTGGTGGTGGACAATGAGAAAAAGTCTAACCAAAGCTTTCCAGCAATTACTGTTGTCCTCTGTTGCCAACAAAGGAAGCCCAAGATGATTAGCAAAGTTACAGATGTCAGCACTCTGTGTGTACATCTGTGTATGTAGATATATTTAGATGAGATGAATCAGGACATTGTTGACAATATTTATTACATTCATGATTTATTACTCCTAGATCCATATTTTTCATTTACATATCTGAACTCAACATTCTCAGTCTTATCTACTGATATTATGTTTATTATTAGTTTATGAACTCAACTAGTAAATCCATTATTAAAAATCTGAATTTAGGTAAAATAATTTACCAGGTAGGTATTTAATATTGAAAGAGACACATGAAAGCCAAAGAATTTTATATACTATTTTCTACAAGATTTTTCCTATACCTTCCTTCCCTTTTTTTCCCCTTGCACTCGTATATTTTCTTTCTTTGTAATGAATCATTACAACAGTTCTCTGTTACACTTCACCTGACATTTGAATGGCTAGGGAACTCCTGGAAGGAAGTAGTGGTAGTCATATTGTCAAGTGCGGTTGTTTCAAAGAATAAGAGAAACATTTTACCTTTGGCTTAATTGTTCCTTTCTTCTTTTAAAGGTTTGGAGACACCTCACTGCAAGAAATAATCAACATGGAAAGCTTAGTGCGGTTGAATTCATATTTTGAGCAGTTCAAGGAAGTTTTGCCTGATGATTGTAAGTATTTTCTACTTAATGGCAAATTTGGTTGAACAGCACAATTAAGGCTGATTTTTTTCATTTGTTTGCTTTATGTTGGTTGTTTAAATGTCAGTGACAGACCAGCATTAGTAACCTCCAAGAAATGATGTAATTATTTTAATACTTTAGTACTACATAGAGCAGACTCMAGAGGTTTAAAGGTCAGAGTCATTAACTTTCCTTTTTAAGTTTACTTTTACATCTGTTTCTAAGTGGCACTATGTACTGTATAATCATACAGCTAGGCAATTAGATTGTTGTAACGTAAAGGTGTAAAAGTGACAGGTTGTAGCAGCAGCGCTTTTATGTGCAGTTCTTGGTGATGTCCCCTGCACTTATGATAAAACCTGCACAGAGAGCAACTGCCAGTTTTTAGGAACTCAGTCACTTTCCCTCTGTTTATCCTTTGGCACTTTCCTGTAATTGTTGCATCCACAGCCAACAACAGAGAACCTGGAAAAGAGACAATAGCTCCAAGCTTAAGTTTGACTGGTTATTTTTTACTGGTTAATTTATTGCTTGTTACTGTTTGGGGGCGTTTTTTGAGGAGGCAGTGGCATGTGTTATCTACATGTGACCACAAAAATGGTGAAAATTCATCAATTTGTTATTATTACTATCAAACCTCTTACAAGCTTATTTCATGGGTCCTAAAATTGCAGTTTTATTCCAGAAATGCTCATGTTCAGCTGCTGTGGACCAGCATCCTCAGGTCCTTTTCTACTGGAAGCTTTCCAGCCACTCTGCCCCAGCCTGTAGCGCTGCAGGGGGTTGTTGTGACCCAAGTGTAGGACCTGACACTTAGTCTTGTTGAACCTCATACAATTGGCCTTGGCCTATTGATGCAGCCTGTCCAGATTGCTCTCTAGAGCCTTCCTGCCTTCCAGCAGTTCAATGCTCCTGCCCAGCTTGGTGCCATCTGCAGCTGACTGGGGGTGCCCTCGATCCCCTCTTCCAGATCATTGATAAAGATATTTTATCTTTATTATAAAGGACTGGCCCCAGAATTGAGCCCTGGGGATCACTAGTGACCGACCACCAGCTGGGTGTAGCTCCATTCACCAACACTCTCTGGGCCCGGCCACCCTGCGAGTTTTTTACCCTGTGAGCAATATGTCCGAACAAACCATGAGCAGCCAGTTAGTCCAGGAAAATGCTGTGGGAAGCAGTGTCAAAGGCTTTAGTAAAGTCCAGGCAAACAATGTCCACATCCTTCCCTCATCCACTCACCAGGTCACCTTGTCATAGAAGGACATCAGCTTAGTCTAATATACTATTTGCTGTGAGAAGTAGTCCTAAAATAAAACCTCATATGTCACCCATGTAGGATTCTTTTTGGCACATAGTCATTTCTTACAGTGCATACCTCTTATTGATTCAGTCACAGCTTTAGTTGGTGTTCTCTGTGGTTACTCCTTTAAAAGAAAAGAAACAACAAAAAAGACAACCTATTTAATACTTTTAATTGATTATCTGGAGTATCTTGCTACATATGTAAGAGATGATGTGCAATACTTTGAACATAGAAGATGAGTACTGAAGGTACTGTGAAAAATTTCAACTGCTTTACTTCCAAATAGTGAAATATTAATAAACAGATCATGACAATGCGGTGTCCTGTCAAAGAGGCTGTTTCTTGTAACTGAAAGCTGACGAGCTTGCAAATTTAAAATTGAAAATGTGAGCAGAATATAAAATAGCTTCGGTATTTCTGTGGAGACATGCATGTTCTCCTATCACTTCTTTGGCAGACAAACCAAGAGACTATACCAATCTTGCTCCCTTTGTTCATTCTGTTATTACACTACTGTTAGATTCTGAGTCCCAGAAGTTTTAAATAACTGTAATTTATATTTCCGATTGAGTTTAATTAAGCTTGAATTTGTTTTGTTGATGGTCCTAAGTAATTAAGAACTTGAATAATTGTTCTAAGCTTTGATAGTTTCAAGAAAACACAATTGTGTTTGAAACAGGCGTATAGAAATGTTTATCTTTGTAACAGATCTGTTGAACACAGATGAATAAACGGAGTTGGTTTTGTTTGTTGTATAGGTCTACCTCGATCTCGTAGTCAGACGTGCCTGCCTGAACTGTTAAGATTTCTGGGACAAAATGTACATGCAAGGAAAAACAAGAATGTTGATATCCTTTGGCAAGCTGCTGAGGTATTTATTTGTCTAAGCATCTCTGCATAGTTCAGCTGATTTTCTGTATGCATATGTCTTTTCCCCTTTTCCATTACTGATATGTTTGAATTTCTTCATTTGCTTGCATGTAGCTTGGAAATACTGCCAGGTTAAACCTCCTCTAGAATGAGACATGGGGAGATAAAATGTATTTTCCACTTCAGAATTGTCCCTACAACTCATGCAATGGAGTTCTGCTCTCTCGAAGATGACAAATTTTGACGTCAGAGCCCTACACATTTGTGTCTCTCTAAGGAGAAGTATAGGTGTTCTCTCTGACAGAAAGTTATGCGTGTAAGAGGAATGATGTATATCTCGTTTCTAGATATGCCGCAGACTAAATGGTGTTCGATTTACGAGCTGTAAAAGTGCCAAGGATAGGACTGCCATGTCAGTCACCCTGGAGCAGTGTTTGATCCTACAGCATGAACATGGAATGGCTCCACAGGTCTTCACCCAGGCTCTGGAGTGTATGAGGAGGTAAGAGTTTGACTTTGCATCACTTATTCCTAAATGAGGAACCATGCAAACTGCAGAGAAGCAGTGGTCTCTGTTTCTATCAAAAGAAAAAAAACCSATAAACTAAAGTCAGGAAACTGCAGAACTGACTGCTAGAATTCATCCCTCCCGTGCATGTGAGTTGCATCTGCTAAAGCTGGTTCTTACCAGATTTGTATCAGATGGGCTTGAGTTTTCGGTAGGAAATGGAGAGTTTTCAGAGAAGCATGGAAAAACATGTTTTCAGTTAATGCTGAGCTTACAGAACAGGAAACTGGTGCTTCTTCAAAAGTTGTTTAATGATGACTTTACCTGAACTGTCATAGCACTGGGTTTCTTAGTTCTAGATTAGGGAGATTACTCAGGGTTGACCTGTCTTTTGTTCTTTGAAACACAGACACCTGCAGTTTGCACTGGTTTGCCACGTGTATTCTTTAGCAGTGAAACACTGCTCACTGGGTGAAATGTCACTATGAGTGTTTCACACTACAGCAACCAAATTTCATCACAATGTGTCAGTGTGCTGTTGTCTTACCAATATAATGATGTTCTGTATTCTGAAGCAGCAGAAATGTTTGCAGAATTAATTACTGTACTTAAAGAAAAAAATAATAAAATCTGTTTACTGTTGTTCAATGCCTTGTTTCAAGCACTGCTGGAAAACTCCGTAAGTCACATACCAAAAGAAAGGATAAGAAATCTAGCTTTAGTCTTTATCAATGTAGTTCAACAATGCTGTTCAGTCCTGTTTTCAACATTCACTCTTACCGAATGTACTGTACTGTGTGTCTTTTCACCAAATTCTCTAGAGTGTTCAATTCTCTTATCCTTTCTGTATGTTTTTGCTGTTTGACCCTTTCTTACTCTTCAGTTACCTAGAAGAAATATGTCTCATGTAGTAACACTTGAAGCCTCTTACACTAATAATTTGAGGTTTTATATCTACATCTAATTGGGTGTCACTGGACTTCTTTATTTTCAGGTTTTTGCTGCACTTTTGCTACATTGTCACAGTTAGTACAGTACATGAAAACATCACTCAGAGACTAATTAAACCTTGATATTGGAAACAAAACTTGAAACAGCTTTGTGAGGGAGAAGTTACTAACTTAAAATGGAACTAAGTGGCTGTCAGACATCTTTGTTTGAATTATGCAACTTGTCAACATGACACCTGAAGCTGTTATACAGTTTCACGGTTGTGTCTTTAATAGGAATAATAACAACTAGGAGAAATAGTGGGAATCTTGTTACTTTCTTCAAATTCTTTACTGGGTCGCTGGGGTTTTTTAATGCAGTTATGGACACAGTAGAGAGAAAGATTGATAATATTGTTTTGGTCCTTCAGTCTACCAATTTAATATAACACAGGATCAAATAAAATACTGACCCAAGAAAAATACTGCTTTGTGTTGACCTACACAGGGATATTGAAAGAGGGCCAATCTAATCAAAACCTTTGGCTTGAGTGTTCTGCCAACATCAGGGACTTGCTCTGGCAGACGAAGGACATGACTTTCTCTTCTGTTGAATCTTTGACTAAGAGAGATTGTGCAGAACAAATACTGACTAGTTGTGACGGAAAACCAACATTAGACCATTCTTCAAGCCCATCACTCTTCCTCACATCTCATTGCTCTTCGGGATAGGTGGTTGTGTTTTTAAAATTGTCAATTCTGCTCAGGAACAATGCCACAGAATTAACAAAGCTTAATGAGAGAGGTAGGATTATGGAACAAATATGTAGGAGTCCAACTCCACCAAATCCTATTCCAGCCTGGACAAGTTGACCTGACCTAGATGACAGATACAGGATATGAAAGGGTAGCAAATTGCTTCTAGGGCATTCAGAAAACTTGGGGTTTGTTCTTTTAACTTCCGTTCTTTTAACTTTATTTGTGTAACGGTACTAGAAAAGGAAGGTTTAGTTCGTTCTTAAACACTTTGAAGTTTCTGGGGCAATTGGAAGGACAGGGAGGAAGTACTAGTAATTTGTGAGACTCAAAGGATTTCATCTCTTCTGTACTGACATCTTTCCAGAGAAGAAAAGCATCCTTGCTTACACCATTCTTGAAAAAATTAAGGAAGCGTAATCTTCGTCCATGTGATGTTGGTCTTGAGAGGTGTTAGTCCCCACTTACCTGTCCTCAGGGACTTCCCTTCCTAGTCTTGTGATAATTATGTATCTGTGATAATTATGTTCAGTGAGCATGGACATCAGGGAGAGAACATCACAGAGAGAGCGCTCTTGTAGATTCTTGTAGAAATTCACAGATATAAGTTCATGGCTTTCACCTTAGAATCGAATATCCTATTAGAACAAACTGACTTTTCTGTAAATAAGTTACAGCTTTTCCAGTCCTAAATCAAATACACAGTAACTCCCAGCCTACAAAGAGTAACATCAGGAATGGTATGTCTGGAAGTCCAAGCTACAGAGGAAATGGCTACCTGGCCAGTAAAGGCAGAACAAGAGTGAAAGTCCAACTGGTTCATGTAGCCTCTTCCATCTGCAGCCAACACTCCCCACTAGATCTGTGACTCCCTGCCCTCCCTCACCTTACCAGGTTTCTGTCCTGTCAGAAGTGCCAGTGGAGCTGTTTGTGTGAATATGCTCTAATGCAGTATCAGTCAAAATCCTTTACATGTTTCAGGTAGCCCAGCTCATTTTCATTAAATGAATTAGGAAATTGCAACACAAGCAGTTTAGCAACAGAGAAGAGCTGTCTCTGATCGGGGCTCTTGAAAAGCAGCTGGAAATGAGGTGAGGGAAATAATCTCTTCTAGCTGCCATGATGCTGACTAAAAGGATTACATGGTAGAGTCCTGGGAGTCATGTTTGGATATGACCACTCACTGCAGTAAAACAGCCTGATAAAAAGCTTGATTGGATTTCTTCACTGACCTGCTTTAAGAATAACATCATGTTGAGATGAGCTAGACCACTTGCCAGATGCCCACCCAGCTGCTCACTACCTCCCCCCARCAGGACAGGGAGAAAATACGTGAAAAAACTCATGGGTCTAGATAAAGACAGGGAGATCCCTTGCCAGGTACTGGTACAGGCAAAACAGACTCAGAGAAAATTTATGTATTTATTTATTGCCAATGGATTTGGGATGTTAAGAAACAAAGACAAAAATTCAGAACCTTGCCCTCCACAACCCTTCTTGTCCCAGGCCAAAGTATTCCACTCCTTTATTCTCAGCTCCTCTGCCTCCTTCCCATGCTGAGCAGTGCACAGAGGATGTGGAACGGGGGGTCATGGTCAACCCCTAGCAGCTCTCCTCTAGTGCAGCATGGGTCCTTCCCATGGGCTGCAGTCCTTTGGGATAAACCTGCTCCTGCATGGGCTCTCCGTGGGCTCCAGTTTCCTTCAGTAAATATTCACCTGCTGCACTACGGGTCCTCCATGGACTGCAGTGTGGATTGTTCGTCTGCGTGGCTTCAGGGGGGCAAGCTCTTTTTCAGCTCTTCCTCTCCTTCCCTGACTTTGGTGCTTACAGAGCTGTTTCTCACATCTTTTCCCATCATTCTTCACTGCCATGCAGTGCTTTGCCTTTTCTCACACACTCTGCCCATTAGGCACTAGTGTGGCTGAGGGTTCAGCTGTGGCTGCAGTGGGTCACTGGAGCTGGCTGGAACCAGCAGTGTGCAGCATGGGGAAGCCCTGGCCTCTCCTCTCATGGCAGAGGATTCCCATATGCAAGCTAAATTAGAAAGGAATTTACTTTTTCTCTTAACCCTAGTCCTCTCCTAGAGGATGAATGTTTTGATTTAAGACACTGTACTATTTGGTATATCTGATATTTCCAAAAGGTGACTTTTTCACCCCACAGATGGAAGCATCTACATGGGCCAACAGTGACATGGAAAGCACTTTCCAGCTCTTGCCTCCATTCCCACCATATGTGTCTGTCCATACGTCTTTGTGTAAAATTGAGTAACTTGATAGTAATTTTTAATGATGGAGATGTGGCATGTGATGTTCATAACGCCATCTTGTCATTTTGAGCCTTCCTTTTTTCCCTCTCTCGTTGTTTTACATTTTATCTATATTCTAAAACATTTTTCTTCCTCCATGCTATTTTGTTGAGCCTTTATCCATCACCTTCCAGTAAACACTAGGTTTCCACTGACTCTCCTGATCACACACACACCCCCTTCCCCTCTGCTACAAAGATAATTGGGATTTGTAGGCATCACAGATTCAATCTGCACTTGTCTGGTATAGGTACCAGGAGTGAAAACATATTTTGATGACCAATTTGGATCAAATCCAGATCAGAAATATATTTGGTTTAGTTCCTTGCCCCCCTAATTCCATTTGACTTGATGTGACACCAGCACCTGAATGCTATTTTTCTCTTTCACCACCTGCAGGGTATATCTGATTTCTTGCAGGACATTGTTGCTTACATAACCCTGCTACACAACCAGGAAGGTTTTGGATCACTTGTTATAGATGGAGCAAGTGCACAAGTTCTGCCAGGATCAGTCTTACCGGTTGCCTTTAGAATCACAGAATCATAGAATGGTTTGAGTTGGAAGGGACGTTGAAGATCATCTAGTTCCAACACTCCAACTAGACCAGGTTGCTCAAAGCCCTATGCAACCTGGTCTTGAACAGTCCCAGGGATGGAGCATTCATGGCTTCTCTGGGTAGTCTGTGCCTCACCACCCTCACAGTAAAGAATTTTTTCCTAATATCTGATCTAAACCTACTCTCTTTCAGTTTGAACCTATTCTTCCTTGTCCTGTCACTACATGCTCTTGTAAAGAGTCTCTCTCCCTCTTTCTTGGTATTCTCCCTTCAGGTACTGGAAGGCTGCAATTCAGTCATCCCTAAGCCATCTCTTTTCCAGCCTGAACAAGCCCAATTCTCTCAGCCTTTCCTCACAGGAGAGGTGTTCCATCCCTCTGATCACCTGGTCATTTAGTCGTTGCTTTGTAAACTGAAAATAGAGTTGGACTGCTCCAAGGTGTTAGAGTGATCCAAAATGAAAGACCGCACTACAAAGCCTCAGGTTACCTGAAGAGTTTTCTCCACTGCTGCAGCCTTCATTGCTCAGTATAAGAAGTGGGTGCACAATGAGATGGGCTTTGCAGCATGTCTTGCCTTCAGAAAAATGCATTTTGAGAAGCCTATTGGTAACACTTGATTCATGTCAAAGCAGAAAAATAGGTGGGTGGTTTGGTTTTTTTAATCAACATGTTGAACAGGTAGTTAAGAGGTTAAATTAAATCACTGCAGCCCACATGGAAAGATGTTTGAAAGGGTCAAATACTACAATGGTTATTCATGTTCAGCTTGCTTTTCAGAGCTCCACTTCTTTGCAGCATGCCAAAGCATGGCAGAGCAGCATGGGGTATTATTGCTTGGTAATCTGAAAGAATGAACATGGAAAACCATTTATGTTCAACCTACATGTGTTTATTTTCACTAGACTACAGTACTTCTTTCTTATTTTTCTCTTTTATTCTCTTTCCCTCTCCTTATTTCTATAATTGTACTGATACATATTTTTGAGATGTTTTTCCACTCTTTCTTTACTTCATCTTCTGGTTTTGTTTTGCGTTCTTCCATGTTTTTTCATTTTCTTGACCACCTTGTGTTGCCATCTCTTTTTATCCATTCATTTGCATGTCTGTCTTCCTTTCTGTTTTATTTTCCCTCTTCCCAACCTTCTTCCTTTTCACAGCATTGGAACACGGGAGATAGTCACCCAGAAGAACTTGAGTGGCTTGGTGCCCATCCGAGATTTCAGACTAGATCCCAGCCTCCTCTACTCTATTCCTTTACTAGCTCTCAGCCCCAATTTACTGATTGTGTGGCTGTTTCTGAGCATAGCATACCTGGTGGCCAGATTACGTTGCAAGTGAACATAGAGCTTAAAAAAAAAAAGAAAAAAAAAACCACAAAAAAGTGCTTGAATGTGTATTGCCACTTGGTACCTGCTGGACAAAGGAATGTGTCATAGCTTGTCTGCCAAGAATTATTATTATGCCTTACAATTTTACGTTTCTATTGTACTAAACTGTAAATATACATCAAATTATTTTATCAAAAAGACTTGTATTGAAACTTTAAATTATTGTTCTGCTTTCAGTGCTTGTAACATAGTCTGACATTGGCCTGTTACCTCGTTACTTTAGCCGGCCTGAAGATCTCTTACCAAATACAGTTTTGTGTTACTTGTTTCATGTATTCCAGAGAAAGGAACTCCCTCTGAAAAGAATTTGTATCTTTTTGTATATTTAAGGTGTATGCTAATCTTGCCTTTCATTTTTACGAGGTATGAGAAGAGAAAAATAAAAACGTGGGTGGGGTTTATAAGAAATTGTAAGAAATTTATTTAAAGAAGTAACAAATTTCTACCTTCATTTCAAAGCATAATATCCAAATTACATTACTGAACAGTTTGTAGAACCATAGTCTTGTTCCTTTCTCATGGTTAAGTATATTCTAATAGCCTAGTGTACCCACTCAGAAAACAACTTGCAGTGTGCTGCATGCAGAATTATTTCATTCTATTTGTAGATCTGCATTTTGCAATGTATTAAAGACATGAGGAGAATGACTTGTGGTTAGGAAGGGGATGTGATTGGCATTAGCCTGCTGATGATCCATTATCTGTTTTAGGTGCTCTGTTACAGAACTGATTGTGAAATAGGGTCATCCTAGAAGTTAAAGATAGTGGTCTTTAATTTTCAGGCAAGAAGAAGGAGGTATCAGTTAACTCCTTTAGTAGGTGCATTTCAGGTTTTCCATTGGGCTTTAATTTAATTACACTAGACTAGATATTACTGTTACTTCCATTTTTAAGTGTTGGACAGCTTTAATAAATTATGATGCTGATAGTGACTTTGCGGTAAGCAAGTGATGGTAAGTTAACATTTATTTAAGTGGTGAGACTAAAGTGGCTTCCTAGTTTAGTGATGCAGAGTAGTTGCAGATGAAATTTGATCATCATTTATATATAACATCAAACTAGGGGAGGCCTATTTAAACTGAAAGATTTTGTTGATGCTGTGGTCTGGCAGAGCTTGTCAATAGCAATAGCTGATAAAAAAACTAACCTCATTTAATGTAGTTTGATAAATTCATAAAGGGTTTTACTTCGCTTGGTGCCTGAGATGACATGGAGCTTCTGAGGAGAACTAGTACTGTGATTTGTATTTTATACTATTATTAACTTGCTCAAAAAATATAGGTAGCTTTAGCTTTTATTATCAATTTTAATGAAATTGAAAGAGCTGCTGAGAGAATTATGCTGAAATAAAAAAAACCAAAAAAGCACAGTTAGAATAAAAACTAGAATTAAATCCTAAATTTGGATTTAATTATTCTAACTAAAAAAAAAAAGTGTGTGGTTATATTTGTGTCTTCATGAATTCAGACTGTACAGTACACTATCTCTTAGTATTTTTCCTCACTATTCTTCCAATTTTGTTTTTTAAAGGGAGAAAAAAAAAAACCACACCAGAAAGATATGTATGTTTATATATATATATATAAAAAGCACGTATCCTATTTACTTTTAGTTGCAATGAGTTTAGGTACATCCTTACTGCTGTTAAGATTTATCATGGCATGATGGTTTTGGACATATCCCCGTGCTGTGCTGATACCTGATTTTGCTGTGTCTCCATACAAATCATCTCTCTTTTCTGGTTAACACTGGTTTGTTTGCTATGGGTGCCCCAGTCTACGTTTTTTACCAAGTGAACAGTTGTCAGGTTGGACTGTGGCCTTGACCTTGCACTGTGGTTAGTGAGTGTCCTGGGTTCAGTCTAACCTGATGTGAGAGTAACTTTAGTAGTATCATAGAATCACAAAATATCCTGAGTTGGGAGGGACCCACAAGCATCAAGGAGTCCAGTTCCAGGCCCTGCACAGGACAGCCACAAGCATCCCCCCCAAGTGCCTGAGAGCATCATCCAAACACTTCTTGCACTCTGGCGGACTTGGGCCTGTAACCACTTCCCTGGGGAGCCTGTTCCAGTCTCCAGCCACCCTCTGGTAGTAAGGTAATAGGTGTATCCACTGAACTCCCTGAGATTATGAATCTGTTTAAAGTATGAAGGCACTACTTATGATTATCGCTAAGGTTGCAGTAAGACCACCCTTAAATTCATAGGGAATGAAAGCCCAGGCTTTTTGCAAACAATGTAGTTTTTTTCTTTTCTTCTTAAACTTCGGTTGGGACAAGTTTTTGAGTTTTTTTTCCTTTTGGAGCCTGTGCTTTTGTTCAGGCATTCAGATTTAAGATGCTGTAGTGAATCCTGCTTATGGGCCCCCAGGACAAGGAACATGGCACATGAAATGGTGCGTGTGAAATACGTCTTTATCACCATATCTATGCCATGAGGGACACGTGCAATAACCAGACACAGTGTTATGAAGAGAATGATTCACTTTGGAGTTAAAATGCTCACCATATTTGCTAGTTAATCTTATTGCTTTTATTAGTACTCTGAAGTGTAATTTGTGCAAATTTTTGATGAATCTATTTGGCTGCAACAGGTTTCAGGGGAGTTTTGTGAAACACAAACAAGTGCTAGAAAAATAGTGTCATCACAGATGATCCATTCTATAAAAGGCAAGCACAGAATGTGCTCCGGAGACAAATTTCAAACTTAGTTAAACTGTTCCTTAAAGCAAAAAAATAGGCTTTATTTCATGAAGTTAAATGTGGAGTTACATACAGAACAGTTTCATTAGCCAAAATTAGAAGAACGGTGAGGTCTGTAAGAGCATGAGAGCTTTCAAACTGAACCAGAATCCAAACCGTCGTTTTGAGTGAGATGACCACAGCTTACCTGGTAGATGCTGCAGCCATCTCCAGAACAGGACTAAAGTGACATTTCCACCATAAGATGCTGTACTGTACACTTTGCCATGAAGGTCTAGTATTCATTGTTTAGTTTCAGTCCTCAATCAGGGAAAGACATTCTCCTGCAAGCCTAAGTTGATTTATAATACATATTTAAAAGATAGTGCTTCCTCTTTGTATGTCTGTTTTTTGGATATAATCAAAGGAACTCTGAATTAGATTTACAAGTGTAAAGAAGCCTTATAACTGGAGTAGTTTTCTATTGTAGCACAGAACCTCTTTGTAATGTGGGGCAGTTGCACCAAAACATTGGGTGAAGATTAAATTCTGCACAGCTTTGTTTCTTTGGGTTGGTGACTGTCAATGCAGCCAGTCTATTTTGCACTGCTATTTCATGATTAGTATTTTTTTTAGACTGTGTTGGTTTTCAAGTCCATTTATGCATGCAGAGATAACTGGAAAGTCATTATTTTTGTATCAGCTCTAATCTTTAAGTACTTATAATACTGACATACAGGGAACAGTAAAATTACTTTAAAGCTCTTATAGAGAGATCAGCAGTTTTTGGTTTTCAGCTTTATGTGTTAATAAATTAGCAGAACTGCTTTTAAGCAATCCTTTGGGATCCCTTGTGCAGTGAATGGCATGTGAACTCCACAACAGTGTACCTTGAAATACATGAAACCAGCGCGAAAGAACTTTTTCCGTAGATGTGCTGCTGCTTTCTAGAAATGCAAAACTAGCAATCAGACATAGCATGTGTCCATTCTGTGTGCTTCTTACCAGCATTGTATGATGAGTCATCTCTTTTAATATTTGCAGTGGCAAATTAATTAAACGCTCATTAAATATAACCAACTTTCTTTTAATGCTATAAAATAACCAGTTCATTTCATCTTAGTTTAAGTCTTTTTTTTTTTTTTTTCCCTTTTACTGCTGTCATTTTTTGTGCTTGTTTTTTTTCCCCAGTGAGGGTTGTCGCCGAGAAAATACAATGAAGAATGTTGGATGTCGCAAGTATGCATTTAATTCCCTGCAACTGAAGGCTTTCCCAAAGTATTACAGGCCTCCAGAAGGAACTTACGGAAAAGTTGAAACATAAGCATACTATGTCCTTTAATTGCTGTTCCATTAAAACATGTGGATACACTCTAGAATAACACATGATTTTGTCATCCAGAAGAGATAAATAACCTTTTTGTACGTTTCGCTAGGTCATACAGAGCATGTTACCGAATTGGAATCTATAGTAACAATTATTCTGACACCTTAGCTTGAGAATAGTGTGATGACTCTCTGCCCGTTTAAATAGCCTTCAGTGTATGTAAGATGAGCAGATATTGTGCTACTTAATAATTACCTATATGCAAATAGCTAGGTACCTCCTGGATGGGCAAGGACTGTAGGAACGGCATTTAGGCAGCTGTTTCACATAGCATCTTTTTATACTGAGTTGACTTGAGATTGAGCTTTTCCTAAACTTTTTAAAACTGAGAGTAAAACTCAAAAGTTGTAAATAAAAAGGATCCTAGACAGTTTAGTAACTGTAGAACGCATTGCTACAATCAAGAAAAGGGGGTTTAACTTTAAAAAAAAATCAGCACAATAAGACCCAGGAAAAAAATTGTTTTACTGTATATAGGATGCCATCTTCATGTATGAAATTAACAATATATAAAAGGCCAGACATGTGAGGTCTGGTTTATAATTCTGTTCAAGTAAATTCCTGTCATCTTTGGCAGATAAGACCTTGGGCACACAACTGATTTTAGAAAGTATTTCTGGAGCATAATGATGCTTAACCATTAATGCCAGCAACAGTTCCCCCTGCCCTTCCCCACTAAGGCAAGTGCAACAAGCAAGTTGCTGATGTTGTACGTGACATGTTCAGTACAACACCACGGTGTTGTACATTAATTAACACATTTTTACCCATGGTTTTTTTATATCACTTCTAGATCATAAGCATTAGTATCTTGGGGCATTACATTATTTTGGTCAGTATATGATTTTTCTGTATGAATTTTGTATGTCAGTACAAAAATGCTCCAAGTGCCCAATGCATCCCCCTTGCTCCAAAACCAGAATTGGTTTCTGTTTACCTTTGCATTTCACCTGTTGAGAATCCTGGTGGGGGAAGTGTGACCGATGTCAGGGTATTTCTGAGGAAGGCAGCGATGCCTTGTGATGATAGAATGGAACTGCTCAGTGCTACTGCTTGTGCCTGAGAACCACAGGTGGGTTCTAGCTTATGACAAAGGTGGTCAGTTTGATAGCATTTGATAAATTTTCAACGGATGTCCTCAGAGATGAACTCCCAAAGAATGCCTTTGAAGCTAAGATAGCGTTTTAAAAAGCAGTTAAACATTCATTTCCAAATTTTAACAGGATCAAGTAATCTCTAGCTAGCATCGCTCAGCACACGTCCTTTCCTTCTTGGTTTCTAAGGATCTAAGTTTTAGAATAGAAAAAATCTGCCCGTTTATTCTTGTGAGAATAGCAACAGCCAGGTAAGTATATGGCTGTTTTCTGATTTCTTTCTCCCTCTCACTGATGTTTGTCTGTGCTGTCACTGCTCTATCAATCAGCCATGTTCATTCTGCTCCCATATAGGTTTGGGGGTTACAGGTCCAGCAGTTTTTGCATTTTGCTTTTTGCAGTTTAACACTGAGCAGCATGTCACAAAGCCAGGTCAGAGAGTTCTGCTGAACTAGGCTGTTACCATTATTTCAGACTCTCTAGGATAACAAAACACATAATTCTGTGCAAAAGCAATGTATTGTAGCACCTACCCCGGGTCTGAACAAATCATCTACAGTAAAACAGTCCCTTGGAAATGTTACAAACCCTGTTTGCCAATTAATAAATGTTGATTTTGTTTTATTTTCTGCTAATAAGTAAACAAATGTATGATGGAAAACTTTTCAATGGGATCTCTTTAGACATGTTACTCCATTAGTTCTGCTCAGCCTTCAGTCCCTGGCCCATTATTAAATGCTACATTTATTTTTGTATAAACTATGCTCTTTATATCCCTTAGTTTTTATGAGTTGATAATTTTATTTTGTATATTTCAAACGTAGTTAATTTTAAGTCCTGTATTGTTACACTAAAACTCTTCCAATGTTCAGCTTTAGAAGGAAATTACAAGATGTGTCTTGCAACAGTTAGCAGCGCCACTCTCTTAGATGGTGGCCAATGATCATTAGACCTACTCCAGAGCTTAGCAATTCTTTATTTATTTTGTTTACCGATGTAATCAGAAAAAGTTAATGAATTTTGTATGCGCGTGGTGGAACTCCAGTCCCAGGTACTGCACCGTTGTGTTCCAAGTGCTCTGATGGCTGCGCTGTCGCGGAAAGCGCTGTGGCCCGGCTGGCACGTCCTGTACGCGGCACTGCCGGGATGTGCGGGGCACGGGCTCCTTTCAAGGGCAGCACCAACGGCGAGGGCTCGAGCGGTTCCTCCAGAGGGAAAAACTGTGACACTTGAAATCCACATGAGACCTTCACAAGGGTGAAGTGAGCTTTTCTGTTGCACAGGAGAGGCGAATCTAAGGATTACTGTAAAATGAAGTTCTGTCTAATGTTCCTTTTTTGAGTACATTTTTTAAATTATAAAACATACAAAGGTAAAAAAACTGTTGCCAAGTATGTTCTGTGTATGTTCTGTGAAAGTACCTACAGCACAGTTGCCTTTTGTTTCATTTATACGTGTAAAATTATTGTATAATACAACACAGTTTTGTCCCAACACAACTGTATTTGCCAAGCTTTGTGCATTGAAATATTTTTATTTATTTGGTTTTGGGCAGTATTAATATATCATAAACATATGGCTACTGTTTTATATATTCTAGTTCATCCAATCCATGTATGCTGTAAATGTGCTAGTCCTTAGGATGAGAACCAATAAAGAACTGACAAGAATAACAAATGGTGGTTTATTCTTAATGCTTTCTTGGTAAATGAAAATAAACACTTTCTCGTTCCTTGGCTTGATACGCTTTTATCTGTTGGAGAATATATTAAGCCAAGTTGTGTGGGGAGACATTTTACACAGATGTGCAAGTCAGGAAGTAGTTACTTCTAACCCCTGCTAAAAAACAGCTGCTGTCAATTTTCTGCAGTTAAGTGAGGCACCAGCTTGTCCCACATGCTACAGATTTAGCAGCAGCAGTAAAATAAAGAAGCAATATGAGGTATTTTTCTTCCTTAATTTTATATACTTGCTCCATTAATCTCCTATAAGCCCTTCCTGAGCTTTGTTGTCTGTTCTTTCACTTTTCCTTCCATTAGCAGAATTGTTTCTTTGCTGCTGCTTCCCATTGAGCCAGATCATCCCTCCAGCAGCTTTAGCAAGTGGGCTGCTTTTCAGCAGGGGTGGGTTATCCTCGTTGATTGTCACTTTGATTTCAGGTTAAATGAACTTTATATAATAGTGTAACAGACAATAATTTAGAGCATTCTGATTTCTGTAAAGTAAGAAGAATAGAATATAAAATTGTAATTCTGTTGCCACTGGGTGTTTGAGAACTGCCAAATAGAATTTTATTTTGTGTGAAAGAGGGCTGAGGACCATAGGTGGAGCTCAATGAATTAGTTTTTCTAGTTCCACAGAAGGAAAAACAGTAGAAGATAAAAATGCACACTGCTTTCATTCAAAATGCAGAAGGAGACGATGCTTGACAGGTAGGAACTCCTGAATTGCAAATGCAAAATGCATCTGCATATATATGTGCATATATATATATATATATGCGCATTTCAGAATTTTTGATTAGTGTCAAAAAAGTCTCTACCAGTATTATTCTTAATTTAAAAAGGTGAGGTGTTTAAAAGATGGTTGAAGATTTAACATCTTTAGAAGACATTCTGAGCTATCACAGAAAATGCCACTTGTTTGAAGCTGGTGAATGTGTCTCTATTAAGATTGCCTCACTCGGAACCCATGGTGACTTTGAGTCTGGGTTGTCTGTGGAATTGTGGGGGTGTGAGGGGCATCTGTGTGCCCATGGGCTGCAAATGATCCCACTGGGAGCAGCAATGACCACGTGCTTTGCTGTGGAGCCAGGACCCCATCTCTTTCCCATGACTGCTGCTGTAGGACAGCCTTCAGGCAGGGCTTGAAGCTCTGGCACAGCCGTCTGCACACGGGCACCGACAGCACTTCAGGAGGTATTTCCTGATACACAAATGTATCGACTTAAAGTCTGAAACATGTGCTCTGACAAAAGAGAGGAAATATTCATAGATGAAACACAAAAAATGCATGAGAGAAAAGAAAACCAAGAAGGGTACATCAAAAAATAGCAAACCACTTGTTTAAACCAGAGAAAGAGTCCTTAACAGAAGAAACTGTAGGTAATTTTGGTGACCAAGGGTAAGATTTTTCAGCCTTTTTCAGTTTGTGAATTCCTAAACATTT
This sequence comes from Amblyornis subalaris, assembly GCA_018881555.1. Classification (NCBI taxonomy): domain Eukaryota; kingdom Metazoa; phylum Chordata; class Aves; order Passeriformes; family Ptilonorhynchidae; genus Amblyornis; species Amblyornis subalaris. The sequence continues at coordinate 2,675,733 of JACAXG010000033.1, forward strand.
CTAAGACTCACCTCAGGAATTCTGGAACTATATATTTTTGCCAGCTGCATCTGGGTTTGTTTAAATTACCTCTTCCCAATGAACAACAAGACTTTTAGGCAATAAAGGGGGAGATGTAACAGCAACCTTTTTTTCTCACATTGCTCACATTTGCTCAAGCAAACGTTCTGCTCCCAATTCAGGAAATGTTTTGCCCTTCAGAACTTGGGACGAGTGTGGTTTATCCATTTATTTGTGACGTGATTAGAACAGTGGTAAGTAACAGGGGTAAGTAATGAGAGTGACCAACTTGGACACAAGGATTACTTGGGACCAGAGGCCTTTTAACCTGTGCCGTGGGTCCTGACACCGGGAATGGCCACAACCCTGTTCACCATAGCAAACTCCCAGGAGCGTGGTGCTAATAATGCCAAGGTTGCGGGTTTGGGCCTCTATAGGCCCGTACAGGCCATTTCCTTAAGAGCTGGACTCAGTGATCCTTGTAGGTTCCTTCCGACTCAGAATATTCTGTGGTTCTGTGTGACTGGCACATGCAGGAGGTTTGGGACTGCCGTGACTCAGCCCTCCTCCACTGCAGCCGCCTCCATATTCCCGCCTACACCGGCCGCGCCTGGTCAGCCAGAGTGGCCCTGCAGCAGAGGCAGCCG